>VYXH01011925.1:91847-150599 GCA_013397275.1 Burhinus bistriatus | reverse complement strand
GGGGGGGGGGGAGGGCAAAAGCATCGCTTTTGTGCCTGAAAGACATCCCAGGGGATGTGAAGGCAAAACCAAGGCAGGAGTGTGTTGTGAGTGCGGGTAAGCCAGATGGAGGATTTGGCTGCCAAAGGTCGGGATCATCACCTTGTTGCTGGTGGTAGGTGGCTCCGGTCAGAGCCACCCTTGAGCACCAAACCTTTCACTGCACCCCTGGTAAAGTTGGAAGCCCTGACCGGAGGCATTCGGGACCTAAAGCGCAGGAGGCAGTTCTTCAGATGGCTTCGTTTCTTAAAGTGGTGATACTTGGCATCATCTCGAGTGTGGGCAGGCATGAAGGAGGTTTGCCCTGTGGCTTTGTCACTTCACCCTGGGCCGGCTACACAATGTGGCATCACAGGATGGCTCTGTGCTGGCTGCATGCCACATGCATCGCTTGCTTTTGATCTGTGTTGTGTTTGTTAATCACTGTGCGTGACATAGTGACTGCAGGTGGTACAAAGCTTGCATCTTGTAACGTATTTGGTGAGACAAAATTTTCAGTGAAAGGGGTATCATCAAAGGAAGACCTAAAGCACTAAAAGAAAACTGTTCCTGAAAATAAAACAGAAGTTCTGAAGTAACTGATAAAGTAGGGCATTTTCTCAGCTAAGGTTTAAGACAGGAAGGAAAAGACCAAAGCAGTAGAATTAAAATTTTACTTAATTAACACCATCTGATCTATTGCACTTTATCAAGAGAATTGTCATTTTTTTAGAAGCAGCACTGAAATTATTCAGGGGCGGGGGGGGGAAGAGATTGCATTATTCTGCACACATTACATATGTCAGTAGCAATCTATGCCTTGGCTGGAGAGAGGTAGAACAGGTACTTTGAAATGTGTAAATACGATGAGGAGAGTAGAGCGGGAATTATTTGGGAATAGCTAGAAGACAGTGCACTAAATGCTAATCTATATATGCATAAAGAATAAGGAGGGGACAGACTTTTTTGCTTGCTAATGAAACAGACAAAACCTGGTTGTTCATGCCTTCAAAACTCTGAGTTTCCTTCTTGTTGTATTTGTGTTAGTGGACATTGTTGTGTTTGAAAGCTGAATGGAGTATGTTACTTATATTTTAGATATGTAATATCAAATAGAATATGGCAGTCAGCAAGATCTCTTAAGACTGTCAAGAAAAATAACGTTTAAGATGTCACAGTAGGTGTGATGGGAAGTCTCTTTTTCTTCTCTTCAAGTGCCAGACTACTAATCTTTGTCCAAAGACCTGAAGAGAAGAATTTGCAAGCATGCCCTGAAGCTGTTTTAACCAAAACAAGGGGGAAGTGTGCACACCAGCAGGACACATGCAGTGGATTGCTGTACTTTGCACTCAGTTTCCAAGGGGATGTAAATTATAATCACAAAGTCCCAATACATTAACTGAGGCTTGAAGTAAAAAAGGTATGCATTGCAGTAGCAGAGCTCTTTAGAAAAATAATTCTTCCTGGTCCATGGTGGAGTCATAAGGGAGATTTGGGTATTTCTACTCTATAATATCCTAGCATCAATCTATGATCTGTCAGCGCCCCTAGGTGAGAAAAATCTTGTAACAAATGGTGTAAATTGACCAACTAAAGGGCTGATACGTTTCTCAGCATATCCTCTGGTCACTCCATTTATCCTACCAACTCTACGTCAGTCTTTTCTGAATCCATCTTCCTATGCTCATCTTTCTACATGTCCTTGTCTCAGTATTGAAGGAAGTGTTTGACATGAACCAGATGAATGAATCCCAGAGAAATCTGGATTTCATCAGCATACTGGCAATGTAGAGCCCCTATATTGCCTCTTAGAGAACTCTCTAACAGAAGAATAATAACTGAGTGGGTTAACAATATTAAGGCCCTCAGTAGTTGGGGAATAATTGCCAAAAACTGTACACTGACATTTATCTCAAGAAAAATTGATACTGACGCAGCATACTGAATCTTTATTCATTTCCAAGATGGAATTACAGTCAAAGTACAGTCTGAAGACAGACTGGCAAGAATCAAGACCAGATATGCCGGCTTCTCAGAAAATAATTTTACCAATGAATAGAAAATAAGATACTAGCCTGTATTTGATATTCATAGTTACATTTTTGTTTTTGTAAAACTGGCTGTTCTACTTGTGGGGGGAGGAATCTTACTTAAAAATTGACAATATTTTCTCTTTGAGGTACCGAGATGCTTGAACTACAAATAACTTACCTGTTTCCATTTTGCCATCACTAGACAAGAAAGATGCAAATCCATGGTATAAAATAGTTCTGCCACTGTCCCATGCACGCTTACAGAAAATGTCATGCTTTTGTCTTCTCAGGTTTTCAGGCGTAGAACTTGACAGTTCAGTCTAAATCAGTCAGCTTTTTTCTTAAAAGTAACATTGCATTCCACCCAGGGTTTCCTTTTAAACTCTCTGGTGTTTGTGCTATTTGAGGCTGTTGGTGTTCAAAATCTGGTTTTAATCTTAATTTGACCAGAGGAAACTTCCAAAATATTTTTGAGAAATAATTTTGGAAAAAAATAGTTTTACTGTCTTTTCTGTCCATTCAGCTGCAATGTGAGATAGCTTTGGCTTCTATTCATAAGTCCTCAAAAAAAGACAAGCGCACATGTAGATAGACTTCATATTCCTAACATATCTACATTTAGAAAACAAATTTCTCAAGTTCTTCCCACACACACCTTCTACATCTCTTTGCGTGTGACTTTTGAGAAAACTTGAATGTTAGATGTAACCACTTTAGTGATATAGAAAAGATTACAAAATGATCTACTAAAGGAATTGTTGAGGGAATTAAACTGGATAAAATATAAAATACTGGTGTATTTAAAACACACAAAAAACCCCCAAAACAAACAAACAAAAAAAAAGGGGGGGGAGAAAGAAAACCACAAACCCACAGACATCTCTGAACAGTCCTTTCTTAAATTTAACTTTTGCTCAGAATTTTCTTTGTTGATGATTTATAACGTACTAAGCCCCTGCATGTTTTGGTCCACAATGTGCATCTGCTATTCTGTGACAATCTCTTATTCCCAGAAAAAATGTGTTTTAAAGCTTTTGGCTAAAGGGACACTACAATTTTAAGGTATAATGGTTCAAAGGAGTGCTCCAGTAAATGGGATTCAGGCGACTATGAGAACTTCACACTGACTGTGAACTCCTTTACATTTCATAAAACATATACAAGAATTTACCAAATGGTTCTCTATGCCCCTTGGATTTGTTCTTTTCCCCATAGTCTGTGTATATCCAAAGTGCTTGGTATATGTATGTGTAAGCGAGTTGAGTAATGCAGGTACTGTTCCCCTTACATCTGCGCAATACTGGTCAACATGTGGACTTGATGAAAAGTATTCCTCAAGTCGCAGATGCAGGTAGAGGTCTAAACTATGCCTGACCATTATATCCTTTCAATTGTTTCCTAGATTGAAGGGAGAATTATAGAGGATGCTGAAACACCAACTCCTCCAAACCCCTCTGGCCAGTGTCCCATCTGTCGCTGGAACCTGAAGCATAAGTACGATTATGTGGTAAGCTTAATAAAGGAGAGTTCTCCCTTCCTCATAGCTAGCTAAATATTGCGCTTAGATCTTTATACTGCACAACCTGACCCTGTTGTCTTTTGCTGGGTGTAGTAAAGATAGTTAACTCCATCTCTGCTTCTTTTGGGTGTAACAAGAGCTTCGTACATCGTAATTGTTTGCCTTGGCTGATGGTGTTCCTGGGAAAAAGAAGGATGAGCTCATATCAAATAGGAGGTTTGGAATTACACACATGGCCATCTGATCCGAGAAGGCCGTGTATCTCCTTTATGCCCACCTGCCTTTCAGCATTGCACTTCCAGGAGAATCCAACTGGAATGCAACATTTAGTCAACTGATTCAGGCCTGTTCTAACTCATTGGGTCATTGTCCACTAAGGTAATAACTGTTTTATACAAAACTTTTAAAACTCTTGATGGGTGTGAAGAAGAGTATATGTGTTTACATCCCTTGCAACAGAAAAAATAGGTGTGATTCAAGCTTTTTGCAGGAAAGTCTAATGACAATTTTATTAACTAATGAGATGATTACTAACAGTAAATGTAGAAGATGGGAGGTAAATCCTGTAATGCTTTAAAACAAAAGCACAACAGTCAAGAACACTTTAGAATAAGAAGTGTCAGATAGAAGATGCAGAATGTAACTTTACAAGAGGTCATTCAAGCATAGAGTTTACAAAAGGACTAAGTGCCCACCTCGCAAGCTAAAAACCCAGTACTGGAATTAGAAAAGAAGAAAACCAAACAGGAACATGCTGTTACTAAGATAAAGCAACAGAAAACTCAGAATAAGTTAATGTCAATAGGATTAGGGCGAGGGAGATACAAATGCATCTGGAGGAAAAGAAATCTTTGTGAGAAAGTCCCTTAATGAGAGGAGAAGGGGGCTGAAAGCCATATTAGCTGCAGAATGACTAAGTTGCTCACATGCAGTCCTAGTGCACACACACGAAATAAAAATTATGTTATAATATCTAGGTAGTAAGTAAAATGGTATCAACTAGGAGTAAAAACAAATAACCTGTTGGATAGGACTAATTATGAATCATGAATTATGAAGTACATGAGTACAGAAATAGTGCCATACAAAATACTTGCAATTACTCCAGGCAGGTGAAACAACAGATGCGAGATGTAAACGAAATATCAGTTTATTATCTTTCAAAGCATGCGTTGCAGAAATTAAATTGTCTAGCATCTGAGTGGTGTCAGTGATTCTGACTCAGGCTGGATGCAGTATTAAACAGTGAAATAAGTTGGGGGAGGGAAGTATTTAGTGTTCTCTGGTCTGGATTCTCAACAAAGCTATAAATACAATGAATTCGCAGATGATAATAAATTAGGAGACATTTCAAATACTGTTAAGGTATGGAAAGTACTACAAAAACAGATCACGTTTGTTTTGCGTTGCCCACGTTTGAATACAACGATTTCTTGCAACTATTTTCTTCATGTTTGCTGAATTGTGTTGTGATCAGAACAGACCAATCACTCACACTGGAAATACTTCTTAAGGTTAATAGAGTTTTAGGACACTTCTAAATGCGAGGAGTCAACAACATCATTAAACTGGGTAGTTCTACAGATTTCCAGAAAGCATTCCGTGAGTCACACATTAACAGCTCCAGAGAAACTATAAACTGATGCTCAGGGATGAAATGAGCCGTGGGAGCAGATTAAATCTTTGAAATTAATATGTAGGCTTATGTTTTACTGTTGTCTGTGATAGAAGACTCTGGTGCGCATAGAGAACAGTGCTATCAAGAACCAAAGAAGCAGTTTTAGACAATGTGATACTGTAGAGCCTGAGTTCCAGGATTAGAAGTAGGCTGTTGGTCCCAACAGACAATGTAAAGCAGGAGTCTTAGGTGTGTTTGCAGAGTGAACGAAGATTACGAGTTTTCTTCTACACTTCGTTTCAGTTTGATTCTTAGATCCTGATTTCTACTGTTCAGTATGGAGGCAAAAGAAAACCAAATGTGAGGAGAGATCCTGCAGCCAGAGTCTTGAGAATCACTGCTGAGATCATTCCTAAGAAGTTATGGTCCCAAGAGACAAACCAGGAACATGTTCATCCTGGCTATCGTGTAGTTTTTGAAAGTATATGCACCTGGCTTATGTATATCCAGTACTCCTGCTATAGAGCAGAGGAGAACCTGGACAAGAAGCTAAAGAGGGCAGTGTGAACCGGTATTTCAGAATTGTAGAAGCTTCTTACCTTGGTACTTAGAAGCATTCCTCTGCAGGGCTGATGAGAACTAGGAGAAGTTTCAGTTCTGGAGTAGACCACCTCTTCTGCTTGAATAAGTCCCTTATATGTTTGAATGCTTTGTACCAGTCATAGATTTTCAGGCTTTTAAATGTTAAAGTGAATAAAATCCCCCTTTTCTGCACAAAAGCGCACTCTGCTATTTTTCTTTGCCGCAGCAGTGATGAGTAGCAGAATCTTTAAATACTTAAATAATAAAGTGCAGGCATTTAACTGTGTGAGTAATTAAACAGTGGCACAATTTACTCACTGGTGGTTAATTGTCCTAAAAGTCTGTAAATTGAGAACAGCTATTTTTGTTAAAGATCTAGCCTAGTTCATACAGCATAACCTATAATCTGTGCTTGGTAAGAGATCAGAATAGATGGATCACAGTGGTTCCTTTGAGATTGATAAGCTGAGATCAGTCAGTTGCACAGAAGGGAAAGTGTGAGCTTTTTTGCTTGGGATGCTTGTAATTAGAGTGAATGAGGCACTATGAAAAGGGAAGTGTTGAATTAGCCCCTGGGGGAGCTGAGTAATATGACCTCATAGGACTTTCCTTTTGTCATGTGCAACTAGCACAGTCTAAAGTAGTGGCATAATGAGTTACTTTGGCTGTCAGAGAACTGGGGGACCAATGTCTCCAAAGTTATTAATCAACCGAACAGGCATTGTGAGCACTAGCAGGTCGTGATTCCAACCTGCCTCAGCTGTGGTGGGGAGGGCTGCAGTTGTCTTTGCCTGTTCAGTTCTTAGTCTCTGCTGAGGCTCAGGATAACAGAGCCTAAGGTATAAATTCCCATAGTTTGTGGTCTGCGTGTGTCTGTACATTGAAACTGAGACCTCAGTTGATTTTTTTCATATCTGTTGGAGAGAAAAAAATTAGTTTGGTCATTGTCAGGATGCAAGTGGATTGAAACCTGCAATCCTGTTACAAAATGCCCGGAGAATGGCGTACAGCTCCCAGGAATACCCAAAAAAGGAAAAACTAGACTCTTGTATAACTGGAAATAACCACTGGCAGACTTATCTGATGCAGCCCAGTAGTAATTTGGCTACACAAACAGAACTCTTCGTGTGGTAAATGAAGGTATTTAATGAATCACATGTAACCAGTCAAGGATCCTGCTTTTCAAAGTGTCTGCAGACATAAAAAAGTAGAGATGCCTCTGCATTCTGGTTGCCATCCATTCACAGGAACGTGCGGTACATAGTGTTTCGTTTAGCAAGTTTATCCAGCCCTTTTAGAGGTGAAGGCTAAACTTGTTTTTCGTTTTCCCCCTTATCCACTTCAAACATCATTAGTCTGAGTAGGCAGTAAATATGTCATCTTGCTTTGGCAACAATTAGGGGAAACCAAACTGCAAGCTTTGCCTATTAGCCCTAGAGTAATTCAATCCAAGTTGTTTTCATCAAATGCTGCAGATTACAGGGGTGGGAATCTGGGTCCAGCCTCGTGGGAGCTGTCCAGTGATTAAAGCAAATCCGTGGTTACAGGCTTGGCTGTCCACTAGCACAAAATGTGAATTTCATGGAACATGACGGCACCATGAGAACTTGCCAGACATTTTTTTCTTTGACTGCTCCACATACTTGTTCACTTCCCTCCACAGCTGCCCCATAAAGTTGGCTGTACCTGTCTGCTTTCTCCCTGTGGTAAGATGCATCTGTGCAAGTAATCTGGGAGAGGCACCTGGCCTGCTAACTGTGAGGATCTTCAGAAATGGACAAACCTTCTGTTGCGTGTGCAGCATTTTAAGCCAGACGGCATGAGTGTAATTTGGAGCTGCAGCAGCTTGGGTAGATGATTTCAGTTAAGAAATGACTGCCACACAAGGGTGTTGGTCAGTTGGTGACACTGTTGGTCAGAGATGATAACAGATAACAGATTTTCCTGTTTTTTTCCACAGGGAGAAAAAGAAAGACTATCTCCCTTTGCTTCCCACCTCCCCGCTTTACATGGAAATACTTGATAATAAGCCTGTGACTCCATGAGGCGTGGTGGTAATATGAGAAATCACTTGGACCACACACACCCTTCAGAAGAGCCCGTGGCCTACTTAGGCTTTCACGGTTGCAAAGACTGGAACAGCCTCAAACTTGCCATCAGCTCCCTTTTTCTTCTTCCCCACAGAGTAATGCAGCAGGCTAGTAGAAAAGTCTAGAAAGTTTTTCTCTTTCTAGACACTTAGAGTTGGACAGTCCTTTTTCACTTAGAGAAATGATATGTTTGTGCTAAATGGCAAATTGAGCTGTTGGTGATTTGGAGAACTGGTTGGCTAAAGAAGAGGAAAAAGAGGGATGGAGTCTTGCTCTGGTTTCCTGAATCCAATCCAGTGCATTTCAGGAGTGGCCGAAAGTCAGTGCCCTTGGACTGTTTGGCTGGCCTCCATCCAGTTTCCACCAACGCAGCTGGCACCAACTGGTCCCCTGGTTACTGTTCTCATTGGCAAGGCCATGTGTTAGCTCGGCTGAGGACATTTCGCTTCCGTTTTAACCATAGATGGCCTCTCAGGAGCTTGCTGCTAGTTGCTCAGCTGTACTTTTCTTGTTCTTTGGATACAACATCACTCTATATGGTGGTTGATAAGTCATTTTCTATCAGTGAGAAGTTGCCCAACCTGCTGTGTTTTCAAAGGAGCTGGATCTGAAAATCAATCTGAACACATTAATTGCAGACAAGTGGAGGTAGAAAGGAAGCCAGATAAAAGAAGAGGGAAATTGTGTGTCATGATGATATTAGTGAGGGTGGGATTGAAGGCAGGGAGGGGGAAGGACAAAAACCCAAAACAAAAAAAACTCTAAATGTTGACTGCAACACTTGTATGACGGCATCTGTCAGAATCGGTCATTACCAGAAAGCCATACTGAATTCCAGCAGCCCCCTTGAGAGCTGAGCTGGTGTTGTGCAGTGGGGGTGGGTGCATAATTCCTAGATAGGTTTTCTGAATATTCATTTTATACCCACTTGTGATTGTTTGCTTTTGCAAGGGTAGTAAATGAAGCTAGGAATGCTCCAGGGAGCTCTTTGTAAAAGAGCAGAGGGGGGGGTGGGAGCAGGTCTGCGAATTATTGAACAACAGGCAGAGTCAGGGTCACCTGAATGTGAAAAGCAACAAGTACTCTTTGTTCTTGCCTATTGCCCTAGGGGGCGTGGAGGGGGGGGGGTGTACAGTGCTGATGTACCTGGTTTGAATTCTTGTTCTGTTGGGGTGCTTGCTGGCAGGTCCGCTTCCAGCCTGCAGGCACCCTCTGCATGGTCTATGAACTATGAACATGTTTACAGCGGCAGTGGAGAAGTAAACTCTCAACCAGCAACAAGTCTATCAACAGATTGGGGGTGGGGGTGGAACACAAGCACAGAGTCTCCAGAGGCCCTTTGGGCCAACTTAGGCTGACGTCACCATGTCAAGGCGACCTGTCTATATTGGCCTGAGGGGTACATTTGCAGTGGTACTGTGTGTGGAAATGGAGAGCAAGTATCTAAATACTAGGCTGTTGTACTGTGTATAGTTAATGGGACACTTGTGCAGCAGCTGTTGCTGCTGTGTTTAAAAATTTGTCATCCCAGCTCTGATACTATGTGATCCTAGAGATCCCTTTAATTTTGTTTTTATTAAGAGTGCTTTACATTTCTAGAGCCCTTTATTGGAAAGGTCAACAGCAGTATAATCTAAATGATTCTTGAATCACAGGCAAACCCTCAGCATGCTCTCAGTGCTCCTTCCATCCAGCATGGCTGTAACAGCCCTACCTCATACACACACACAGTTGAAGGACTGAAGGCAGCAATTTATCCTATTAGGTCTTTCTCGTCAGCACATGTTCTTTTCTTACAAAAAGCTTCTTCCTGCGAGATCTTGGACCATTTCCCTGCTCTCCACCCCTCCAGTGAGACATGAGGGAAGTTCCACCATGGGAAACTGGATGAAAGTTTGAGGAGTAGGTAGCAGAGAACAATCCTGCTCTGAGGGAACAAGGAGGAGGCCAGAGGTGATCTAACATATCTGTGACCTTTAGGATAGCAGCTGTGATGGTGTTTCGAGTTGTGTAAACACTGTCCATCTGTAGGTCTTGTGTAACTGTGCCTGAGTACCTAGGACACATTATCTTAGCTAGAATCTTGGAGCAAGCGACAGTGAAGTAGCAGGCATTGCAGCTGACATCATGTGTTTACACTAGTGTAAAGTCAGGGGAAGACTCAGACCATCTGAGTGACTTTACTGAGCTAAGCTGGCAGGCAGAGTGACAGCAAGCAAAAGCCACTTGTTGTCAAGCTGCAGCCAAAATGCGTAGGAAGGAATCATTGTTTTGTTTTGCTTTGTTTTGAGTTCTGTACACAGCACGAGGGTCAGCACAACGCCTAAGAATCACAGCAGTTAAAGTAGCTGTAGCACTGATGGTTTTGCCCTTCTCTTGCTCCCTCAGGACGTCTTGCTGCTGAGTCAGTTTATCCGTTCTGATGGAGGGATGCTGCCACGAAGGATCACAGGCCTCTGTTTGGAGGAGCACAAGAAGATTGCTGTCTGTGTGCAGATGGCTCACCGTGCAGGTACCCAGCCTCCTCCTGAGACACGCCCTTACTGTGGGCTACCCACAGAACCCCTTCAGAGGGGTCTCCCACCCAATTAGTATAGCTCAGTGAGATGTCATTTTCCGGTCACCCAGCAAACTCATTATGGTCCAAGCGCTGGGACAGGATGATGGACCAGACACTACTTGTTCTGCTTTCTGTATGTCTTGGCTCCTGCCTTGGCAGCAGACATTTATCCCTGTAGATGAGTTTACCATTGCAGAAAGATCTGGGAAGTGGCTTGGTCTCTAGTGACTAATGATTAAATACCAGCTTCCAAAATTACTTGATTTAGCATAAGCTTGACCTACCCCATTAATAACATGCATCTGCCATGTGAAGATTTTTTTGCTTTACTCTGGAAGCGGGACACAGGTTGACCCAGTCAAAGATAGGTGTTGATCTTTATGCCTCGTTCCCGAGTTGTATCCAAGTTAAATGGACTGAGAATTTTAAGTCAGATTTTCACCCTGGAGATGGAATCTCATTGGACAACAGTGCCCTATGTCCTCTCAAAAAGCCTATTCGATGAGACCAAGTGGCTATGTCTTTGGTATGTATTTCTACATCCAGCAGAACCTCTTAGCTTCTTTTTGGCTGGGGTGCAGGTTCAGCACTGACTAAAGATAAAATACCCTTTCTACTGTACTTGAGTTTTTGCTGTGCTGTCCCAGTAGGGACCTGGCTTGCCTGGCTGACGAGGTGTAATGTAACTTCTGGATGCTATAGAGGCAAGGAGGCACGGCAGAACGCTCTCATGCCTTTCTTTTTGTGTTTCAGGTTTGTTGCCAAACCACAGGCCTCCACTTCCTGAAGGGCATATTCCCAAGAAACCCAAGCTCAACAGGTGAATAGTCTTGTCTTTCCACATCTCTCTTTTTCAGGAATAGACTGGAAGAGGAAAAGCAGTTCCTTATAACTGGGTAAAACATGCCTCAGGCAACAGTGCTCGTAAAGAGCATTCATAGCATTTCAGAGGAGGAAGGTCTGTCACGATATTCTCTTGTCAGTCTTTTAAGAACAAACCAGATCTCATTGAAACCATTTATGCACACAGGATTAAAACTGCCACACGTTAGAGTCTGCCCTCCCTTCCTCAGCTGCACTTGCTTCCTCATGACTAACTCATCACTAACATAACTACCTCAAACCAGGACATTAACACTCAGTAGGGCAGTCATAGGAGGATGTCACAGAGACGGAGAAGCATCACAGAGTAGTTGAGGTTGGAAGGGGCCTCTGGAGATCATCTAGTCCAAGCCTCCTGCTTGAGCAGGTTACCCAGGACTATGTCCAGTCAGGTTTTGAATATCTCCAAGGATGGACCTTACACAGTTGCTCTGGGCAGCTTGTTCCAGAGAACCACCCTCATAGTGAGATGGTGTTTTCTTACGTTCTGACAGAATTTCTTGTGTTTTAATTTGTGCCCATTGCGTCTTGTCCTGTCACTGGGCACCACTGGGAAGAACCTGGCTCCATCTTCTTTACTCCCTCTTTTCAGGTATTTATAAACATTGGTAAGACTCCCCCCGAGCCCTCTTTTTCTCCAGGCTGAGCAGTTCTTCTTCTGTCTTAGCCTTTTGGTGCCTGGCCCCCAACAGCAGGAGGCTGCCCAGGAGCGGTACCAGCAGTGAGTGGGGGGCTGAGCAGCCAGAAGGACCCATCACAAGCCTGTTCCCCTCTGCCCCATCCCTGTTTCCCCCAGTCAGCCATTTGCCCTCAGCCTGCCCTTCATGTGCAACAGGGTGTCTTCCCCCTCCCTGGCCTGAGTGGCCCTGGCCTTTGATGGGTGAAGGGAAAGCCTGCGGCTGCCTCCTGCACTGTGCTGGGCGCTTGGAGGTGCTAATCCCCTGTTTATGACCTCACACTCTGTTTCCATGGGGATGTCAGAGCGGTTTATGAACCTCACATTAGCAACCCATGGGGTTACCAGAGGCCATGGGGCTGTTGCTGGGAGAGCTTAGGCTGCAGCGCTGGGGGCAGCCGGAGACTCATGCATTTCAGGTCTGACTCTGCAGTGGAGATTTGAGGCAAGCTCTTGGAAATGTCCCTTAGATACTGGCAGGCTGCACACTGGGTATCAGTGAGGATCAAATTAGAGGACTCTACATTTGATGCAGCCCTGTAGCCATCAGCTCCTTCAACTCTGAAAATTTCTTCCTCCCTGTGTCTTAGAAGTCTTTGGGATTCTTTAGTAGCTGTGTCTATCTAGCAGCTGTGGGGTGGAGCGCATTATCTAGTTAGCATTCACATAGCAACCCTGCATAGCAGGTTGAGACAGGAAATGGTAAATACTGTATCTTGCTGGAATCACAGCAGGACTCGAGATCTAATGCCTCAACTGTTATAAATTATTCCATAGACTTTTAGTGAGAACAAAGAATGGATACCTCCAGATACATTATACATGCAAGTAGGTGTGCTGCACCTCTAAAATTAAGAGATTTAAATTGGAGATTAGTATCCAAGCCCTCCCTATTGCATTGCTAGTCCCTCCCTACACCACCCTTGTTTTTCTCCTCCCAGCAAGGGAATGTAGCAAGTAGGGTGGAAGCAGAGTTTAGAAAAAAAGAGCAGAGCTGTTGCTGAGGAGATAGAAATTGAAACAGGCAGGCTTTGGGGTCTGGGTGGAGACAAGAATGGGATTAAGAAATCGGATTGAAAGTTGTGGTGGTGGGACTGGAACTACACAAGTGAGTCCAGAGCCAGGATACAGTGCAGGGACACTTCAGGAGTGCTCTCCTTGGTCCCTCACCATACTGTTTTCTCAGCCTGCTGGAAGAGGAAAGCTCTGTGTGTTGGAGCCTTGCGAAATCTTGGTCATTGTGGTTCTGTGAGAGTTTTGGCTGTGCATACCACTACTTGCATTTCCCGCATTGCTCTCCGGAACAGTAGCTGGCACCACATAAGGCAAGAGATACAAATTGCTTCCTTCCTCCAGCCTGAAGGGAGGACTGAAAGGTACCTACATGCTGAAGACGTTCAACCAGTACTTATTTTGGGAATGAAGCCAGAGCTCTTATCACAAATTTTTCATGTAAATGACTTGTCCAAGCTTACCTTGTCTTTGCCTGTGTACTTGTTTTCTAAAGCTTTCTGTAAATCTGTAGTAATCTGGGAAGCGTTCAACCAGTGGCGCTGCCGAATGGAAGCGTGCTGGCAGGAGAGGACGGGGCAGAATTGGGCTGGGACTTTTGAGTGGAACAAGCTGCCTTGTTCAGTGCTATAAGAACATGACCAGGTCATCCTCTAATCCTGTCTGGTGTAATATCGGGGCTGCGCACCTAACTTAGCCTGTCCCTTCACTGCATTTGTGTCTGCTGGGTTTTTAAGTGTCAGTCCATGAAGGGATGAACAGGATGTATAGAGAGCCTATCACAGCAGGCAGTACCTCGCACAGTTGAGTGGTGTGTTTTCCAAATCCTTGAGCTTCAGCTCTTCTTGAGATCACTGTATTGGCTGCTCTAGCCGTCTTCACGTCTCTGCTTAAATGAGAGGTAACAGTTCCTTTTTGCACTGCTGCTGTGGCCCTGGGAATGCCAGTGGGGAGAAACTGGGGTGCACCATAATATGCTTGGGCCCCTTGTTAAAGCTCTTCCAAGACAGGAACACAGGTAATGTACATTCCTTAACATCAGTTTAACCAGCCCTTGTGCTCTCCAGCTCTGTCTGCAGTGATGGCTTTTTCCATCCTCTACCAGTGGGTCTATTCTGAGTGTGGTGTTGAAATATGCTCTTCTGCACCCCATCCCCTCCAAAGTAACCCTCACCAGCCACACTTCAGGAACAGACTGAAGTGCCACGTTGTAGATGCTGGAGCTATTGAATGGCCATCAGCTGCTTGAGGGACCTTTAAGCTGACCTGTGAAGTAACCAGGGATCCTGGCACAGCAGCTTGCCCACTGCTGTGCAGTGATGCTTGCAAAGGTGAAAGACGCATCACTTTCTTGGCTCTGCAGCAGTCTGGTCCTCCTTGGTCAAAAGAAAGTAGGCATGTGGAAACAAACCAGCAAAGACAGAGACAAACTTGCATCAGGGCTGCAAACTGAGATGGATGGTTCTCACAGGTGGACTAGTAGTATCCAGTATACTGAGAATTTGTCCATTCCCAGTCACTTGTCCTCCATTCTTGCTGCCTCTGCCCCTCGCTTATCTGCATTTAATCTCTTGCCATCAGGAGCTTGCATTGCACTTGGAAGAAGGCTTTGCATACAGAAGACACAGTTTCTGCTATACTGTTCTAAAATAGGCAGTTGCAAGATGAAAAGAATAGAGCACCATAGAGGTGTATAGTCTGTCTCAAGACAGTGACAATAAGATTTGCCCTGCTGAAGGACAGCATTTCTCTCTTATCTGTACTTTTGTGTGCTCGCCCCTTCTGCCCTGAAATTCCTCTCATTGCCCCCCTGTAATCAGTCTGTTGTCTAACTCACTCTGAATTGAGAAATCTTTCACTTTTTTAAAGGAAGGACTTCTGAGACGTCACTGTCTACTCCAGATGTTAACCCACATACTCCTATGAGAATTCCTGCCATCTGGGGACAGAAAATCTTACACTGAGCTAAAGAATGTTTTGCTGATGGTAGAGCTCTTGACATTAGACTACACCATCAGCTGCTAGAGTGACAGGACTAAAAAGAAAGCCTAAGATAACCTTAGGGACTGAT
The DNA here is from genome assembly GCA_013397275.1 of Burhinus bistriatus. Classification (NCBI taxonomy): domain Eukaryota; kingdom Metazoa; phylum Chordata; class Aves; order Charadriiformes; family Burhinidae; genus Burhinus; species Burhinus bistriatus. Next base: position 135,539 of record VYXH01011925.1, on the reverse strand, counting down.
TCTACTCACACCACCTGAGATTGAAGGAGATTCATTGTGGGGAGTGTAACTTGAAGTGGGAGTCAGAGCCCAGCACCATAGTACAGACCTGAGCATTCACTTAACTGCATGTAGACTCTGTGGATGTTCTGTAGACTCAGAGCGGCAACCCCTGCCCGGCAGAAATCTGGCAGATTACTTCATTTGGATGAGCAATCCCTTTCTCTCCAGTCTTGCAAAGTTCTGGTTGATGCTCCCTTTGGCCAGGCTTCTTCCAAGGTTGTGTCAGTATTTTTGAGAGCACCTTCATCTGCTGCCGAAAGAGGAACAGACCAGCCTGATAAAAAACTGCTTTGTCTCTGCTCTCTGCCCCTAAGATGTACAGGCCAGCTGCATAGGAGGAGCTCTATGGCTCCTGCGCAAAGGTGCTAAGGAAGTACATAAAGAAGGGCTGAGGAGCTGTGTTAATATGTACTTTTGAGAGCACCAGAAAAGCTGCTCCTCAGCTTTTCCTTGGCTGCACTTGTGGCTATCTTGGCCAGAATGTTTGGCCCACGTCATGGTCACCCTGTTTAAAGTGAGCCTGCTTCAAATACAAAGTGTCTGGCATACACTGGCTATCACCTAGCTGAGATTAAAATGTAACATGCTACTGTATGGAACTATCAGCAAACTGTCTTGTTTTAACAAGGGTCAGGGGTGCTGCCCTGCCATTGAGCTAGTGACACAAAGTGTGGATTTATCATCCAGAACCCCTCTGCCCCTCCAGAAGGTGCTTAATTGATGATGTTTTCCAAAAAGCAGAACCCTTGCTCTGTTTTCTGAAGTGGTTTTATTGTGTCTCCATTGCATTAATTTTGGACATTCCCTACTACATGTCCCAGATTTCTCTGCAGAGAGGTAAGAAATTTCCCTGCTTTGCACTGGGTCACTTGGCAGCTAGCCTTTCCCTACGCACCGCATCTCCTGATCCTGTTTCTGCTACTGGAATGCAAGAGGAAGAGCAGAATGCTTTGGGAAGTAGTGGCCTGCGGATCCTGCCTTTGTTCTTGGTCATCCAACTGTCTAGCGTAGTATGGGATCAGCCATCCAGGATATCATGTAATGTAGAGGAGGAGATTGGGAACTGCAGAAGAAGGTATAACATGAAAGTGAAATGCCAGTTTGAGCCAAACTGTAGTCACGGGGGTGGCAGGAGATGTGTGAGAACACCTTGTCAGAACTCAACTGGGTAGTGCTCTACATCTCTCTCTTCTCCCCGCTGCACTTGGGACACTGTCCAGGTGAGACTCACCATGATATTTCTCATTTCTTAGACTTTAGTTCTTTGCCTTCTTGCTTTTTGCCTGGTCTGTTTTTGACAGCAATAGCTCATGAATGTTATTGCTTAACTGCTTTACTAGTTATGTGTGCTTTTGCAGAAATATGGCCGTCGGAGTACCCACGTTGTCCATTAACTCTTGAGTCTACTGTCCTCCTTCTCTTCCATATCATTTGTCTGCAGAACTTGGACATGGAAAAACAATGAAGTTGACCCCCATCAATGCAGAATTATTCCCTCAGTTAATTTTCTCATGTTTGGCCCAGTCTGGGGCTTTCACTGTTTCCAAGGGATGATTCCACAAACAAATTTGCCTTGTAGCCAAGGATTGTTCCATCATCCTCAGTCTGAATTCTCCCTTTCATAACTTCCTGCTGTTATTTCAGCATCCATTTGTGCTCCAGCCTGGCATGCTCCAGTTAAGTGCTGCAGAAACAAAATATTTTCACTAGCCCATGAGGCCAAGGAAATTCTCTAGGATTTCACCAGCACCATGCAGAGTGACAGACTGTTCTCATATTCCAAAGCTGTGTGCGTAAGGCCACCACATACCAGAACCATTCGGGAAACCGTCAAGCACAGCTGTGGGTCAAACTTCTATCCTTGCTTTCAGGAATGGAAACCTGAATAGCTTAGCAGTTTTCTTTCCAGCATGGAGATTGTCGCATAGATAGTGTGGACTAACACTCTGTCCACTTTCATAATGCGAATACAGCACTCATTTTCTTTTGGCAGGTCCAAAACATTGGTTAAAGCACAACACTGAACTTGTTCGCTTTCCAAAAGGACTGAGGCATGTCACAGGCTCCCTGAGTCTGGGCTCTGTGAGCAAGAGGTGCTGTAGATCATGGAGTACCTGATTTTGAGTGCCCAGTTGCCACTCCATTTTCAACTTTCTACTGGAAGAACAGAACTTGGCACAAATAATATCCAAGTGAATCCCTCCTCCATCACCTGAACTGAAGAAGTTGCTATATGTTAGGAAAGAGGCAGGTTCCATGTGAACTTCTCATGAGTTACAAAGATCTCAGGCTCTGGACACCTTTCATTCCTGGGAGCAGAATCTGGTTTCACTGCTATCAGCATTTCACTCCAGCAGCATGTGGTTTGTCTCATCTGCATGGAAACTGTTCTTTGCATAGCATGTGAATTCAAAAGCAAAGAGCCAGAGTGGCTGCAGGTGAGCAAAGCCAAGAGGTGTCATGGGAAGGGATGTGGCAGGGAGGAAGCAGTCTTGCCAGCACTTTGATCGAGTGCTTCCTGCAGTCTGTAGCCCTCTGCCTTCTGCTCTTAATCCAAACAAAAACCAGATTGAAAAAGTTCAGTGAGGGTTCAGAAGTTCAGCCTTGAACTGCACCAACATGGCCTTTGCTTGGGCTGCGTGCAGGACTGCAGTTGCCCGATAGGTAGGTCATTTCCCTTACCCAGCACATGGGAGCCCTGTGTCTACTCCTAGGTGTTAAGTGGCAGACTCTGAGTGGGAAGGCTTTGGGGCCCTCCTGCTCACTGAATAAAATCCATGGAAACAGACTTCCATGTGCCAGAGAGATTTTAGGCAATTGCACTGACTGCAGGTGACTAACCACAGTTGTTTCCATCCTGTTTATATCTTGCCTTTTCCCATCAGCGGAATCCCACCAGGATTCCCATCACGCTTTATCCAAACTACTCATTTGTGCAGCTGGAGTCTAGGGATTCTGGTGGTTGACCAGGATCCTCCTGTACTCAAGGGGACAAAGCAGAGCCCCAAAGTGAGTTGCTGATCCCTGAGATTGGCAGTTCTGTCCCCCTTTGTCTAGAGTGAGAGCTCGGCACACTGACATAACAGGTTAGGAGACTGCAAACCAGCTGCATTTGGCATCCACATGCCTGACAACCCTCAGCTGGTTGAGAAAATTCAGACCATCTGCCAGTTTGCGTTTGTAGGTTACTGTAAAAACTCCCCAAGACAAACTGTGTGGTTGGCTACAATGGAAAGTTGGGTGACTTGGCTAGAAAAGAGAATACACTACCTTATGTGGACAGCAGAATTTGCAGAAAAGTCCTGTGTGCTGGGATTTGAAGCTCTCACATGTGAGTTTTGTGGATTGTTTTTACTCTCAGGGAAAAAAAAAAAATCTGAAACAGTAGGAACTGGGGTTAGTCAAAGAGGAAAAGGAACTTTGTAGACTGACTGCTCCCAGGCATCAGGCTTTTGCCACTGCTGAATCAAGGTAAAAAAAAAAAAAAAAAGGCAGCAAACAAAATAGGACAAGTTTGAGTTTGGGACAAAGCAAGTATTAAAAGCGCTAAAAGCAAATGTGCTCCAGGAAGGGAAAGCGTCCAAATGTCTGTTTCAGCTAACAATGAAAAGCCCCAGCCTGCAGTCCCCAAAGGAAGCCAAAAGCCTGGACCAGAGGGCTGGATTAGACCTGCTCAAAAGAGAAATAACAAAAGCTTTAAAATCAGGCCATTACTAAATCCTCCTTCCTATGCAGAATTGGGGTGTGCACTTCCAGCCCCCACACAGAAACAGAGGGATTTCTTAAAAAGCCACTGTCTATCTAAACCTGCACACAGCATTGATGTGTATCTCACATTCACACATTCACTTCTCTCCCAGTGAGATCATTTATTATCATGGGAGCACTTTCCCGTAAGCGTGTGGACATGTGACCAGAACTGCATTTGGCACACTGATGCATTAAAACAATTTGGGATTTTTTTCCTCCTTCGCTGTAAGTGCAGTCTTGCGATATCAAAACTTACGCTGCAGACCTCCCCCTGCAGCAAGGGGAAGGTGAAAAGAAGGACCTAGCCCCATGTGCCCATCAAATACCCCTACATCTTCTCCCAAAGGAGCTGCCTTGCCATGGTTCTTTGCCAGATTCTGAACTGGGCACCTATGTTTGGACTCTCTGAACTCCCTTTGCATGTGAAATTAGAGACAGGAGAGTCTCTCCTACTTCCTGTCCTGATGCTGTTATGTAAGGGATTCCACTAATGCGCTAGCATAACATTAAAGGTCAAAAGGGACTAATTTAATGCATGCATAGAACAAGTGGCTGGATCTTGCTCTACGCCAAGTCTAGATGTTTTAACTATCATAAACTCCTCAAAGCGAAAGCAAAGCATTTTGGAAGTGGCTTCATGTCAGCGGCAGGAACCTCCAAATGTGATTAATTTTTCAATTTATGCTGTTCGGGATTGCTGAGAAAGATAAGCGCTAGGAGAATGGACTGCTGTTATATACTCTGTAGCTGCCTCGCATAGCAAGGTTTCTTTGTAGTTCTCAGGAATGTGCCAAATGCCTTCAAACAAATGCTTTACATGGTCTCTGTCCAAAGTTCTTAATATCTCAAATTTGCACAATGCAAATAAAAGGTAACAAAGCTGTTGGGGGAGAGGATGACTGATTGAGGTTACATTAAGACCATGGGATTACTCAACAGAGGCATGCAAACATCACTGGACAAAGTTTATCAGTCTGTTCCAAATTCTAATTTGTTGGAGCATTGTTTGTGCAGATTATGCTAGGGTTTTACTTTGAATCTTTATTGTCTGAAAAGACTTCTCTTTCTCTAAGGACCTCTATTCCCTTCTCTACTGGTAGCAAAAGATTTAAAGCCTGACAAAACTCCAGGCCACCCAGCCACAGGGTAAGATTTCCAGTAACTGATTCTGGATCTGAAATCCCCTGCCTGTTTGCAAAGCCAAGGCTAAAACTTCAAATGGTAAAAAGCAGACAATATTTGCCAGACGTTGCTCCTCACAGAGGTTTGTAGTTGTGATGATAATTCCATTCTAGTACCTCTTACACTGTAGGTTCTGACTTCCTGCACCAGCGAGCTGCAGTAGTATTATACAGAGAATACTAAAGCAAATTTGGACATATGAAATACAAGCTAGGCCAGAAACCCATCCCATGCAGAAGAAATAACCAATTATCCACTGAAAGAAAACGAATCCTGTTTTAGAGGCTTTATTTCTCAGAGTTTAGCCTTTGTAATTAGTTTACCTTATTGAGGCCAGCTGTTGAAATAACACCTCCCATAGAGGCTGGATGCATTCAGTCTTGGACTTAGTTGCAATGAACGGATTTGGCACTCCAGTTTAGCCACAGGTGGACAACTTGCCAGCAGCCTGGAGACTACAACTGATTTGTTTTCGGGAGACTGGAAGTCAAGCAGGTGCCAGTGGGTTCAGTACAGAGGTGCAGCTTAGAAGTTCCAAAACAAACAAAAATTCCTTTACTGTGGTCCCTTCTGAATTGAGGGAGCTCTCCTCACGATTATTTCTTTTATAAAGAGGCATGTGGGAAGGCAAAGGCTACAGTGCCTGCTTCTGCTTCAGTCGGAACCTCTTCTCAGTGATCAGTCTCAAACTAAAATGCGTTTATGTTGTTTTGACAGGTATCTGACCCGCTGGTCCGTCAAATCCGCAAAGCCCATCTGGAAGAGAGGCCCTAAGTGGTGCAAAAAACCCATGCCAGTCGGACACCCTTTGCTGAAGGATAATGTCAAATATACACACAAGCCTCTCTGTTTAAACCACTAGTGGCCAGAACTGGCATACTCAGTAAGCACAGCTGTTTTCCACTGTTCTGCTTGTTTTGCAAGTTTGTCAGTATCTCAAATTTTCTTATTCCAAAGTTGTCATTAGTACTCTGTAGTGTCTCCAGTGAATGAGCTGCGATCTGCTCCCCCAGGACAATACAAGATTCAGCAAAGCAAACTTCAATGCGCAGAATGATTTAGAGAAAGCAGGGGGCAAAGACTTGTACCTCAAAACCAGAAAGGCTCTGAAGGCCTTTGTTTCATTATGGTCCATGACTGGGTTTGGAAAAGGATGTTTGTCTCACCATTCTTTTTCCAGCAATGAATGGTGATTCCCCTTTAATATGTGTTTCAACTCAGATATGCCTCATTTGGGCTTTTGTACCTGTGATACTGATGGAAGAAAAAGTCTCCTGCAGCACTATGTTTCCTTGGCAGTAACAGAAATTGTTAACGACTACTGAAATGAATTTTTTAATAATCGGTACTATCCATAATTTGCAGCAGAACAGCTGTGGCAGTGGTAGACACGCACCTGTGCATTTTGCATGTTTCTTTAAGGATTCCTGGCTTGTGCTTCACTCCTGGATCTACCAAATACAGAACGTTGACATCCTTGATGACTTGGCCTGGTTTTTTCCCCCCATGCTACAAGTCTTCTGTGTCAGTGATATGGCTGCTTCCAGGGATAGTTTGGGACTGATAGAGGTGCCTAATTTTCCAGCCTGGCACCATTTCTCTCCCTGTACAGTACACGTATGTAGCTTCCACCTACTGACCACTCCTACTTGACAAGTGCTACTTATGGGCCTGGTATGAAAAGCTCATTAAATTTACCAGGGTCATTATTGTTTTGGCTCCATTTCTTTTATATTTATCTGGGGGCTACAAATCAAGACAGCTTTTTTATTTACTGCTATGCCACTTAACTTTGTACTGCTTTCATCAGAATACCTATTGGCATGGACAGGAAGAAAGGGTAAGGATAAACCTGTATTACCCAGGAAATCAAATGAGATTATAACGGTTCTTTTTAGCCTTACTTTGTGAAATGGAAGCCCTACATTTAGCCCCTTGAGCTGGCCAAGATCTTTTTGCTTTGGGAGACAGAGCCAAGACTTCATTAACTACTGAGATAAAATCTCTGGCTGACCATCTCCACTTTATGAAGCTTTGAAACCTACAGCCCTTCAGAAAGGAAAAGATTTTTCTTTCTTCTTTGTACAGAAGTTACTATGTCTTCTAGCCAAGGTAGCTCTGCTCAGTGAGGTTTAGTAATGGAAAACTCACTGGATTAAACCATTGCCTTGAGATGAACCTGAATGAGCGCATTTTGCAAAAGACCAGGTTATGCCCACAGTTATTTTTTTGCTACTGTTTACTACCACAAGCTGGAAAGACCCCTCTAATCTTCGTGAAACCTAACATCTGAAAAACAAAACACCATCCTGTCTTCAATATGCCTTTCTGGAGTTCAGGGTTTAGTAGAGATCCCTTAAAGTATGCATCAGCTTTCTATTCTGATTCCAAGGCAGAAATTATTTTTGTTTGTCATTCATGGGTGACAACAGGCATTCATTCATGTTGTCTCCAAATGAGTTTTTTTATAAGCATGGTGCCTTTTTAATCAGACAGATAGCCTGAGTTTGATTTATGACCTAGGGCTTCACCCATCATGGAAGAAAATGCCATTTGTTACTATCTAAAGGATCTGCAGGGACACATTACAGGGAATTCAGTCTGGAGGGAGGATTGCACACAGGGAAGTCCTAGGAAAAGAATCTTGCTCAAAGTGCAGAGGTTTCACACATTTATTAGAACAAGCAGTAAACAAAAATTCCTAAGTAGAAAATCTAAATGTTCTCAAGTCCTCATCCCAGACAGGAGAGTCACAGCATGAAGGGCAGATCTAAGTTCTTCTCGCCAGTGCCAAAGTAGACATAGCCGTATTGCTTGGTCATTGGGACATGGTAGAACGTCAGTCCCAGCCACAGCAGGCTCCGCAGCACCACCACAGTTCCTCCCTTCTCTAGCTGGACAGTCCAGGAGCCTGTGCGAGAACATGTGCTAATGAGTCATTGCAAAGGAGAGAAAGGCAGTATTCCTGGAGCAAGCTGTCCCTAAACTGGGAGAAGGATTGTGGTGGGTTCTGCCTGACCAGTTAACAGTGCACAAGGCTGCACTGGAGTTTGTGACACCTGAAAAGAGGGAAGTCAGGGAGACCAGAAACCTTGGTGCCCTGTCTTCTGTTGTCAATTTGGTGTTACAGGCTGCTCTCATTCCCAGATGTTTATGTCTTGTTTCACACAGTAGCATATTCCCATGGCTATAATGGTAATGTCATATGCATCACAGGAAGGGATCCCTGGAGCTCCAGACGTGTATATTTGATCCCTAGGAGAGGCTACAGCTATTCTTGGCTGCTTATGAGTGGGCAGCAGTTACTCTAACAAGCTCTCCCACCTACTTGGTCTAGCTAATAGCTGTAGAGAGCCAAGACTAGCTATAGCAATCCTGCATAGGTATGAAATTTCTTCTTAAAATAGACTCATAGCATTAGCAGTGGGAAAAGGAAGGCGGCACTTTCCTGCTTCAGGGAAGACTGGCTTCCCTGATGCAGCAACTAGGAAAGAAGAAGAGAAAATGAAAAGCAGGGTATTTCCTGTCTCAGAGAAATTTACAGAAAAGGTTAATTCTCTTCAGTCTTTTTTGGCTCCGCCATTGAAGAGGATGTGCATGGTAGGGGCAAAGGGATTAGTTTCTGCATTAATTTTGCTTTGGCTCTGCAGAAGAGGTTCAGAGCCAGTGTGAAAATGCAGCTTCTCCTGGATGCAAGGAGCTCTGAGCCACTGAGTATTTGTTTTGCATCTGACACGACAGCCTGGGAACAATGGTGGAGGGGAGGGGGCTGGAGCATCAGCTTGGATTCATTGCTGGAGGGCAAGGAGCTGCCAGGAGAAGAAAATACCAGCTTCAGCATCAAATCAGTAATGCCTAGAGGCTACAATGTAGGCAAGAAGGTTCCTGCTGAATCTCCATCTAAAAGCAAAAGTAGCAGGCCCAAGTAAAAAAAAGCAGTTGGAGCTGTCAGGCTACTACTGGCCTAGAGGCAAGCGGTCAGCCTATCTGCACCCGAAGCCAAAATCTGCCAATTCCAGAGCAAGCAGAAAGCCCATAATGTGTTGGCCAGTTAGACCGTATTCATCCTTGTAGATAATTTTAGGCTCATCAATTTATGCTATGACTCATGCTTACTCATGTCGTGGTTAGCCTGGGGAAGGGCTTCTGTGATTGCTGTCAGCTGCCAGTCTTGCCCCTCCCACTAACTTCTTACTCTTGGCCAATTTTAGTCACATCCAACAAAGGGCTGAAGGGCTTTAACACCGCAAGTTCCTACAACAGGTCTCCACAGGACATGGCCCAGGGGTTGACTGCAGCTTCTGAAGCTATTTGTTTGGCCTGCCAGCAGCTGTAAGGAAGCGCAGGCTGTTTGGCTTCCCTGGCAGCCAAGAGGCAGCAGCTAGCTGGGCAATCAGTGTTTGCCTAGCTTTGGGCTCTTGCACGCTCACTTGCAGTACATGTAGTCTCTTAGGCAGTTCATGGCAAAGTACAGTAGTTGAGGGCTTGAGGGAGGAGGGAAATTGAGGGGAAACATATATATGGTGTCTGCAGAATCAGAAAGGAACACCACAGTTCAAAGCCCTGTAAAACCACATGTTGCGAGTTGTGCTGCTCACCTGTCTCTTCTCTTTTTATTTCCGTACTTTTCAAAAGTTTCTTGGACACCATTGTTTCCCCTGTTTCCTTCAGTAGCAAGTTCCACAGGTTTGTTATACCATAAGTCCTGTGTCATCTTTGATCTGTTATCTTTCAAAGTACCCTCTTCAGTTATGTGCAAACATGGAACTAAATGAACAGCAAGAGTAGCAACCTTGTACAGAAGTACAAAAGAGACATTCACAGTCTTTGAAGACTCAGGAGGTTTCTGCACTGGAGAGCTTACTTCTAACTCACTCAGCTCCATGTTTCCACTAAAGACAAACAGCTGGAATCACAGTAAAGCAAAGCACTACTTAATATAGGGCAGATCAGTACAGGTGTGTGCCATCTTTTCATCTTCCCTGCACTCTGACATTCTTTGCGCAGGTCCTAGTTAAAACACAAGCTAGTGTCTTCACAAGCAGTGGTATCACATAGAAGGCAACCCCAGTCTCCCATGCCATCTCTCCAGTGCCACTCATATGTACACAAACTGGACTGGATCTTTGTCATACCTGGAGTAAAAACACCTATTATGGTCCAGCCACTGGGATTACAAATTCTGACTGAGTCTCTGACAAAATCTACATCATCTTCACTACTTGAGTAACATGGAAATCCAAATGAAGAACACTTCGCTGCAAGGCAAGATCATCCAGTGGCTGAAGCACTACAGCCATCTGCTGTCAAAGGACAAGCTTTCCAACAGTTTCTTGAACTTGCCTTTACAAGTTTTCAGCATTTCCTAGTGGGATTAGTTAGACTATGCGTAGGGGTGTTGAGCAACAAGTGGCAAGCAAATAGGTCTGAATGTAATTGTGACAAATTTCCATCTCTCCTTTGAACACCAAACTGACTTTGCTTTCAGTGCAGGTTTCTTGCAGCTTGAACTTGCAGAAATGATCTGCAAGCCCTTCATCCAAATACTGGTGGTTCTTGCTGCAGCTTTACACATTGGTTTGCAGGAGGAACTGTAAACTTTTGGAAGAGTTTCTCTGACAAAAAGAAAATGGAATGAGGAACTCTCATTGTCTTTGATTTAGGACCAGTCCTCTGAGAAGCAAGTCTGTCAAGAATAGGACTGTGCCTTGCCTTGCTGGGTGGTGAAAGCCTTTAGGGATTATCTAGTTTGCTCATGCCTCCCAACATAATGGAAGCATCCAGCAGCCTGGGTACATGTGATAGCTTGTATATATATTTTAATGTACACAGATGAACCCTCTGCCCAAACTATTTACAAAGAACATAAAGAAATGCCTGGAGCGTGACAAATGGGAAAGGTGAGAGGGAAAACAGGGCTACTAATGCTTTCAGGAACTACATCTGGATTCAGACTTCTTTTTGTTGGACAAATTCATAGAGAAGGTAAAGTCAATAAAGTTCAACTTGATTAAATCACCCTATCTATGCTCTGGGCCAATACAGTACATACATCCATGATCTCCTCCAAACATTTAGCCAGTGTCACACAGGCTTATCGATCTCTGCAGAGTATTCATCAGCAGTTAAATCTGCTGATCAAAGGAACTCCCCATGCACCTTCACACCCGGCAGAAACGGACAGATGTAATGGAAGACAGCTCCATTCACTTTTTTGATACATCTCTGAAGGCTGTGATGTGCAGCTGCTTCATTTCCCTACTGTCTGTCCAAGCTGCAAACTCTCAAAAGGGCTCAGATTTGTCATTTCATAAATGTGAGACCTTTGGGGAATATTAAGTTGTTAACTTCCCAGCTCTTCTCTGATACTTGATTCTGCATCTAGTTCTATGCAAATACAGACAATAAAGTTTTGCTGATGCTGCATAAGTCTTCCTGTGAAATGAGGACCTGAACAAAACAAGCAGGTTACTTAAGGGCAATCCCAACTGGACCAACACAACATAGGTTGAGGACAGGAAAAATTATAAGAAACTGCCTGAAACTGTTATGTCATTTTCACTCAGATCCTGTTTTCAGACAGAATGATGATTAGTCATAGAGCTACTCCTTCTTCTGCAGAGCCAAACAGCAGCAACAGTGCCACCTTCCACATTTTACTAAGCAGATCACTGGGAACATTTTTCTAACCCAGCTAGCAAAGGTGATTTATTTGGTATGCTTTTCCAGGCTAGACTTTTGCAACACACAAAGCCCATTCAGAAACTGCATTTGATACACAATGCTGGTGTCTGCCTTCTAAGAAGGCATCACATTAAAGTTCTGGAACCTATCTGCTTATTTCAGTCCTTTTCTTTAAAGGAAGAAATTAGGGCCCATTATCTCAGTATTTATTTTTTTCCACACCTCACCACATTAGCAGCATTTGAGGAAATGGTCCAGAAAACAAAATTAATATCTGAACTGATGAGACATGGAGAAAGTTGTTCTCCTTTCAAGATCCAAGATAATTGTATTCTCTTCCATCACAGCTCAAATCCCACCATCTTCAAACAACAAGATGCTTTTTTCAGGCCCTCCTTTTTTGTAGGAGTTTGAAATAATGATGTCATAAATAACTCAAAGTACTTTAAATAGTAGCTAATGAACAGTATGAAATAATAGCTTAAAATGAATATGCCTTCTTTCCTCCTTCAACAGAAAGCCTTATAAATGCATTTAATAATACAATATAAAAAGGGAGGAGAATTATGAAAATTAAATTCTGATTTTATCCTTCTTTTTTCTATTTTTTTTTTTTTTTTAGCTTCCCTGCTATTACAAATGGTTCTTGGAGTAAAATCATTGCATAGGTAGGTGTAGGTCTGTACTACTATAAAAATGCAGAAGCAGGATTCTGGGTTCAAAACTGTTCTAACATTGGCTCAGAATATCCCATGGCAGTCCCATGCTCATCATTGCCCCTGTGTCAGACATGTCTTACTGGGAGGCTGGGAAGCTCAGAGCATCACTCTATAAGGTACATCAAGACTCCTAGATAAAAGTTGTCAGGAAAAAAAAAAATAAAATTATTATTATTTGCATTGGAGGGAATACAAGTAGAACTAGGAGACAGCAAGTAAAAGCTGGCTTTCCTAGAGATAAATACCGGTTTTAACTTGTATCTATGTGCAAGCTGTAGCTGTATTGTCCCTAAATCGGGCAGCAGAGTTAACTTCACTCATCATGCAAAGCTCACTGAGGTGCAGGGAACTGGAGGTCATTGCTCTCACGCTAGAGATTTCTCACAGTAACACTGGTCTGGTGAGGTTGCCATTCTTCAAAATACATTTTTTAAAAGAGCAAGTTAATTCTTAAGCTGCACCCAGCAAATCTAAGGAAGCCAAGCACTGTCTGCACTGAAACTATTGCCTGTTGCTGCTCCAGAAGGGAAGGGAGGGAGCTCCTGTGTGGGAGGAAAGAGCATGGGAAAAATATCCGCTGGATGAAGATCTGGAGCTTCCTATTCCCTCTTTGGATCGGGCTGCAGCCTCCACCCCTCCAAACACAGGCAGGAATTCTGAGGAGTTCCCTACATCTTTCCCAAACAAGAAAGTGCTTTGAAGATCCTGATGCTCACCCAGTGTTAAACCACTGCCTTTTTTATGGCCCTTCAACAGCTGCCAGGACACCAGGACTGAATTTCAAAAGTCAACCTCCTTCTCAGCTTCTTCTTCCTTTCCAGTCGCCAATAGAAATCCCTGTCTCATCCCCCATGTCTGTCTCAGCTATGGGCTGAATCTTGTAATTCACAGAGGCAATAGGGTGCGTGAGACATTAGCTTTTAAACAAAAGCCTTTTAAGAGGGCTGTTTGCAGAAGAACTTTCCTGCCTTAACTGGTCCACTTTCAGTATGACCTCTCGTAACATTGCTGCTTTGGAGGCGATTCAGCAATGCCTCATTTCAGTGCAAGCTTGAGAAGAAACAGCTTTAAGGGCTAGACAGCCTGATACAGAGGCTCCATGTTGCAAAAGCTCACAGAGGGTCATAAAAGTGACATTATCAATTCCTCTTCAAAGGAGGAAATGTCTCAAGGGAAAAGCAGCTACAGCATGGTTGCACTTCCAGTAACACAATATGCTGCCACAAGAGCAGGTTATAACATACATTGCTGCAGTCGGCCCTGAGTGAGAGTGAAGTACGGAGTTACACGACAAATATTAACACCCAGAGAGGGGCAACATAACCGTTTCCCTTTGCAAAAGCAGCCGCTGCTTGGCTGCGTGACCCCAAGCATTTAGCTCTGACAAAGCTACACTACACCCATGGGATTTAGCTTCCATTTCCCTCCAACAGAAAATCCTACACTGGGAAAAGCTTCCTACTTCTAATATGCTGTCTGTAGGGAACAAAGACAAATTGCAAAGCAGAGCAGCTATAAGGAAAGGTCACTGTGCTCTGGCTCTCAACAAATTTCACCACAGGGACATTTCACGCACAGCCTACCAGCCATAAGGACATATCCAAACACTCATGTGGGGCTCAAACTCCATGCCACTTACTGGCTGCAAAGTAAATCTCTTTCATTTGCTTGACACACCACCTGCACCCCATATGTTAACACTGCTGTCAATATTTCCAATTCCCCATATAACTATTTAATAATAATTAAATAAAAACACAGACTGGTTGCAGGTTCAGTACTATTTTAAAAAGCCATCAGAGCCAGGAAAGCACAGCTTACAAACAGTCAGATGCTGCCAAGCGGCTCTTGCTTGGTCCTAATTCCTGCCACGTCTTTGACACACAAATACAACCATGCCCAAACCCCAAAGTAAAATGATCTTTCTTCAGAGGCTTTTTCTCTCCATTCTCCTCTCCCACTGGGGATGTCTCTGCAGCACAAATGATTAAGACAGCCCTGGGCCTTTCATTTACACACAAAGTACCTGTGCCTGCTGACAAGGAAGACTCAGGGATTGCAGTGTTGTCCCCGGATTGCAATGTTGTCCCAGATGCACAGTATTCAGGTGCCTCCGAGTACTGGCTGAAAATCAGGCCACACTTAGACATCTGACAACAGTGCTGCTTAATCCAGTTGAAGCAGCCTCTGCCCTCAAACCCTTATTCCCCCCCTCATCACTCTTCCATCATAGAGACCACAAAAGTGCTTATTTACTGCTTAGTGAACCAGGTCAGGGAAACGAGCTGGCTGAAAAATAGTCTAGCCAAAAATAAAGTTATTTTTCCAGCTGGAATCTGTCTGCACAGCCAGCAATGCCAACACAAAAGAAGGGACAATACACAGACATAAATGAGCAGCAGAGGATGTGAACGACTGAAAAAGCTAGCACAGAAGTAATACACATCAAATTACAGTCTCCCTTACAGCCCAGTTAGTTTGCCCTTTTAGTCCTAAATCCACCTGATAATTAGAATAGAGCTAGAATCCTTTTTAATTTTTTTTTTGTTGCTGTTGTTGTTCAGAAAAAGATCCAGACTTTGCACAGAAAGCATCCAGAACAAAGATTTGGAATGGGGCTGTACACTAGAGGAAACAGCAAGACAATATGCAACGAAAACTTAAAAGTAGGAAAAACTGATTAAAATTCCTGCTATTTGGATTCTGACAACTACAATACAGATCATTGTATTCTGGGTCTTCTGTAGTAAATTTAGAAATCCCTTAGAGTGGCAAAGCACCCTCCTTCCAAAGCACAAGTTTACGCTGGATCCCATCACACTCCCTATTTCTTGTTCAGCTGGTCGCTGTGGAAACGTTTTTGGAGCGTGCCAGGAGTCACGTAGCATCTACCTGGGGAGCCCCTGCATTAATCCGTCACCTTCGTGGGCTTCTGTGAGCCCATTGGTTGGTAGGAAGAAAAAGAAGGAGTCTCTTGCCCCTCCCTGCTCTGAATGAAAGACGCTTCCTCTAAATCTTGCTACAGGATTTCAGGCTCAATTCAGCTTCTTTGGGGCTTTTGTCACCAAACAAATGTGATGTCTTTGAAAGAAAGATTAACAGTTTGATGAAAGGATGCAATAGACAGCTTTGTTCTAGCCTGCTTCCCCCTAGAGCTTTCGGTCACTGTCACTTTCTTACCCACGGGAGAATATCTGTCTGACTCTCACAGGAGATTATGGCCACCTTGTAAGATTTTGCCTCTCCTGATAACAAAGCACTGGCCACTTTGAGGAGGTGATAATGATGAACAGGGGCTGGATTAGGGGCAAAGAACCTCACATTGATCTCTGAATTCTGAGAGAACACAAAGCAGTCGATGCTGGGATTCAAAATCCACTGAATGCTTGGAGCACATCCAATTCACTCTCCTGCAAGAGGGGCAAGGCTACAAGCCCTGTCAGTCCCCCAGTTGTACTTCTTACCTCATCATCAAATTAGCAGGACTAGTTAAAAGGGTTTAGGATGAGGAACAGATGGCACAGATTATAAACTGTCAATGTTTTCATAGTAAACTAGATACAAATTCTGGCCCAAATTACCTGAAGACTTTACCAGTTTCTGAGAAGGCTGTCACACTGAGCATGTCCACACAGCCCAGTGCAGCTGTGTTGATATTCAAGCTAATTCTGCACACTAAAGATGGCTAAGCATCTTCTAGTGCCTGGGATAGCCTAGCTATCTCTGCACAGCACAACTGCTTTACAAATATACCTGTAGATCAACTGTCCCTCGTCCTTTTCCCTCTACACACAGCCACACACCCCTTCAGCATGCAGAATTTCAATCCATGTGATATTTGTGTAAAACAAGACAATGCCTGTTGACTCCCTCCCTGCAAAAGTTCTATGGCCAAAGGGGCAGCAAACAGCAAAGAAAAGCTATACACAGGGCTGGCACCAATACCAGCTGCTGCGCAGGCAGGAGCTGCCACTCCTTACGTGGAGCTCCTTCAGAAATAGATCACTCCTAGCAAAAGCTGACCTCATTCTGACTTCAGTGACACACAGACTGCTCTAGGCTTTCCCCTGCAAGTTACTTTTCATCATTCCCTAGAGAAAGGGTTAGGCCAAGGCTGACTGATATGATGATAAAACTACAACTTCCGGTTCTAAGCGGCTTTACCAACATTTCCCTTCAGTTCAGCAAGAAGCTCATCTCCTTTTCATGTCCAATGAACCAGGAGATGACAGGGAGACAAAGTGGGCAATGATTTCTTTTACTGAGGAGGGAAAAACTTTAAATACAATCCCTGGAAAGTTGCTACGAAGGCTCTGCTTCTGTCCTTATTCTTTCACTGCAGCACTGAGGACGGAGAAGGACTCCACTGCGGCTCTCAGTTGATGGGCAGCCCTGCTCCACTATAAGTTCATCCAAGACCTCTGACTAAACAAAACCCCTGAGGTGATATAGACCTAGGACCCGAAAGTAGTGAATGCACTGCTTTATTACCCATAGAGACAAAGCCCAAGGAAAACAGACTCCTTTCCAGAAATGAAGGCAGACCATAGAGCCAGTCAAAAGCTATAATACTATCTGGCTCTGGAGTCCTCCTGCTGTGCTGCCACATGAGAGTCCGACCTTGAACTCCTGAGTGGGCAGTGCCCCAGCTGTAGGAGGGACAACATCTTGTATTGCTCCTAAGCAACTCTCTTGGGTCACTGCAGAAGTGTCTTTAACAGCTTCTAAAGGCTCTCCAGTCCACACATCACTAGCAAAAACGAAGAGTGTCTCTACTTTTGAAGGATGGAGGAGACATGCTTATGTATTCGCATATGTCCATTGCATGCCTGTGATCACTAAGGATGCTAAGACAGCTATTGAAAAGTCCAGTGACCATTCCAGAAATTGCCTAAGCTTGAAGGGACAGAGTCTCTTCTCCATACCTACAGTTCAGGAGGTCAGTATACCACATGCAGTCTGAAAACTCAGGCCATACCTTCTCCTCAATTTGATGCTGCTCTTGGTGCTTTTCTTTCTCATTTTAGTTTTCTGTGGTTTCCTTTTCTGTGCTCAGCACTGACAATGCTGGCACCATAGTGCACCCTGCTGGAAGGTAGCAGCTACAGCCATCCTAGAACTATTTCTAGGGATGGCTGACTTCAGTTTTAACAAATTCAGGTACCAACTAATAACCCACTGAGCCAGCTATTCAGTTCGGTTCCCATGTCTGAAAGCCGACTGTTCTGTTGCACACTGATCTGCTTTATTCCTCTATCACTGTGTTACAGAGCTTGTTTGTCAAAACCACTTGCATAAATGTCAGGTAACTCCATGGGATACTGTAGCTCCGTTTCAGACATTCAACGAGCCAAAGGATCACCTCTCCTAACCAGGAAGAAGGATAGCTGTGAGCCACACTAGGTATTTCAGTTTACATTTTGGCTACCACTTTTTATCCTTGCTAACATGAAGCACTGCCCTCTCATTTATTATGGGTCTTTTAGTTTGGATTTCAGTGAGACAGCTTGAAAAGCCTTGTCCCCATGTGGCTCTTGGCAAGCTAAGAAGTAAAGTGCTCTTGCTCTCAGTTTTCACAGAGCTGGGGAGGTGCTGCTTATTGTTAAGCAATGAAAGAGGAGGGCTCAGGTCACATCTGTGAAATGTTAGCAGAGAAGGGAGGCTGGGTGAAAGTAGGTGGCCAGCACAGCATAGCACTTTGCTAGATTTTGCAAGGCCACTGGGGAGATAGGTAGCCATTTGTCTTAGAGCCCTGATAACAGCCCAACTTGCTCTCTGCTGGCTAGCTGGGGGTTGTAAATACCTCTTGCAGACACAGACTCTTCAAATGACTGGAGACGGAGGCTGATACGGGATTAATCGCCTGGAGAGGGGGTCGAAAGGGAGTTAATTAGCTCTACTAATGCATGGAGATAAAGCAGGTTTGTGTCTCCTGGCCTTCTTCCTTCCAGCACCTGGGCTTTTGGGGCAGCCAAGATGGGGCTACCAAAATGGCCCTTGAGAGTGGCCAAAGGAAACTCTCTCCCACTTAGAAATGCAACCTCTCCATCTTCAAGGGCCCATTAAGCACCAGTTTTTGCTAAACCAATAAAGAATGTGCTAATGAAGCTCAAGGGACAGGAGGTTAGTGTTCTAACTCAGGCTACTGTTCAGCAAGCTTACAGAAAGGCTAGTGCCCAAAGTATTCAGCCAAGGAAATAGCCACAAATCCCTTTGTCTATAATGCTGTTTAAGGAATGCTCCAAAAACACTGCACTTTCAGGTGAAGAAATAGAGCTACAGACTGAGTGGCTGTCACTTCCTCCACAGTCAAAATGGTAAAGGAGCTGAAATTATCTTCTGTCTAGGCGCTTCTCCTCCTCCTCCTCTAGCTGAATCTTGAAACAGCAAGTAGACAAGACTCGCTATGATCCACCCTGCCACTGTATACCCATTTAGAATGATGCTATAAAATCTCTCCCAGCATTACAGAGTCAGCAATTACATCTGTGAGGTCTTGGCTTCCCAGTTTACAGCCCACAATGGACAGCGATAAGTCAGGAATCTCCTCAGTCCTCTTTTGAGCCCTTATGCATCATAGTTCACGAAGCAAAGCCAGCTGTACTGAGAGTCCTGCACTTAAAGTCTCAGGAACCCATTGTCACCTTTGTGTTATTCATCGAATTATAGAATGGTTTGGGTTGGAAGGGAGATTAAAGATCATCTAGTTCCAACCTCTCTGCCCTGGGCAGGGACACCTTCCACTAGATCAGGTTACTCAAAGCCCCATCCAACTTGGCCTCAAACACTGCCAAGGATGGGGCATCCACAACTTCTGTGGGCAACCTGTTCCTGTGTCTCTCCACCCTCACAGTAAAGCATTTCTTGGTAATGTCTAAGCTAAATATTGTCACTGACAATGAAGAAGCCCAAGCTAAACATCACCCTCCACAGCTGTCATCAAGTTTACAGCCAGGCATACCAGGAAACCATCTGTTCTGGATTCCTACATACCACTGCCCGTTAAACTGAACTCAGTAACACATATCTGGGACTAGCAACTTATATTTGCATTTGACTAAAACACAATTCACAGGAGGACATCTAGCATGATGCTAAGATACCAAGAGACATAGACTCATCCATTGCACTTGCCAGCTGGTAAACATTTCACTGTTAAAAATTTTACCTAATCTTTCATTTTAGTTTTTCTGGCTGTAATTTTCAGCTGCTTGTTCCTGTTATGCCTTTCTCTGCTATACTAAATAGATGTTCAGTACCCAATACTTAAACTCCGTGGAGTATTTACACAGTGTAATACAGTCATTCTCATGTTCTTTTCCATAAGATAAACAGATTGAACTGTTTATGTCTCTCACCAGCCCTTGAATAATTTTGTGGTTCTTTTCTGCAACTCTCCAGTTTTGCAGTGTGCAGTAATCCAGTTCTGATTCCACTAAGTATATGCAAAAGTAGTCACCTCCTTGTTCCTCTTTGCTACGCCCTTGTTTATACATCTACAGATCATACTAGCCTTCTAAGTCTCAGGATCAGACTGGGAGCTGATGTTCAGTGGGTTGTGCCTGGATTTCCTTTCAGAGCCACAGCTTCCAGAATACAAGTCTGGCTTCCAGTCCCTGCTCTTAGATACATGATTTTGCAGGTAGCTACATCAAAATGTACTTTATTTAAGTAAGCCCAGTTTACCAGATCTCTGTAGCCGTCTTGCTCTTGTCGTTATTTGTCTCTCCACCAATCCTTTACTTCTAGATCATTTGCAAATAAGTTGAAGAATATCAGTACTGGCACTGGTCCCAGCCAAAGCCCCTTCTGACTCCTTCCAGAAATACACCCATTCTGTGATTTTTGAATCACAACTACTCATAAAGATAACTTTAGGGGAATATGTCTTTAATGTTGGGATTTATTAAAGGTTAGCATCGTAAGTATGCCACAAGTCTCCTGAGATAATGAATTCAGGAGTAACTTATCTGACTCTGCCATTTTCATTTTCTGACAAACAGAAAAGCTTGCCTAACTCTATCCTCCCTTAGCAAATAGTCTGAAAACTGTCTGAAAGAGTATTTTATTTTCTTCATTTGATGTGAGTCAATATTCTTTCCAAAATAAATCAGAAAAAAAATTATTGATTATTTCTGCCCTTCCACATTCTTATCAGCCTTTTTACCATCACCATTTAGTGACAGTTTCCAGTACCATTACTATGCTTTCTTTTCCTCTCAATATACTTGAAAAAAATCCTCCTTATAGTTGTCATGGATTAGTCCAGGTTATCCTGGCTTCCTTTGTCTTTTTCTACTCATTAACAACTCCAATTTATATCAATCATTAATTGTTCCCAACTTCCTGTATTTCCTTTTATATTGCCTTTTTTTTTTTAAATTCTAATTTCAACTTTTACTCCACCAGTGAACTGTGGTAGGCTTTTAGCCAAAAGCAGCAATTTCTTGACTAGGAGTCATGACTTTTGAATAAACTCTTCTCATAGAAATCCTATTTCCACTCATATCTTTTCCTATCTACATTTTTCTTTCCCTTTGCCTCTGACATACCTCTCCTCCTGCATGAATTTTTAACAGTGCCCTGTTGGCATCCCTTGTCTCCACATCAAAGCAATCTGAGTCAGTAATCTGTAACAAACCTTCAGAGTCAAGTTATTGCTTTTCTGAACTGTAGTTTGAAAGCACCCAAGAACTGAATTCTCCATCCCCTATTTTGCTTTTTCACAAGCTTTCCATTCTACACTAGTACCTCAGGCTTTCTCCCATCCCCTTCCTTTATCCTTGCAGAATGTAGCATTGCCTGACCATGTTCACAGTAAAGTCATCCTTCCCCCTCCATTTTCACTTTCCCCATCATGCCAATGCCTGACAAGTGACTATTATTTCATATCTACGCAACATTAGGTCATCAAATGAAAATGCTGTAGGCATGCTAGGAATTATTGCTATTTGCTTTGCCATTCCATTATCTAAAAGCACATGTAAAATTGCCACAACTCTAGTTCCTGAAATGCTATCGCCCAGGGTGCCGAACTCCATGCAGCAGAAAGGACCACGCTGGCAATCTGCCAACAGCTGAAAGGCTACATCTAATTGTGCATAAAGTTGAGCAGATTGTCTGCTTAGACTAGAGCAAACAAGCTTATCTTTAATGCAGACATATGGCCAGCAAAACCTACAGATCCCAGCATGCAACATTCTGGCCAGCTGGCCATTTGGATCAGAATGATGCATTACATGATCTGATACTGTGATGACAGAAGATCAGTATCGCAACCTCTCCACGTTCAAAAATCATGAGTCAGGCCACTCAAACTCATGAGTTTGGCTCAGAGAGCTGGAGATTTTAAAGGGAATAAACCAACTGAATTTGCTTTTGAGATAGGGATCACATTCTCCCACTTTTCTGTACAATGTCACACAGTCACTTCTTTCTGGTAGCTGAGACACCAGGAAAAAACAGACAGACTCACAATATGGTTAGGGGAGGAGCAGCAACATATTCTGAACTCTTAAAATGCACAGATAGCCTGATAGATAGACACACAGACAGATTCTGGAACCTGCAATCACCACAGATATCGCTGGTAAAGATAAGGGTGGCAGACAGTTTTGTTACAAAACTCCAGGTTTTCCAATCTTGCACTAAACTCTGCTTTTACCATTGTTTCCTTTATTCAACCCAGTTTTAACTTCCTTTCTTCCCACGTCTCAGCTGTCATATAAAATCTTCTCTCTGCCTCCAACTTTCCATTCTGCAAGACACTTCTGCTCTCCTAGAATGACACACTATACATTTTATGACAGTTACCCCCTTGA
Source organism: Burhinus bistriatus (assembly GCA_013397275.1). Taxonomy (NCBI): domain Eukaryota; kingdom Metazoa; phylum Chordata; class Aves; order Charadriiformes; family Burhinidae; genus Burhinus; species Burhinus bistriatus. Next base: position 113,341 of record VYXH01011925.1, on the reverse strand, counting down.
GAGCCATCAAAGACGCTCAGTCTCCAATTAATAAAGAAAACTATTCCAACAGAGTTGTTATTTTTCAACAGGTTAAAATCAGCCCTTAATCTCTCGGTCCTGTTCTTTAGGTCTTTTAAGATGCTTGGGGAACTCTAGCAAATGCAGGCTGGGAGCATCACTCAAATGTCGCTCACCCTCGGTCCACTTTTTGTGTTTGTTGAGGGCAGAGACAATTCTGGCTTCAGTCACAATTCTAGATGCAATAGATTTGGGAATTCCTACTTCTGCTCTGACGATAACTGTTTGAGAGAGGATCTAGCCAGGAAAGGCAAGAAAAGCTTCAGGTCAAAATGAGGGGATTTGCCAGAGCTGTGAACAACATGTGAGGAAATAGAAAAAGCACTGTCTGCTCTGGATCAGGACAAACATGCACCGGCAAAGATGAAGGAAGGTAATCCAAGAACCAGAGTCTGAGTGCCTTGCAACCAGGAGTGAGTGACTTCGGCAGAGCCATGCTGTTAAAATCAGCAGAAAGCCCGTGTCTGCCTTGTTGATCTTTCTTTAATGTCGGTGCTCCTATCTGCATGTGACAGAGTGCAATTAGAGAGGCTACATCCCTTCCTGATACTGTAACCAGTTCCTGTCTTACTTCCTTCGCCTGAAAAGCTCATTCCATCAATCCCCAGGTTCAGTCCAAAAAAGAACAGGACAATACAGCCAGAGCTGCACAAGCACCACGATGAATCTTCTCCTCTTCCATTAAGAAGCACTCAGCTGCACTTGAGCTGAGGTAGTCTTTGAGAGGTAGCTTTTTTTTGAGGAGACCAAGATCTGCACTAACAGCAACAACCTCTTGTGAAGGGGGTAAAGGTTCACACTTACACAGGCCTCAGGTTGCCACAGGAAGTCAAATGTGACAGTGGCACACCTGAGCCCCACTTTCTATCTGCCAAGTCAAATTTGATTTAAAGACTTCCACAAAACTGCCATGTTCATGTTCATGTCTAACATACAGCATGACCTGCCAGTTGCCTGGTCCCTTGAACCAGAAGAGAAACACTGCAGTATGAGATCTGTAGTCTTTCGAAGGCACCATTCTCCATCACAAATGAAGGTGGCTAAAACCTGCTCTGTGACGCAAATGAGCCTTCAGGCTCTTAGCCCTTGGAGCCTATTTTCTTGTGGGAACATAGAAAGCATGACAGATTTATGTCCTGCTGCAGTGGCTCTGTGGTTTCAGACTTCACAATATTAAAAAGTCTCCCTACCACAAACTCTACGAAAAAAAAAGGCCGGGGGGGGGAGCAAACAGCAGCAATGCCTGAACTACCATATGAAACTGCAGCTAAAGTTTTCTTAGGAGGTATCTAGGACCTAACCCCCCTTGCAATACTCCTTTTTGAGTCAAAAGGGCCAACTTAATGAGCCAGTGTATGTAAAAATGTGCAGTCTCTCCAGACTACACCTCTGGAAAATGACTGCAGCAAGCACACTCCCAGTAAGTTGAACAATGGTTTAGATTTTAGCGCTGTTTATGCTCTGAACAGTCAAAAATGTTCAGAATTCAAGCAGGAGCTCACTAGGTTCATTCTTGGTTCTTTTCTGCCAAAGGAAAGACTGTGTGTGTATATATGTGTGTGTGTATATATGACAAAGTCTGAAAAGCTATTTACAGCACTGGCAATTCATTGTCCTTCTAGCCAATTCCATCCAGTACAGGACATCTACTATCCTATTCTGCTACTCCAGGATAGGAATAAAGTAGCAAACCTATGTTCTGATTGTATCCCAAAAATACTTCTAGACAGCAGGATGTGGAAACGCCTGGCCCAATCCGCAAAAATGCAGCAAATCAGCAAAAAGCAGTTAGAAACAAATAACAAGTCGTTCCCATCTCTTTAGAGAAATATCCTGCCAGAGGAATCCCTGGAAGAGGCTTTAAATATATTTAACAGTTGTCCAGCAGAACTGTAGAGATGTGAACTGAAGATACATTCCAGTATGCGCATCTTCCTTTTTTCTTCCACAGTGCATAATCTCGCTAGTGTACAGATTATTCCACACTACAGCATTTCTAACACAGTTTATCAAAGGAAAGTTTGAATTCAGCCTCCCAGAGATACCAGCTTAGTGTTAACGAGAGCCCATTTAGATAAAGAGCAGCAATACTGGGTGGGACAAGAGGTGTGAAATACTTCAAACCACATAAATTCTCTTTATCACTGGTGGAGTTATCTCTCTTGGTAGGGACACCAGCTGTTACAGGCTTTACAGAAATCAGGAGGGAATATGGCACTCAGGCAGAGGGGGTAACTGCTGGTGTGGTCAGAAGACCTGTTGTGAGGATGTGACAGCCCTGGTACACTTACATCTTACAATTGTAAGCATTTATAATTGCTTTAAAAAAGGAATTAAGTGCAATATTTAGTAAAGAATAAAGTCCCTTTACAGATACGCAGGAGCTTCTCCCAAGCACACCAACTCTACAGCAACCCGCATCTTGTCACCTCAGCGTTTCCCAGGCTAATCAAGACTGCTTTTCCTCTCATTGCATCTCTTGATTCCGCTACCTTTACCTTGTGGGATATCATGCTCCAGAGAGTCTAGAAAGTCAGTGGATGGGTCCAGGTCAGCCTTTTCCAGGAGGGTTTTATTCTTCAGGTTAACAGGCTCAGTAAAATGGAAATAGGAACTTAACTTTTTTGCCTCCGTCAAAGAAAGACCTGCGAATAGCCATTGGTGACCATTAATACAGTGAGCTGGGATAACATACATTATACCATCGAATGTTATATTTGTAGAATGGTTTAGGTTGGAAGGGACCTTAAAGATCATCTAGTTCCAACCCCCCTGCCATGGGCAAGGAATTGTTTCTCTAATGCCCACAGCGTAGGACAGAATCACAATCTTTCTCCAATGGACTCCACAGAAGACCAAAGACTTGCCAGAAATGGGTGGCAGTACTCCCTGATGCTGTGCATTGCAGACCATGCTAACTCCAGTTCCAGGTAAGAATNTCAATGTCCCTCCTATACTGTGGCACCAAAACTGAACGCAGTACTCAAGCTGCGGCCTCACCAGTGCTGAGTACAGGGGCACGATCACTTCCCTGCTCCTGCTGGCCACACTATTCTTGATACAGGCCATTGGCCTTCTTGGCTACCTGGGCACACTGCCGGCTGTCCACCAGGACCCCCAGATTGTTTTCTGCCAGGCAGCTTTCCAGCCACTCCTCCCCAAGCCTGTAGCGAAATGGGCACTGAGTCAAGACCAACTCTCTGTGCCCATTTGGTTACATCCTATATCTAGATGGAGAATTCACTGCAGCTGTAATTGCTAAACACTGACATAAACTATACACAGACAAATGAAACTACAGGTTTAATGACTCATAGCCATTACTGATTTTCCTCCCACCTTCCAGAGTTGAATCATGCACCTGAACATTAATGGCATTGGATTTTCTCCTCCCTGTTCATCTTACCCAAGGAAAAAATAAACCTGCAATCAAACCATCAGCTACAGAAAAAGTCATCTTAATTTACAGCCTTTATGATCAAAGTACAGTTGATCCAGATAAAGACAATGAGAATTTACCTTCAAAGTTTCTGTTTTCACGCACAGACCCAAGAGGAGTCTTCACAAATGCCCCCCGGGGGATGATACCAACTGCTCTGTCTATCTCTTCTATCGTAGCTACAAGGCGGGCCTCCTCCTTCATCATGGGCTTTAAAGAAAAAAAGGCAAATTTTAAAGGCAGAGCTTTCCTTTTGTCAATTCTGAAAATAAACTTGAAGTGACAATAGAAACCACAACAGACTCATCAGCTTGGAGCCCGATGTCACTAAGAAGAGGACCACACATTGAACATTCTTCTCATAAGAATGTGGCTAGGAACAGACAGTCTAGACTCACCAGAGAATTAACTGTCCCTCCCCTTCATCCATCCTTTCCTCCCTCTCAGTTAAGCTACTTATGACATGTCAGTTATAAAGAATGGTACCTGCAGTTCCTATGTAAAGCTTCAGACACAGCAATAAGGATCTGTACCAATTGTGCATAACACAACATAAAGGAGAAAGAACATTTCTGAGCTGTGTCTAACTCCAGGAGTAACTGAAGTAAGAGTTCAATCAAGAAGCCATTGCTACCCAATGACAGCAAAGAGGAAATTGGGTATATTCTGCCTGAGCACAGGCTCAAGCTGCTTAATACAAACAAGAAGGAGCCATCACCTGTCCAGTGTGAGGGGTACAACTGCAGCAAAGACAGTTCAAAAGTGTTTTGCTGTATTTACCTCCTTACCATCTTCAAACAATCTTTCAGCATCTTCTGCATTTATCTCAGTGTACTCATACTCAAAAGAAGGATCCCCCTGGAAACGGCCCTTCAGCTGTTCAGCCTGCGCCACCATCTCCTCCGTCACTGGTGGCAGGAGGCTCCATTCCACGCAGTTCAAGCTGCCAGCGACAAAGCGGGACACAGGCCTGAGCCCGTTGAAGAACAGCGCTCGATGCAGCCTTGCCAGATCCCTCGGGGCACAGCAAGGCTCCCTCCCCTCCCCAGCCCCCCTCTCTTCTCCCCTCAGCCCACAAACCGGCCTCCCGAGGCCGTTGAGGTCTCCTCGGTCCCACCTCCCCAGGGAGATGCCGGTGCCCTGCACGGAGCGGTGATGAGCCCCGACCTGGCCTCTGCACCTGTAGAGGCGGCTGCGGGGCGCGGCGCGGTCGGGGCCCAGCCCCTCGGCTATGTAGTAGGCGCCGCGCACGCCCTGGATGCAGCCCCAGAACCAGACCCGCTCGAAGCGGTAGTCGCGCTGGAGGAGCAGCAGCGAGGACCCCAGCACCGCCCGCTTCTCCGGGCTCAGCCCCGCGCCGCCGCCGGCCACCAGCTCCAGCGCGGCGGGCAGCGACGACGCCTCCATGGCGGCTCCGCGTCGCCGTTGCCAGGCAACCGTCGCTGGGGCTGGCAGGCGCCGCGCCGTTGGGGTCAAAGGTGACGGCGTGCTTCCGCTGGAGGGAACGGCCCAGAACGTCAATCAAAGTCAGCGCCCTGGCAACCGCGGGGGGAGGCGCCGCCATGGCAACGGCGGGTGCCGGCCCTCCCCTGGCCTGGGGACGGGNGGCGGGTCCCGCCTCTCCGCTGCCATGGGAACGGCGCCGGTAGGCGCAGGCGGGCAGTGGCGGCAGAGAGCTGCCGCCGTCCCCGCTGGGCAGACGGGCTGGAGCGCAGCCCGGGAGGGCGGCCGGCTCGGGCTGAAGGCGCAGCCGGGCAGGCCCCGCCGGTGAGGCGGGAGGGGAGCCGCTGGGTCGGGCGCCTCACGTCGGCCTCACGGGCCTTCCCTCCGCGGGGAGCTGAGGAGAGCAGGGCAGTCAGGGCGAGGAGGCTGTGTGGGTTAGGCGGAGGCTTCCTCTAGAGCAAGGAAGGAGAAAGCAGGCCCCTGGAGAGCCTGCAGGCAGCTGCCCCTGCAGGCAGATCTGGCTGTGCCAGTCCTGTGTAAAACTAACCCTGTCCCGAGACCCAGAGACGCTGACAAGCAGCAAGGCATTAAGAATGCAGTTAGGGGTGGCTGTCCTGCATAGGTGTTCCTCAATTTCAAGAGGCCTACATCCAAAGGAAAGTCCAAAAAAGCAGGAGGGCATGCAATTGTATTGCACCTTAGCTGGGAATACCACAAAGGACTCCATTTTCCTCATTTCTTACGTGATCAGCAGCAAAAAACCCCCTCTGAATCTCACTACTTACTGCGTCATTTTTATAGGTCTTTATCTAGCTCATGTACATCTATAAATAAATGGCTTATTTATAAATGACAGCATTTGGATCACTCTTTGGGGGCTCATTTTGCTGAATCACGTACAGACAGACATCCACGAAACGGCTCCTGCCCTAAAAATCTCGCAATCTGGCTTAATAAAAAATGCAATAAATAAGTAATGAGATTGTGCAGCTGCTTAGACAAATAGAATTTCTATTTGATGTCTTCAGGAAGTTTAAGCTTTTATATGTGTGCGTTATATAAATAAATATGTGTGTGCACTTACTTTTAAATCCATTGTCACGTCATAAATTCTTGGATTTCTTTTTCTTCTGTTTCCTGTTCACTTCTAAGGAAAACACTGATCCTGGGACCGCTGCCTGTAACAGTCGTCACCTGCATGTCTGTCAAGTGAGATGTTTAATGAGCTGTACAGCACACAATCTGACCCATTAGTTTTACTTACACCGCACAAAAAGCGACTCAGATTCCTGAAGGTTAACCACCTCTCTTTGACATGAGTCAGGCAGAACACACAGGAGTGACCGCAAACTTTTTGTCCACGCTGTCACCTACCAACGTGCCATAGTCTGATTTTCTCTATGGGAATAGGAATTTTCAGGCTTTGTGAATTCATTTAACCACTGATTCCTCTAGAACCGTGTGTTAATTTTTTACGTTGTGGCTGTTATCCGGCCAGTAAACAGTAGAACTGCAAGCCAAACTCATTTCATATGAGTCACAGAGGCAACCTGAGACCATAATGAATTTCTGCCACTGTCAAACCACAGCTGGATTCAAACCAGATGCTAACAGCTGAGAGGCTCTTTAGCCTGTTATGGATCATCTAAGCCACCCAGTCTCCAGTCTTTGCCTGTCCGGACTGAAGATTATCAAAAAGGAAATCTATAGCTTAAGGAAATTCTTCCTGGTTCAGTAAAGTCTGGTGGGTAACTGTACTCTGCTTTACTTTGTCTTGACCCCAATTACTAAATGCTGATAAGGATCGGGAAGTAAGTGGTTGCATTATTTAACAAATGAAAGGTCAAAAGCGCTGCTATTTAGCAAGGTCAAAGGTTACCATCACTGTTATTAAACAGTTTGAAAGCAGTTTCTCCCATCCCTTGCCATCCCAGGCTCAAACGAGATGCTGCTCAGCAGTCGGGCAGCCAGGCGGGAAAAGAGGCACCAGGCATCATTCAACCAGCTCCTGGCTAGTGGTTTTTTCTTAGAGACCTGCTTCAGGGAGGGAAAATGCCATGCTCCAGCAATGCACAGTAGCTCCCATCAGAGGACTGAGCTCTCCTGCCTTCACTCAGAACACGCACGTACCTCTGTGCCAAACAGCTTCAGCTCCTCCCAGCTCCACCCCGTTAGAGCTGGCATCCTTTTGGGTGAGAAATCCAACTCGAGTTCCCTTCCACTCGTCTCGGGCAAGGTACTGAAGCTCACAGAACTATTTGCAGCGTCAGTTAAACATCTTGAAATACATGTGAGTTACTGCTGAGTGCACAGTGGCTCCTATATGCTTGCACAGTTTTATAAAACATTTGAAAATACTTTTAGTGATGTAGGAAGTGAGCTCATCTTCCTTCAGGTTCTTTTGTATAGCTCATCTCAAGAGAAAGAAAAATAGTTATCAATCCATATCATCATTTCTGCTGGTACAGATTAAGAAGCCTGCCCTCAAAATACTCTTGCAGGACAACTTGCACTGGCTGGGGCATCCATTAGGCTCACTCTGCTCACAAGTTATAGTGCTATCCATCATCCAGGTCAGTTCTTCATGTGGTGGGGACAGTCTACAGTTGGTTCTGATGCAGCAAGAAATAGATAGGGGTTATTCCTCTTAGGTATGTTGAATATAAAGTTATTCCTGCCAGGTGTGTTAAATATAAAGTCTGGTTTTCCTCCCAGTTGTCTCAAAAGTTCAGACAGTCTCTAGCTTCAGAAATAGTGTGGCTTTGAATCATTTCCCAGCTTATAAGTCATTACTGTATAAGGCAAATAGGATAATAAAAGACAGCAAATGAGAAAGGAAAGTACAGAGTTTTTCTCAATAAGGAAGGCATGATAGATGGCTGCTTGACAGAAAGGGAGGAGATTGTGGATGACAAACAGTTAAACAAACTTCAAGATGTGCAAAGCAAAGCCTTGAGCAATGCTGAGCATAAGTAAGGAACTGGAGCCAAGTAACAGTTTAACAGCAACAACAGGTACCAGGGGTGTCCCTACGTGGTATAATACAGATATTTTCCTCTGTCTTGGAGATTGTACTAAATACAGAAAAATTCTGAGAATACTTTGACTGCAAACTGTTCAAAGGAAAAGGATGTGGGTCTTTTGGCTTGTCTGGGACCAATGCCTTTTTCTCCATTAATGAGACTTGAGCTAGCTGTGTGCAGCCACTGGGAGTCTTGGAGATGAAGGGGAGAAGGTGCAATATGTGCTGTGGGCTGGGCTCCTCCACATCTGGAATCCCTGCAGTAGCATTGTCAGTAACAAGTCAGCAAGAAATCAGGCTAGTAGGTCAGGATGGGAACAGCTGCACTGAGATAAAGAGGAAATCTGCAGGATGACTGTGACAAGTCTTCTCTGGAGATTCTCTTTGGCATAATCCTGGGCAGGCAATATGCCCAAAAAAGTGGTTATCCTGCCCTACTCAGGAAAAGATGGGCAGAAGAGCAAAAGAGCTTTGTTATTTTGTGACATGAAATTTTCTGTGTCTTTGAGGTTCTTTTCATGCTTTTCATCACTCCCCTAATAGCATCTGTCTTCCTGACTGCTCTTGGCACAGTGGACAGGTAAAGAGTTTACTGGGGTAAGAAGTACCAATGTGCTGATTGTAGCATCTTGCCTGGGCATCACATGAGTAGCTGTGATTCTTCCAGCTGGCAACTGAACACAGACGTCTGTCTTTGTGTTTTTCAGGTACCCAGAGAGGTGAGATGCAGCCCTCTGACCTTGCACCCACTATGCTGCCAGTCAAACTGCCAACAGTCTGAGTAGGAGGATGCTGTTGACGAACCCTGGGAAAGACAAAACAGCACAGTGAGAAACTGCTCTGTAAGTGTAGTCCTAACTGTACCTAGGCATCAGGAGGATTTAATGCATTGGTATATATATTATCCACATTTCAGGCTGCCCATCATCCTAGTGTTTTCGCACTAGGAGTTAATATATTCACAAATAACTAATGCAGGTTTTTTTAGACTTCCTAAGCAAGGATAGGCACTGCATGAAAGACAGCTGAATTGTTTTGGTGATTCCTTGGAAGCAGTTTGCTGATGAAGATCCCTGGTCTTTACGAGTTCAGTTTTTAGGACTGACACTCATCTTATCTCTACAAGCTGTAGTTGCTACAGCAAAATGGTGGGAGAGCATGTCTTATAGTGGCAGGGATCTGAATGATTTAGGCTTTTCAGAGCCGTGACCAAGACTACATATCACAGAGAGGAATGAATCAGCAGCCATCAGTAAGCACAGTCTTGGTGTAACAAGGTTTAATCAACTTGTCCTTGGAAGAAAGACTAATAAGTCCGCAGCTTGCAGGTGGCTCCAGGCAGAACTGTCTCTAAACCAGGCAACAAAGACCTGGGTGATGTGTGAGAAAAGCATGTGGCAACGTGACGATGGGATGAGCGTTTCTGGCCTACTACCTGAGAGCTCAGAGCAGAAGTGAGGAAGTGGATCCAGGGAGGCTCTGGGATCAGAACGATTGACAAGGTAGATCTCATTAACTAAAGAGGATGTTTTCAGAAAACATCTTCTTTCTAGTAAGCTTAGCTTTTATCTAGGCAGACTTACTCCCATTGGAGACATCTGTGTCTCTCCCTTTGCCAGATAGTCAGAGACTACTGGCCTTTTCTCATGTCACTTTCAATAGCGATTGCTATTTCCAACACCTTTTTTTTCCCTCCTCAGGAAAATACTTCCCAATCTGAAATTTCTGTTCAGTCTCAGGCACCTGCTTAGAACTATTAACCTTTAAAGATGTGAAGGAGACAGAGACCAGCTCAGGTGGAGTGGGTGCCTTCAGATGACTGCGTCCTCCAAGCATCAAACACCCGGAGAAGTGTTTGCATCCCTATCTCTGGGGTACTGACCCTTGTCAGCAGAGCTCAGCCATCCCCTCAGCAAGCCTTCTGCCTTTGTGTGGATTCAACTCTTCTCACCTGCTGCTGAATTACTTTGAACAACCCAGCTGCATCATGCTGACACTTTTATGTGGTTTCTTTTCCCCGTAATAGAGTGGAGCCAGGTAAATTATATCTGAAAAGGGGAGGAAAAGAGGGCTCCTGCACAGCGTCTGCTGCAGGGTCTGTCCCTCCACATGCAGCATGTGGCCCTCATCCAGCCAGCCTTGCAGTTGCCCTAACAAATGAGGGGTTTCCTTGTTTTTACTGAAGACTGAAAAATATGTTCCTTCTAGTTCTGGAGAAAATGTTACTCCTCTGAAATTTCCAGCCTTTCTTTCCTGCCTGTGCTCAGTTCTGGGCAGAGATTGAGGAAATCTGAGATGACTCAGGAGAGAGAACAGCAGAGACCTCTGCCTAAACTGTTTGAATAGCTAATACCCTTTCCAAATACTGGCACCTGGGAATCCTTTAATGACTTGGATGGTGCTTTGGGTAGACTGAATATCTCCTTTCAGAAACAAAGACTTATTATTATTATTTATTTATCTGCCTTAAATCTTACAAGCCGTTAGAAAGTAACCCTTTCTTGTATTATATTCCTGCCCCTGTGCTGGATATCACGAGGCCAAAATGTGCTCTCATTTACTGTGATTTAACAAGTCTATATTAGGGCAGATACTTCAGATTTACATCAAATTTTCTCTATTAATTTAGTAAAATCTTAAATACACACTGACCATTCAGAAGGGAGTCATATGTGAAAAATTCCAAGTATTAAATGGATGTGTGTCTCCAACATAGCTATTGAAAAGCTGAGTGATCATTCGTAACTGAGAAGAGAAGGGTTGTCACTGAAAGAAGTAATAGACCACCCTGTAAAATGTATTTTATCCTCTGTGTTGGGAAATTGTTCTAATCAACTGAGCTTTCATTGACATTTCTTTATTGACAGAGCTCCAGTAGGAGAAATTTTTCCTTCTTGTCTGCTTAGAGACTCCTACTTGATCTAAAGAGAAACTGCAGTCTGTGGTTTCACAGGCATGCATGAAGACTCTTCTTAATAGCCTGATTCAGAGTCATAATCCTTTGAAATTTATTTCCTACCTCTCTCCTTCTTGCCTTGATTTGTTTATCATTGTCTGCATCACTCCCAAAACCTGATTAACTATATAAAATCATAATTTGTAGGCTTGAGCCACACAGTTCCTTGTAGACTCCAGCCTTTCTTGGTTTGATCTCTTTTCCAGTTCTCTGATCTTTAAATAAGTGAAAGAATTTATAGCAAAAACCTTGCTCCTGCCAGCCTCTACCTCAGAATTTCCTGCAGCACAGTGACCTTGTCCTTGTCCAGCAAGCTCTGGAGGTCATTGCAGATCTGAGCCAGAGAAGTTTCCTCAACGACAATAAGAGAAGCTGCATGCCCAAGCCCCCACTGTGAGTTTGTCAATGCAGCAGCACAGCGCTATGCCAATGGCAAATGGGGTGAGTCTCACACAGTCAGTTGTTTGGGCTTGCATAGAGGCACATGTGAACTGTGAGGCCTGGGAGTGTTCTCCAGCTCGGAGGCCCAGATGTGCACTGCAGTCACATCCTGCTTGCTTGTCAGGATGCAGCCTGGGTGTGTAACTGTCTGCCCTGTCTTCCCTCTCCTCCCTGCCATGCTTCCGGCTTTCCACTGGAAAGAAAACTGGGACTGAGGGTAGGGGAGTGGGTGCTGTGGTGGACTCCTGGTTTAGACAGCCATAGTGTCTCTTATGGTTCACCTCAGACTAATAACAACACATCACAAAGCTTGACCCAGCACAGCAGAATCACTGTGGGATGGGCTGTTGCCAACTTCTGAGCACCTGAGGCATGCAAACTTGGACTACAGCGGTGCTTTTGAACCAAATTTTCTTTCCCAGAGAACACCATGAGGCAACCTCAAGCAATGTTTGGTTTACAGCTACTACTACCAGCAGGGATGAGTTAAGGTGTAATTGTTTTCAGAGAGCTGTTCAGGTCAGTACTGACTGATCTGGAGGCCTAGTTCCAGGACTTCAGTGGGTCTCTCTGTGCAAATGCTTAATCAGTTTCAAAATACAAAACAACTTAATGTTTCCTTTTCATTTGACCACAGCTTTCTTTTTGCCCCTGTTAACCCAGAATCACATTTTGGCAGCTTGAGATCATTTATCTTTAAAATGATGGGCCACAGCTGTATGAACTTGGCTGGCAGTAGGTGAATGCTACAGCCTATTTCAAAACATTATCTACTTGATGTAAGCAGAAATAGGAGCTTAGGTAGGCTGTTAGATGTGTGTATTGCTGAGTGGTTGGAAGAATCATGCTATGAAAAAAACTGAAATCAGAAACTGTATCTGGATTAAAATACAGGTTTAGCGACAGCCAGAGGCTACTGGTTGAAGCCTAGGTCTGGCAGAAGCCAGTAGCAGACCTTTTGTTGGTTTTGCTGGATCAGGATCTCATCTGTAGAGTGCCAATGGAACAGCAGCAGCAGAAATGACAGTAAAACAGTTGTGGTAACGTCAGGAATGATGCTTAATGTTTTGCGTGGAGAAACAAACTTATAAACCTACAATATGAACTTGATGAGAAAAAGTGATTGTGAGGTGGCTACATGCTCTGAAGAAAAGCTGTAAGGTAACATTGTGGGAGATGATCAGAGCATAACCTGGGCTGTGGTCACTGGGAGTACCTCTCTCCCAAAGAAAGCTCACAGCTGCTCCACATTACTGACTAATGTGGACTCCTAAGGGGAGAGATGCCTCACAAATTACTTCTTGTGAGAGCACAACAGCATGGTTCAAACTCCCAGAGGACTTCTGGTTACAATTATATAACAATGCTAAAGTCCATTGAACTGATTGCTTAAGCCAGAAGTAACCTTGGCTGATGACTAGCTCCCTTGTATGCTGTAGAAATCCTATCTTGTAAACATTCGTAGACTTTGTACCCACCAGAGCAGCCCACTTGCTCCCTCAGTAGTAAGAACATCAAGGTATGCGTTCCTACCCTATGAGAATTGGTTTGGGAGAGGGCAGCATGCAAGAAACCTCTTTTCTGTTTAGTTTAAACAGCACCTCCTTGGGTGCTATGAGCAACTCATGAATAGGAACGTTATCATTTCTCCTCTCCTCCACTGTTTTTAAACTGAGAGTTTTAATGCAAATAGAACCTGCAGGTAGCAAGGGAAGCTTTTGTTTGTGCGGTTAGTAAGTACTTCTCTTTTTAAAATCATATTTTACAAGGATTCTTTCTTTGCAAGGTTGTGACTCTAGAAAAGACCTGGGGTGGATGAAGAAATCTCTCTCTCTTAGGTTATGTGTTCCAGAAACAGATGTGAATTTTGTTTTATGGGCAAATCATGTTGTTTTTTTTTTTTTTTATTGTTATAGGCAAAAAATAATGGGTCTAGTGAGGGAGGTCGGGACAGCAGGCCTGTGAAAGTAGGGAGCAGGCAAGCAGCAATTGTGAATTTCACTGAACTGATTTTGTTCAGCAAAAGCTTGGTAGACAGTGCCCTCTTTGTTCCGCAAAGCAGAATGCATCCCTCTGAACCTTGCGGTTGCAAGAAGTAAGCAAAATTCTGGCTAAGAAGTATGTTGAAGAGATGCCAGCCGTTCAGCCTGGCCTGCTTAAGCTTTGTGCGTTTGGAAATCCTGTGCAAGTCAGGGCTCCTCCAGCCCAAAGTGGAGACCACAACAAATGTTTGAGCATAGACATCTGTGTCCCTGCAGGGAGATCTAGCAGACATGGACACACAAGCCTTTGCCAGCAGAAATAAAGAGAGGCTTTGACCCTCTGTAGGAGCACCAGAGCTGTATCCACTTCAAATGCTATTTATGTTGAAAGGCTCTTGGAATTTGGAGCCTTTGCAGGACTCAAATGCAGGGAACCAGCAAGATCCTCACTCATTATATTCCCTGTGCCTCTACTAGAGTTCAGCCAGGCTTGTCACAAGCTGTCACAAGCCGCTCCTCTCCTAATTTTAGTAGCAACAAGAAGGTGGGTATTTTCGGGGAGCCCTCCTGATTGAAAGAAACACAAAATGCAGAGATGCCAGGGGCTAAGAGCAGAGTTTTCATGCTCCAGGAAAATACAAAGTTTCTGGGCTTAGAAACAAGCATATGTGGGAAGGATCGGGAAGTAGCCTGTTGCCCAGTGGTGTGGGAATGTGTGTGGTGGACAGGCTGCACTCGTCATCAGGGGACGCGGCAGCTGCTGTTCCTGGTGCAGGCACACAGGTGCTATAGAGGCCTCAGCTCCTCGCAGTTCTAGGAACTGGAGGAAGAGGCAGCCCGGAGGAGCAAAGAAAACACAGACTGAATAATCAGGAAAAGAAGATAAACTGTGCTGAGTGGCAGCTGGTCTTTAGAGAACAGGCTGTGTAAATACCCCAAGGGCCTTGTGCATCATCCCTGGGAAGCTCATCCCCGGAGAGGGACTCAGCTGGATCACCACACCACTCCACACTGGAGGCATGTTTACTTCTGCACAGCCTTCCGTGTTTCCTGTGAGAACATTCCCCTGCTCATAACCAATATATGCTGACCTTTCAACAAGCAATGTTTCCTTTCTGTGTCTATACACATCTGTCTGTGCCAGGAAAAGCCTCCAAATAAATTATTTACTGCTCATCCTCTTTCAGGCACAGAAGGCAGAGGTGCAGTCCAGTCCCACTTTTCCCAATGTTGAGTGGGGAGACCAGCCACCAAATAACAGGGTTCTTCATTTTGTCTTCCATGCATAGGTGACATACAGTACAGTTTCTCTACCTGTATGTTCTTATACTGGAAGCAGTTTGTAGGAAATCTTGCCTAGCATAATTTTCAGCATCTTCTATACTGACAGCTCTACACTGATACTGTTGGAGTTGTCGGGATGGATAACTTCTGGAAGAGGAATGCAGCTTGCTGGCACAATGAAGTTCCAGTGCCTGCTGTTAATGTTGCTTCTGGCTGTAATTGTGCAAACCATCATTCAATGAATATTTAACAAAAGTTATCACCAGTTTGTCCTTCTAATTTACCCTTAGGTCAGCTTTGTGCCTACTATCTCCCTTTCTTTTCCTTTTTGTCCTTTGGTCTGTTTCCCTCTTCTCTCTCTGTCTCTGTCCCTCCCCTGGATCTCCAGCAATGTGCCTTGTTACATTCATTCCCTGCAATTCAGTTGTACTGGTAGACTTGCCAGTTCTGGAGGCACATAGCAGTTTTGGCACTGGCTTTGACGTGATCTCTAGTGATCTTGGCAAAAGAACCCCCAGCCTGGAGCCATGGGTTTCCTTATGGGGCTCTGCAGAGGCCCCACAGAGCAAGGATGGCTGAAGGAGAGGAACAGCTGAAATTATTTACTATCAAACAGTTGCTTTGTAGAAGCTGAGGTTTGGATCAAAAGACCAGTACTGTCGAAGCAGCATGTAGGTGCCTTCCAGCCCTGCTCAGCACTTGGGCTGTAGCTGTTGTAGCAGTGAGACATTTGGTCTTGCACCAACCAAATCCTTGGGCTCTTTTCCACTGTCCCTAGGCTGCAGTTTCCACCCTCCTCTTCCATGATTTTAGTACCTCTCATCACTCAACACCTGGTTCAGCAAAGGAGCTGTCTGACAGAAAACTTTCAGTGACTGATTTACTTTAGGAAATTAATAAATAAGAAACTTTCTAGTACAGTATACACCAACAGCCTCTCGAGCATACTGGAGTGCTACAGGCACACCGTGCTTGCTCCCTGACACAGACAACATCCCTGCTCTAAGAAACTGTCAGTCTGATTTAGAAATGAAGAATGGCAAGAGACAGCAAGGAAGAAGAGCGATGTGCTTCATGGCAGGGATGTGCCCT
Source organism: Burhinus bistriatus (assembly GCA_013397275.1). NCBI lineage: Eukaryota > Metazoa > Chordata > Aves > Charadriiformes > Burhinidae > Burhinus > Burhinus bistriatus. The sequence goes on along the minus strand of VYXH01011925.1, from coordinate 97,622 downwards.
CTCTCCAAGGCACGCACATTCCTTGATGTGTTTCTTTCATGCAGGGGAAAGGAACTAGGGATTAACTGTTGTCTTTACTCTGCAAGTGAGAGACAGGTAGTAGAAACAAACCAGAGAGTGGAAAACAAACATAAAGAAAGAACTTGGATGTTCAGAAAAGGAGGTGAAAGGGACTAATCACATAGTGACTCCTGGGATCTACTTCTGAACTTACTGTCCCACTCCTTAGTTCTCTAAGATCCATACAGTGTCAGTTAAGGATCTGTTTATTGGCTGTTGATGGTGCCCACAGGCTCTAAAGGAGAACAGATAATTATTTGCATTTACTGCAGTACCAGGGAACTTCTGCTGTGGATCAGAATCTAATTGTTCTAGGAATACAAACAAATAGAAAACACAGAAGCACAGAAAAAAGCGAAGTCGCTTTCAGTCTAAGTAGACAAAAGAAAGAGCTGGAGAGAGAAAGCATTATCGCCTCCTTTTCATGGATGGGAACTAGAGCATTAAGGGATCAAATAACTTGCCCAAAGTCATAGCGAGGGTGGGTCAGGAAGTGAACCCAATCCGTCAGGAGCCCCTGCTTGCAATCCCATCTCTTCTTTGCATAAGGACTCTGCACCACCTGTGCAGGGAATGTGGTCATTTAGCTACCAGGCAACAATCTGAAAGGGGGCGTAAAACTCCCATTTTAGGATGTAAGTTAAATTGTAGTTTTTATAAGGTATAAGAACTAAACTTTGGGATTTCTGTGAGAACTGATGCTGCTAATGACCAGCTACTCAATTCCATGGACCCATGAGAAGGACTCAGTCAGATTATGTCTGTGTTTATACTCACTTGCACCTGTGACTTGCCTAGATCTGACAACTTATAGCAGGTGCAATAAGCACCTAAATATTAAGTGCAATGTTTTAGGACTGGAGATCAGGGGAACTAAAGACTTGGAAAAAAACTCTGTTTTGTGCTGTCTGTTTTTAATGGAGAGATGGAAAAGACAGCTTGTTTTTCCAGAGGCTGAAGTGGTTGCAGCCACTTGTTGTATTGCAGGTGGGCAGCGGGCGCGCAGCTGGTGGCTCCTGTGAGCACATCAATTTGCCACTGTCATCACAGCTGCTGGAGATCCATTCCTGCATCCTGCCCTCTGTAAACAGCAGCTCATAACCACAAAGCACCAAGCGTCTCTGGTCCAGCATCAGCTCAAGGAGCCAGAGAGCTGCTTGCTGAAAGCTGCCTTCTGTTTGCTTGCAGACGTGTCAATATTTACTGAGTGAGGCTCCACTTTTGCCCAGCTGCAGCATGACAGCTTTGCCACTCTTGCACTCAGTGGCCCTATCTTCCAGCATTAACATCAGGAGGTGATGAGTGACCAGGCTGGCCTGATAAATGAGAAGAGATCTGCAAACAGAGAATAACAAACACTTCCTGGGGGGCTCAGGACACCTGCTGAGAAAGACGTTCTTTTTAGAAAGGATCAGGTAGCATATGATGCTGTATCAGGAGAGACACAAGAAAGGTGCTATTGGTGGTACTGGGTGCTAGGGCAGGCCCAGCTGCAAGCAGGGGTATGCAGTGAGCTGTTAAGGTGGTCCTGCAGGGAAGGCATGGTGCGATCTCGGAGCTGTAGCCATGTCACTGGGGTTTCAGTAGATCCCCGTGAGCACAACAGCCTGGATCATGCAGCAAAAAATGGGGAAAGACGGTCCAAGAGATGCACCAACAAGAATAACCCCTCTCTTGAGTCTGAGTATATAGGAGATGGGGAAGGCAGGACCCAGGATACACTTGTGAGGAAAGTGCCATCACAATCTGGAAGGCAATGAGCTCCACTGTACGGTTGCAGCTGCAGTTCCTCAGTTATCAAATGTGTATGAGTGAGCCATTATATGCAAATAAAAATCAAGAGGCCAGTTTCTGCCATTAAGTCTTCAAGCTTAATTATCTGGGATTTCACAGCTATTTGCAGACACTGTAGTGGTAGGCATATTACAACTAATGGTTTAAATTTGGCTGGAGCTTACTGGCATGTTCTGCTCTGCATTAGGCGGACAATAGCTCCCAGGGGGGACTGGCAGAAGGGAGGGATCAGTAAACAGTAGAAAGGGCTTAGAGATACTGAGGAATAATATTCAAAAACGGATAAGCTGTTCAGTTTGGCCTATTTCTTCTTGGTTAGGTTTTTTCATCCCTCTCCATCAGGACCCTCTAGGGAAAGATATTTAAATGGCTCAAGGCTGGGCCTTTTTGTACTGTCTAAGTGACACAGGAGCATAAGTTCTCCAGAAGCTGGCTTATGCACCTTCGAAAATCCCTCAGAGATGTCAATATGGGTGGCAGAATTTCCCTGAAGATTTAGGAAAAAAGAGAGTGTGAGCAAGGAGGGTATGAGGAGAAGGAGTCTAGCCATTGTATGAGTAAGTGGCTTGATACAGCAGAATGCAGAATAAGGGAGGTAGGGATAGACAGTATTGAAAGGAAGGCTATGGACAATGAAAGGAAGGCAGGAAAATGATACAAAAATGGGGAATAATGTGGCTTATGCACTAAACAAGAAAAATGAGTTTTGGCAGCTGAACGGTAGCCCATTCTAGCTTTTCTGATAGCAAGCTTCGCATCATGGATGGTTTAACATGGCTTGGGACTAATGACCCAGTGGTTCAGATCTCCTTTCCCATTACGGATTGGATGGTTCACCTCAGTGGGCCAGCATCCCACAGTTAAATGCTCATGTCTTATGATCATCTGCGTTCATGTCAATGAATTTTTACAGAAATGTCACCCCATGAAACAAGCTGCCACAGCAGAAAAGGGTACCAGCAGGGCCATACTCAGTACTGTCCTCTGAAGAGCAGTGCAAGGCTGCAAGGATCCCAGCATTGCTACCCTAAGCTAGCAGAGCCTGGGGCAGACAGCAGCTGCACTGGGCTGCCTCCCAGGAGCAGGGTGGACAAGATCAGCCAACATCTGTTCCCCTTTAATCTCTTGTTCCTTTATGTTTTGGTGTAGTGCTTTTGTGCGTAATGAGTTGCATGCTCTGGCACATCCCCAGTCACTCTCCTGGATGGTGGTTCCTCAGGCAGTGCTGCTGGGACTGAAGAGCTCTCCGGGGCTGAGATGTGTCAGGAGATGGTGCAGGCTACAGACTCAAGTGTGTTTCTGATGGCCTAGCTCCTCCTGCCCCACCAGACTCGACAGGATTCCCAGGGCTCACCAGACCCCATCAGGAAGAGGCTGAACCGTGCAAGTTGGTTCCCTTTCATGTCACTGCTTCCAGTTGTTTTGATTACAAGGGGTTCATGTCAGGACAACCTCCAGGGCTTCCTTTGACTCCACACCCCGTTGCGTAGTTAGTGTCTGCACCTGCAGGATCCACTCACATGGAGCCACCAATGCTTTTAACCTCATGCATATGCCATTGAATGCGCTCAGTTGCGTTAGGAGAAATGGAAAGAGGGCAATAATGTACTAACAGTCTTCCACAAAGGCCTTGTGCTTTCTCAGCTTCCACCGCTGCCACCAGAAGTTCACTGCAACCCTGGGAAGGGAGCCAAAGATGGTCTCCTGCCGAGAAAAGTGGTCACCGGTAATGTGTGGCATCTTTCTCCATTTGACGCCCTGCTGAAGAACTCACAAAGCAGAATCCAGGGCAGCAGCCTGGAGGGTGAAGGCTCCTTGTGATACAAAGGGTTTAAACAGACTTCAGTAGGGGAAGTGCTTTTCTCTCCAAACAATGTATGAAACCCTAGATAACAGTGTGCCCAGGTGGCCAAGAAGGCCAACGGCATCCTGGCCTGTATCAGGAATAGTTTGGTGAGCAGGACTCGGGAGGTTNGTCAGGTTAGGTTAATGGTTGGACTTGATGATCCTAAAGGTCCCTTCCAACCTTAACAATTCTATGATTCTAACTTCCTTCTGCCTTGGTGTTTAATGGCATCCCTGCAACTCCTCCAGGTCAGGAAGCACAGGAGGATAATATTAATTGCCTTCCACATCTAAGCCTTTTGAAACATGAGGGCCAGTATCCATGCAAATGTTTGTCATCCAGGAAATCACCAGCAATAGGAACGTACACCGGACTGAACTTAGCTAAAGTAGTGAGGCACCAGCTTCTGCATGACAGCACGCTGCAGTCAGGAGCAGTAATGGTGGCAGTATCACACATGGAAGAGCAGTTCAGATGGAAAAGGGATGTCAGGAATACGCAATGGGACAGATATTGGAGGCCAACGAACCCAGAGCAGCTCCAAAGGATTGTGAAATGACCCTTCTCCACGTCCAGCTGTAAGACAAAGCTGGCTGGATCTATATTCCCAAAACTCAGAGCGAGGGAGGATGAATAAAGCATGAGGCCTAAGCAGAGGGGGCTGCTGGCTTCCACATTTCCCAGACCAACATCATTTCACACTAACCAGTGTGTCTCTGCTTTGGTGGACGTGTTCTCCTCCTCTTGAAGTCAAAAGGGGAAAGGGTGGAATAACGGCACCCTGCAGCTAAACTGCAAGAGCAAGGAAACACCTGGAAAGCTGAGCTGCTGCCCTGCTCATGCATCCAAGAGGCAGGAGCCAGCAACAACTGTGACCTGTTGATGACGCACCAGTTGGACATCTTTTCCTGTTCCCATCTCTGTGCTAGGGGGATGATGCTGGACTTTCTCGCACCTTCTCCCTTGGGGTCTGCGCAGCAGGGAGGGGCTGTTATGGCTGGGGAGCACATATAGCTGTGGAAGCTAATGCTGTTCCATGTGTCGCTGTTCAAGGGCTCAGCCCTTTTTTTTCTTTCACGGTCACAACAGCTTTATTTTCCAGAAGCCAGTGAAAACAGGATATGATGAAATCAAATGAACCTCTCTGACTGCTTCTCCCAGGAAAACAGCCTATGGGCAAGGACCCTACAAAGCCAAGAAGGAACTGCCAGGAAAAACAAAACAGTCTCCTAGCAGTGACTTCCCCTCCAGCTAAGCGGACCTCTGCCATGTCTTCCATAACAGAACAGTTTGTATCTCCCTCTTCATGTCACTACACAGGTCAGGTACTTGAATGCATTGCCAGATACCCTTTGTATGTTGCTTTGCAACAGTGGAACCTAAGGGTATGAGATATTAGAAACCAACATGGAGCAATAAGCACGTCAGTATTGGTCTCCTTCTTTCCCTTTCTCATCCTCAGCTCAGAGATACCCAGTTTGGAAACCTGCAGAGAACGGTGGTAAAGAACATATAGGGCTTTAAGTTGGCCGAAAAGCCATGGGTTAGTGCCCTCTATTGGAAAATCACTTTGCCCTTTTTTTTCCCTAACAATTTCTTCTAAGTTTGCAGGAAAAGTGACCTGTTTTACGGGCTTACATGCTCCGGGTCCCAGCTGCTGTGGCATGGAGGCATGAAGGCCTTTTGGGCACAGAGCTGCCCACACTGACTATCCAGAATACAGAAATTTGTCCTCTTTCCTGGGAAACAGTGAGTCTCAAAAGAAATGAACACTCCCTTGGTTTGCTTTTACTTAAATAGAGATTCAAGCTTGAATCAGTATTGGAGTCCAAACAAAAGCTGTTTGCTCTTTGATTATTAATCTTTATCAGTAACCTGAAAACAGTGGACTGTGGGGATAATGCTCTGGTGGAGATGGTGCATTAGCCTGCCTTCAGGATCTGAGATAGGCTGATGTATTTGCGTGTTAGCTCCTTGATCTCAGGGGAAAAAATATTGGTGCAGAATGTAGGAAAGGGAACTGGTTAGCCATACTTGCAAATAAGCCCTCTGAGAAGAGAAAATAGATTTGGCCA
>VYXH01011925.1:64863-91795 GCA_013397275.1 Burhinus bistriatus | reverse complement strand
TTTTTTTTTTTTTTTGTGAAGACCTGTCATCATTGGTACAGTTCAGTCCTATAATGGGACTGTTAGAAGAATTGCATAGGGGATCTGGAAAGGGAAGGAGGGGTTGCTGTCTTTTATTGCTTTCTGTCTGGAGTCAGTTTAGTTACTTGAGCTCAGTTTGCTTCCCAAATTTTCAGGCGCCATCGCACTTAGGGCATACCTACCATGGCACCAGTGTATAATTGCAGCATAGCAACTGTATACAAACTCTAACGAGGATGAAGTAACAGCAAAACAGACTTCCAGGAAGGCCAGTCAAGTCTACTCAGGGGCTTGAGCAAGCTTGTTAGACCACGCTGCTGTGGCTTCACTACTGTTGACATCCCGACTACTTGGACATAGATGAGTCTGCCAGTGCAGCATTTCCTTCTCCAATTGCATTTTAAATAAGGAACTTCTTGTGGATCCTTCTGCAAAGTCCTGGTGTAACAGGGCACTCTGCACATTGGACAGGTCCAGAATCACTCCTTTTCCAGGGCTCTCCAGTGGCCTCAGATCACCCTGAACCTTTCGGCTCTACACTTTTTAAGAAAATGAATCCCAAATCCCATGCCACTGAGATGCAAGTCTACAGCTGCTAATCATTTCCCTTCAGGATTAGCTGATCCTGCTCCACTTCTGCCTAGGGGCCAGGCATGTATGTAAATGCTGGACAGCTTTCCGCGGTTGCAGGGAGCTCTGGGCAAAGAGCTGATTTTCATGCCGGCATGTTCCAAGGGCTGGTGTGGCCCCATCAGTGGTTTAAGGAGGTGGATGGAGGGAGAGAAAGGGAAGAAAGGGAGAGCCTGGTATGGGGAGGTTTGGATTTGGGTGCCAGGTGCATGACTGACAGCTGGCAGAGAGAAAAGTGGGGAAAGAGATCTCTCTCTGCTATACCAGTGTCCCTCAGACCTCACCAGCAAGGGATACTGAGAGCGGAATAGAGCAGGAGAGCTGGGTTGGTGAGGACTAGTAACTCCAAGACCTGCACAAAAATGCCCACTCATTGCTACAAGGGAGCTGCAGACTGGGCTTAGATGAACAGACAGGAGATGCCACCCCTATACTGTCCTGGTTTGTAACGCTTGCTTTATTGAGCACTGCTAACCTGGGCAGGCTGGCAGCTCCTACCAAATGACAGGCCATGCTTCTATCTTAGCACCATTTTCTTGTGTTGTGCTTACAGGGGCACTCAGAGCTTCCCCCGTGAGCATTGCATAAGCTTTTCCCTTCCTGAGCAGAGGACAGATGCTAATCTACCCCCAAGTGCTACAGCTTTAGCTCTTCAGCTTAGCTCTGCATTCAGCACTGGCACAGCATGATCCTGCCAACTATGTACGTTCCCAGGTTGCTAAATCCGCTCTTTGAAGAGGTTCAGGCAGCAGCAGGGCTTGCAGTGCCAGAGCTCTGCTAGCTTGCCCAGTGCATCCAACTCACTCTGTCCTATTCTCCTTGGCCCCTTACTGGAAGACTCCTTGCACCTCTCTCCCGCCTTCTCAGGCAGCTGGGGAGGGCTGCCTGCCCTGGAGGAGGGACCAGACTGGACTGCTTCCCTTATGGCCACCCTGTGGGCCATTAGAGGTGCTCAGTTGTGTCCACACTGTTTCTCAGTCCCCTTGGGTCCCTCTGGCACAGCACTCCCAGCCCATGGCTCACTACTGGTTCATCAGCATGGTGAACACCTCATCACTCACTGCCGTGAGGCTCTGCCAAAGTTGTGCTACAGTAGAAAAATCCATGCAGTAAGGAAGCCAAATATGGACTGCAGGGCAGGCAGGACTTCTGTGTCCCCTCTCTAGACCTGTCTGCACACGTAGGTGGCATTTCACATGGATACCATAAATTCAGCACTTCTTTCCATGCCTTGTTCTAGGCACCAGATCAGAGTTTGCACAGAGCGGGATGCCTCCACTCCCCTCCCCACCAGAAAAATAATTCTCCAGAATTAGGGAAAATGGTGATGTGTCCCATGGGCTGTCTCCAGCCACTGTCATGACTGACCAAGGGCCAAAACACCTGCTTCCTTGGAAAGGCATGGGAAGGTAGAGAAGTAGCCCTGGCCTGAAATCAGTATTGCTTTAAAGCACCCCCAAAGATATGTCAAAGAGGATCCCAAGATCCTTCTTGGGACCATATGTAGTTTGAAAGTTGTGGCTGGGGGAGAACAGCTTGGATTTCCCGGGAATTCTGACACTTTTCTTGGACGAGTGACTTCTCTTTTTCAAAGAATCTCTTACTTCATGGTTTCCCTATCTTCCTGCCCCCACAAGACCCATGTGCTTCACCCACTAGTCGTCTCCTGACTGTCACATAGACTATGAGCTGCTCTTCTTGACCAAGGGTCTCTATTCCTGGCCCGTACTATGCTTACCCTGACAGAGCCTTGATCTTTCATTACAGACTCAGAATATGAATACCTCAAATTCACAGCCCAGTAACTCACAGATAGGAAAAATACAACAGGAAGACTAGGCACATTTTCCTTGCCTCATTTCCACCAATTACTCATAGTTCTATCTTCCTTTATTATGCTGAATAATTTCTCTTCACTCTTCAAATATTTGGAGGCCGGGATCCTGTTCCTAATCAATCATTCCTTAGGCAAACTAGATTTTGCTTTTGTAATGTTTTTCTGCATAGTAGCTCCAGCCTGCTAATCATCTTTGTTGCTGTTCTTTGAGCTGCTTCTTGTTTGTCACGATTTTTCTGGTAACGTGGTTCCTGGAAGTGAGCGCAATATTCCAGACACAGGAGCCCTGCATGTCCCATTGCATGTGTGATGTTGCCCTCAGGTGGTTACTCCAGAGAGAAGATACAGCTTTAAAAAAAACTCCGATATCTTCGGAACAGAGATTGGTAACTGCATTGGAGCTGCAGAAAGGATAATTCTGCGCTCTTTTAAGTGATGCATTTGCGACAGAAACCAGGATTACACTGTTTTTTTCTGGCTGTCCATCCTCAGCTCTAGCTCTCTGCATTTTAAGTGTATTTCCCCATGTGGACGCTGCTGTGCTTAAAGAGCAGCAGGAAGAATCTCAGCTTTAGTGAGCTACACAAAGCTGAATGGGAATCCTAAGACAAGAGGGATAAGAACTGACAGACTTTCACCATCACCAATTTTATTAATACTAATTTTATCACTACAGCTACTTGTCTTGGTCACATTTTTCAGCAATTCTTTTTGTCTCAAAATTACATGTGTCATAAAATTAGATTTTCTTTCTTTATTACACCAAGTGTTGTGTAACTCCTAGATTATAATTCATATAAAGTGTTCATATAAGGTACTCGGAAAGTGACAAGAGACTTTATTAAAGGTCAGATCAGAAATTCATTGTGCTTGTCTCTCCCCTAACTCAACTATTCACAAAGCTAAACCATCCTGCTCACTCATTCCATTCTCCCATCACAGCCATTCTTTTTTCTGCCTTTTCTGTTCCTCTCTGCCCCTTTGTTACAGAAGTGACCATACCTAACACTGATTTCAAGGTAGAGATACACAGCTGATTTATTTAGGAATTATTATGGTAATATATACATTCCTGACCTATTTAATACATTACGTGTTATTTTGGTTTTCTTTGCTCTGCACTGACCTTCCACTCACAACATTGCACTATCCACAGAGGTGCCTAGAGTTTTTTCCAGAGATCAGCTCTAATTCAGAATTTTTCATTTCAATATTAGGTAAGTGAAATATTTTTTCCAGCTTCCTTTAACTTGCACTGGCAAACAGAGAGCTGCATTACTGGCATACAGAGAGCTCCATCTGCCATCACTTTGTCCCACTTACCTAACTTCTGGTTCATTCCTGCTCCCACTAAATGCAAATGCGAAAACATGCATTGGGTTTAAAAAGAGCAGCCTTTACTAGGGCCTTTTGAAGTTTTCCCCAATTGTTCTGTATCTTACATAGATTTGGCCACCCCACCGAACAGTTCATCCTCTGAATGTGGTGCAAAAGTAAGCTGTGGTCATACTAACGGCACTGAAGATTTTGCCATTGAAACCAAAGGAGCTGGACTGGATCATTTTTGGCTACTGTACATCTCAGCACTGACCACGAGGGATGCCTTGCAACTCCTGTCAATGCAACACTGCTAAGAAGTGAATGCTTTATCCTACGTTTTCTTTCACAACTTCACTTTAGTTCCTTGCTTGCTGCAGAACCAATGCTTGTACAATCACTTGGTGTGTCTATAGGTGTGTCCTCCCAGTAACTTTTTGATCTGTTTGCTGATTTCAACAACTTTGGCAAGCAGAGATTTCAAAAATAATTCTGAAAGGTGTTTCTACACGTTTCATGAAAACTGATTGCTTTGGGAAGTGCAAGAGGAATTTTATAAACATACTTAGAGAAAACAAAGTCTTAGAACAATTCAGTTAGAAAGTTTTTGTGTTTGTACTTGCAAAATACAAATTCTTTGTATTTGCAAATGGTAGCTGTACTTTGCAAATACGTGTAGGAAATAAGGCTTCATTAGTTCCACTGCTTGTGGAACTGCTTATTAATCTTTGGCAAGTATTCATCCTGCAAGCTCTTGTTGCCAAGTTTTCTTAATAGCCACTTGCAAAGGGCTTTATACTTGTACCTTTGGGAAGGGCCAGTCAGTTACATATGCTGGGATTTTGCTTAGATAAGTCTTTCCAAGAATGCTGAAAAGCTGGAGGATAGAAAAAAATTATACTTACAGACTTGTTGATAGAGTTTTGTTTACCATATTCAGATTGATATCTTAAAATACAATTATTTTCCCAGCTGTATTTGGGGGTCCTCGTATAAGGCTCAAGGTCCATAGTGCTATTTTCTTTAGATGAGATGTCTGCAGTGCTGTTATTACATTATACTCAAACATCCCTGGTTTTCCAGACTAGCTGTTTTTAATGAAAAATGAAAATCATATCCTTATGTTAGAACTTCAGCTGGTTCAGTCTTCAATTTCTTAATGGCTCTGGACCTGAAGAGTTTCTTCATATTACTGTTGTTGTTGTTATCCAATGTAGGCATAACAACTAGTAATGGACAGTAGGAAAAACCATAGAGAAATAAATAATTATTCAGAAAGTAGGCCACAGAAATATTTCCAAATTGCTAGAGCAGTTCCCAAAAAGGGAGGAAATAATGCACAGGATCAGAGCAGAAAACTTTCCAAAATTTCCAGTGAACTGAATACATCATAAGACCAACTTCTCAAAATACACATCTCCTCTTGCGTGTTTCTTCAGGCTTGCAAAGGGGAGCTCACATGCTCCAGCAGCCCCTCGGCTGCCTCCCATACCAATTGTGGGAGTTCTGCTGCTGCCTAATGCTCAGCTGACGTCTCCGCAAAACCCACGCTTAGATTTGGGCTTCTCCTTTTCCCTCTGAAGCCCTTCTTTGTAAGGGCTAGTTTCGGGAAGTTGGCTATGCAGAGCTATGGCAGAGCAACAGGATAGAGACAACGTGCCCCTCCCTGCAACGCACCTACTCCTTGCAGCCACTGAGCACTGATGCTCACTGAAAGCAAGAACTCTGGGATCTGGCTTGTGACAATAGTTAGTATTACAGGATCCTCAGCAGCGGTCATCGTTATTGAGAAGGATGGAGATCATTCTCTGCCATTTCTTTTTTTCTGCAGCCAAATAGATGCCTTTTTAGGTATTTTTTTGTTAAACTAAATAAATTATGGAGTATAGACCTCCCACGCATACTGATTCATCTGCAACCCTTTGTTGAAGATAAGACCTTTCTTTCTGTCACCAATGCTTCTGTCACTAGAGTAACGACAAAACACCCGGGATATTCTTTTCCATAAGATATTTTTATATTTATTGTCCTACAGATCTTAAGACTAGTCCCTCCCTCAAGTGTCTTTGGTCAGTTGCATCCTTTTTTTTTAATGATTCTTGCTTGTTTTGCAAGATGATAATTTTACATGGCTTGGAGCAATAGTTGCAGGAGACACACAACACGCTCCTAAGATTGTAAGACTTAAAGGGCATAACTGATGAGGGTTTAAAGTTGTATCTGTACTGACTGTATGGAGTTTCCTTCTGTATAAGAAGTTCCTCATGTCCAGGCTGCTGGGCACTTGGGTTAGCCGAGCCAAGGCCACAAGCCTCCACCATACTCCTTTACCAAAATGCCAGCTATTTGTCCAAGCCCAAGACGGCTCTGTCTCACGTTATGCTCCAGGATTAACACTCCTAGTGCACAGCATAGGAGGACTCATATCCCAGAGCACACACAGGACCCATAAACCTGACTTTCTGTGCATGGCCGAGTGCACATGCAGGGACCATCGTGTTTTGCATATCCAGGTTCTGGGCACAAGCTCCCAGTGCCTGCTGCCTGCCTCCCATCACCAACATCCCCAAGATTATCCCCAGAGTATCAGTGACCTAAATACACTGGTTTGGACTTGAAAGTTGCTTTTGTTTTTAATGTTGCTGAGTCTCTAAAACTAGCACACGTAACAAACTGCCTGTTTCCAAGCGGCTGTTGTGTAACTTTGCTCCCCACCCCCAGAGATGTTGCCTGCCATTCATTTAATGGGCTCCGTTTCACTGGGAAGTGCCCGGAGGAACCTCTTAGGTCCCTAATTAGCAACAGAAGGGGCTAGTCCTTGCTGGAGGTAGCAGTGAAACATTTGTGAGGTCTCCTGAGAATAAGGGAGGCAGAGAAGGGGCCATTTCCAGCTGGGAAAACACTAACTTTTATTCAGCATACAGGGCAGAGCAGAGGACTAAAGAGAAGATGATGGGGGGAAGGTAATTTACAGAAACGATGATGGGCTTTCTAGGCAAGAAAGGAGCATTTGTGAAGGGGGAGGAGGGGATGGAAGAGATTGTCCCTCGCCCTCCGAAGTTGTTCATCGCTCCTACAATCTGTTTTATACAAGATACCGTGGAGCAGCACAGAGACCTCGTGGGCTAGCTGCCGGTGGAGGCAGGAGCAAGGTGTTGCTGCAATCTACACTCAGATCTTTGAGCTGGCTCTTGTTAATAAGATTCAAGAATTAACAGCTTGGAAGTTCTTAGGAGCTCAGTGTTTCCTCCAAGGATATGATCACTGAGGCTGAGCACAGAGCCTGCCATTCAGGGCTGGAGCAGACTTTGGTGCAAAACAAATCTCTCACCAAGCAGCTGAATGTCCTGAGACCTCACTGGGAAGGTGAAAACTTTACTCATCCATTGCAGGTAGGGTGATGTGCTTGGGGCTATTCCTTAACCCATGGGACACAGCCACACATGGTAAGCGCTCTGATTTTTCCTATGCAATCCCATTCCTGGGCAGGGCTTTTTTCATACAATACCAATTGAGAAGAGTTGCATGTGCATGGACAGTCCCAGCTTGGACCTGTTGGAGCGTGGGACCATTTGCCTTCAGAAATAATGCAGGGAAATACAACATTTGATATCTTTAGCCTGTGGGAGCAAAGATCCAGTGAAGCAAAGGAAAACCTTGTTAGCCTTAAGGACCTTCCTTAAAAGCAAAAGAAGAAGCTGAAGTTCAAAAGCAGAGTGATACCATGGGGCAAGCAGGGTTGCAGGAGCCTGAAGGAGCACAGGGGAGATCTGACTCTTCCAGCTGGCCCTGCCCTGCAACATCGCTGGCCAGCAGCTCACCGGTAGCGGCCACTGACCAGATAAAAAGGAGAGAACTGGTCTCTGATATAAGTCAGGAGACCATATTCATAAAGATCCCCTGTTACTGCGCACCATTTGCTCTCTAGTAATATTCTTAAGACAGTGAACCTGATTTTGTGCATAAAAAAGGAAAAATGCAGCACAGCCTTCACACTGTAAGATGAAAGGCAGCACATTACAGCTGGGGCCATAAATCCCACCAAGTGCCTTGCAATGGCTCTAAAGGTCAGAATAATCATTTCCAAGTTGCCACAGCTTCTCAAGCTATAAAAGAGCTATGTTCAAAGCTTTTGTGCTCCACTCTTACCCCTGTTCATTGGCTTATTTCACAACCAGAAGTCGCCAGCTTTCCTCCCTGTGTCTCAGGTTTCAGTATTAGTACTATTTATGAGGCGTGGATTGTGATTGCATGCAATTGCCAACGAGAAAAACAGAAAGTCCAAAATAAAAAAAAAAGCCCAAATAGGGAAAAAGGTATTACGTGTACTCTGAGCTCCTCTTTCCCACTAGAGGGCACCCAGTATTCGCAGAACTGTTGTTTGGCCTTTGGGTGCTTTCCCCGGCACCAGGTCACACTACACCAGCATTAGTGAATGGGCCTGGGAGAACTGGCAGGTGATGTTATGTTTGGCTCCTCCTCCTGCTTGTATCCAGCTGCTAAACCAGCTGGAAAAATACATTACGGTAACATTTCCACGTGCACATTTTCTATCGTTGCTGCAGGGGTGATCCTGCGGATCAGTGACAAGAGCAAGAGAAAAACACAGGAAACAAAGTACTCTGTTAATATGGGGTTTGTGCAATGGAAACATATGAAATCCCTTTATAACATGATGCCATTTGTAAAGGGACTGCAGGAGGGCAGCAACGGGAAGTTTAGACAGAGGTGCAAGTATTTAGATACAGTGTATCAAATGTTACTCTCTCGCGCGCTCTCTCTCTTTTTTTTTTTTTTTTTTTTTAATCCGTTCCAGAATAGCAGCTGAACCAGCAAAATCACAGCACTGGGACAGAGGCAGAAAACTTTCTAATAGTGCTCTGATAAGGCTTTTTAAGAACAAGTTTCTAAGACGTCTGTCATTAAGTATAAGGGATCCTGCCCCCGTGCAGGGAGATGCTCTAAGACACTTTTGCAGCTCCTTTCCTGTGGGATTCCCCTTTTCATTTATGGGACATGCATCAAAATCTTGTGGGAGAACACCTTGTTGACTCCAGCAAGCAGTTTCTGCCTGGATTTCTGCATTTTGGCCACTAGAGGTTGTAAGAGAGAAGAGGGAAAACCTTGTTTTCCACGGACAAGCTGCTGCAGCACCCCAGGGCAGAATTTCCTCTGGGACCCTTTGATCTCTGCCCACCAGCACACCGACAAAATTCCTACACATACCCTGCATTTCAGTAGATGGGATCCTGGCATCTCAGCTCCTTCAGATTTATCAGTGGGGTTTTGTTGCCTTTTAGCCCCAGGGTCTTAATGGCCTTGGTGTGTCGCCTTATATCTTAAGCAAAAGCTGTTCTGATTCTCCCAAATCTTTTAGACAGAGAGCAGCAACTTGTATCTTTTCTCTGCAGCCTTAACTAGCTCTGCTGGCTCTTTTACCACATTCCTGGTACAGATAATTTTACTCTCAGATGTTTAAGCAGCCAGACCTTTCTCTGCCAGCCTTTTTGGTTTTTTCGCAGTGCTAGGTAAGAAATAGAATATTCCCAAGGTCTCTTTGTTTCCTGGAGACATCACAGCCTGGCACCTTACAGGGGTCCTCAGCTACCTTCCACATGGGTTGTAATTCTTTCCTCTTATTGCTAATAGTTTTCCAGTCTTCTGACTATAGTCCCTCTGTAATCAGGGATACCATCTTCCAAGAGGCCTCAAGAGACCTGGATTTATTATTTGGGAAATAGGACCTTAAAGCTAAGTAATCCCAGATGGACACAACCAGAAACAGCTATGGTGGAGCAATAAATTGAACTTCGACCAAATGAAGGATTTACAAGCTTTTCTTCCTGATGGGTCTTTTTGATGGCGCAGTGACAGCATATGAACTCACAGCAGTATGAGACCTAATCACCACAGATCTCACTGGTGATGGTACTTCACTTTAAGCATTGCGTGGAGATAGGAATCATTTCCTCTGACAGTAAAATGTCGCTATTCCTACAGTGAAGCACAGCAAGAACACTGTGCAACAATTTAGGAAGGAGAAGCCTTTATCCAGTAAGATTTTACCAGCCATGACGGAAATGAAATCTAGTTATCTGAGCTAAAACAAAGCATTGACTTCCATGGAAAATTAAAAACTTAACTTTTCCTTTCTGTTTTGCCTGCTGCAAATCACAGGTGCACATGGAATAGAGTGACATGATACACAGGTTGGAAGGGATACCTGAAGACCAGCTCATCACACCTCCTGCTCAGAGAAGGTCCAGGTAGGTGAGGTTGCTCAGTGCCTTGTTCCTGTCAAATTTTGAATGCTTCCAAGGATGCAGATCTCACATCTTCTCTGGGCCCCTGTCTGAACACCTCCATGGTGAAGTAATTTCTCCTCATATCTAACCAGAATTTCCCTTGTTGCAATTTGCATCCATTGCCTTTTGTCCTGCAACTGTTGCTACTCCAAGATGAGCCTGGGTCCATTTTTCCTATGCTCTCCCCCAGGTAGCTGTAGACAGCAGTAAGACCCCACCATTTGCCTTCTTTTCTCCAGGCTGAACAAGCCCAGGTCTCTTTGTCTCTCCTTGTACATGACGTGCTCCAGTCCCCTGGCACCTAAGGTGCGCTCACCCAAGTCTTTCCTCTACCAGCAAGGCCAGAACTGGACATGGCACTCCAGATGTGGTCTCACAAGTGCTGAAAGGAGCGAAGGGTCACTTCACTCAGCCTGCTGGCTAACATGCTTGCTACATAGCCCTGTACGCAGCTGGCCTGTGCTGCAAGGACACCTTGTTGACTCAGGCTCAGCTGAGGACCTCAGGCCAGTCGCTGCAGAGTTGCTTTCTATGCATTTGGCATCCTGCCTGTGCTGGCGCACAGGGCTATTCCCTCCCCATGCAGGACTTTGCATTTGCCTTTGTTGAACTTAATTTGCAACTGCACACTTAGGCAATAGGGGGCACTAATGGATGACGTAGCTTGCATTGTCACCAAGAAAGCGTCACTGCCGAAGAGAAACCAGCAGAGGAGACACCTGGGCTGCTTCACTCAGAGCAGTGGCCAAGTGAGGAGGAACAGACATGTGGCAGGAGTTCCTTCCAAACGCCTGGTGAGATCTCGTTGCAGGCAGGAGGGACTTTGAACGGGTCTCCCCAGGGCTGGGGTGGGAGAAAGCCCCCGTGGGGTCACCAGGAGGGTGGGAGCATGCAGCTGAGTTGTCCTGAGCATGAGTGCAGAGGAGGCTTTATTAGACTGAGCTTTGTTTTGTGTTGCTCAGAGAGCTGCTTCTGGGACATGCTTGCTTTGTTAGCAGTGCCGAGTTTGTGCTATTGCCATGATAACTGGTTTCATGTCTCTGACTTACTAAACTCTGGGATGTAAGTGCCGGGGGATATTATTACCTGTCGCGTAAGCTGCTCAGCCTCAAGGGAGGTGGAGGCTGACACTGTTTGCTCTTAGGAGCCCTGTTCTTCCTTGTCTGGGAGCGGTTTAAGGAGATACCTCCTTAAAAATCACACATATGCTGACTCAGAGATCATTACCAAATTGCCTTGGTGACTGCTGGGGTACTGGGATCCCCAGTACAGGACCGGATTCTGCATCACGGGCAGCAGTGGGAAACAGTACTAGGTAAAAAGAAACACCCAGTGGACTTGGTTTTTCATGGAGTTTCATGTCCTTTTTTTTTTTTTTTTTTTTTTCCAAGGTTTAATATTTTNCATCACGGGCAGCAGTGGGAAACAGTACTAGGTAAAAAGAAACACCCAGTGGACTTGGTTTTTCATGGAGTTTCATGTCCTTTTTTTTTTTTTTTTTTCTTCTCAAGGTGTCATAATTATGACACTAAATGGCTCCCTAATCTACCTGCCTTCCACCAGGCAGAGGAACAAGACTTTTTCTTGTCACTTCTAATTTTGCTAGATTTTAGACTGTGCTTTTCTTGCAAGAGAATCTACCAGGCTGAAAGAGAACCAAGGAGGATGGTTTGGGTTTTTTTCTTGCAGGAGGATGAAACCTAAAAGCTTGGTATCCGGTCAGGGGTAGTTAGAAGTAGCAAAGGTATAGCAGCTCATTGAACTCTGAACAGGGAAAGGTCCCACAAACCTCTCCTCCTGCCAACCCTGCAGCACGATGAGTACCACGTGGCTGGCAGCAGAACAACCCTTGAGCTTGAAAGTCCCCTGCAAGGCTGTGCACCTATCACTACACAGCAGTCAAAATAAACTATTTTCTTGGCTGAAGTAACACAGCCACTCGTAGGATGAAACACCGCAAGGACACCTACCCAGTTGTTTAGTGCCTTTTATCTAAATTTTGCTGAAGGAGGGAATATTATGGCAACAAGCTATCTAGCTAAAACACAGCCCAGAAACACCGTCTCTTTGTGCAGAGGCAGTGCATTGAGCCCCTGTCTTTCTGTCCCATCCAAAAAGTAAGAAAAATAATGTCAGATGTTGCCACATGGCTAAACAGCTTGTGATCCCATGGATGGGCAGTAACTGGTGCTGGCCGGTGATATTCTTTGTGCTATCCCCAAGGGTTGGTACCATTCAGATAACACTATCAGACTATAAGGATCTTCTTCTTTTTTTTATTCCCCCTTTTGTAGGGAGAGCATCTTGTCCCGGATCAGGTGAGTGAAATAGCTGTTCTGTGCTGAGGCCTCCACTTTTTATTAGCACACTGGTTGAGGCACAGTATAGTCTCTTGCCTACCCTGTATGACAAGAACAACAAAATCTTCATTCACAGTCCCCTTGCAGCTCCCTGCAGTAGCCCCAGACACCTCTACTAATCCCCAAGGAAAGCTGGAGAGCTTGAGGCACAGGTCAGAGGGATGGGAAGGTACACTACAATTAGGACTGATTGCTTAAGCATTTAAATGATTTTGAAACATGATGCATGTCTGTTAAAACCATGATGACTTAGCTCCCACACCTCAAGAAAGTGTGAAACCTTGCTGTCTAGAACAGAAACAGGGGCACCAGACAGACCAGCTGAGACCCTTACCCATGGAAAGCTATCGTGGAGGGCCAGTGTTGCCCTAAAAGATGACTGAATCTGTAAGGGAGCTATGTATAAAGCACTGCAAAGAGAGGCATGTCCAGCACATCCAGCTCTCTCCAGCAGGTGAAGACCTTTGTCTCTGCTCCCGCTCCTCAGCCTGTTCTCTCTGTGCAGTCTTTATTCCTAGAGGAGTCCACTCACTTCTATCCCATTCACTCCAGCACCTGCCTTAAAATAGACTGGCCCATATCCTATTGACCCTTGTCCCCCATGCACCCTGGTTCACAAGGAGAGGGACAAGAAAGCCTTGTGATCAGCAAGTCCTGATCAGCAAGGACTTGAGGTCCCTAAGAAGCACTGGCAGATGTAACCCTCCCTCAAATCTAGCCTGTGATCTTCAAAAATAACACAAAAAAAACCCCAGCCCCTGCTGACTCCATAGGATTTGTAGGCATTTGTTACAGCTCAGGCCCAACCGGTGTGAACACAAGCCTCAGCATAGTCCTTTTATCTTTGACACTTCTGTTGTTGAACACAATTTTATGCCTCCCCAGGTCTTTTGAATATTCTCAGAAGAATGCAGTCGTGGTCCCTGCGGCTGCCCTGGGGGTTGGAGGGATGCTGGTTTTCTGGCTGAGGTCTAGGCACAAGGTCAAGACTATTGAAATGGGTGATGGATGGTGGGGCTCAGGTGAAAGACCCCTAAAAGGGAAAGAAGATGAAAGTATCCGTCCCTTCAAGATTGAAACATCCGACAAAGAAATCGAGGTACTGCTGGCTTGGACGTAGGGAGGGGTGGAAAGCTGCAAGGTGGAGCCAGTCCACCACCCACCTTACTACTTTGAGGTGATGTCTTGGGGCTGGCAGAAGGGCACTTACATACACCAGGGCAGCTACCTAGCACCATTACATGATGCTCTGCCTTACTGCCCTTTATGAATGGGATTTGAGCTCAGATTGCTTGCAATGTCCCATAAAGACTTTCTGAGACTACAGATCCTCCATGCAACCTGGGGCTGCTCCTGAATAAAGGCCACGCTTTGAGCAGCAGACTTTGACAGTGGGTTTGTGGATGGTGGAGCGGGGTGGGAGAACATCGGGACAGCAGTGGCAGTGGTGAAGCAGGACTGAGGGGCTTCCACAGGGGGAAGGGCTAGAAGGGTGAAGAGGGACAGGGTCTTGACTGAGTTGCAGCACCTCTGTCCATACATGCCTGTCCCTAATTATCTGGCCAACTAGCAGTCAGCAGCTCAGGCTGAGCTTCTTACTCTTCTCCCAGCCAGCAATTCCAGCAAGATCCTAGTGTCAAAAACCCTGAAGCAAGTTAGCAGCAAGGCAAGAGTAGGACCTGGTACTCCTGAGTGCCCTAGTACAAAAATATGTTCCCCATATAAACGAGTCAGAGGGTCATGCAGAGTATGCCACAGCTTCGGGAGGGCTCGTGGCATCCCAAGTAGCAGTACAAAAGCCAGCAGAGCCAGGAGAGCCTGTCCATGCCCACCCTGGCATAGGGCACGCACAGGCAGCTGGCCAGCCTCACAAGAATGGCTCCCCTCTGCAGGACCTGCACCGCCGCCTGGAGCAGGCCCGCTACACACCGCCGCTGGAAGGGGCCGCCTTCCACTATGGCTTCAACTCCAGCTACCTGCAGAAGGTGGTGGCCTACTGGAGGAACCAGTTTGACTGGCGCAAGCAAGTGGAAGTCCTGAACAAATATCCCCACTTCCAAACCACTATTGAAGGTGAGTGGGTCCCTGTGGTTTGAGCAGGTTGCTCTGAAACACACAGAGAGAAGGAGAGGATTTAAGATGTTACAATATTTAAGACAACAGTATGCATGACAGTGATATGAGTGAAACATCACTAGTGGAGACTATATTATTAATAACCTTCTATAGATTAAGACCATTACACAGTGGCAGTAAGGTTAGGTCTATTTCAAGATGGGCTTCATCTGGCTCTGAACCTGTGCTAACTGATGATGAGGTTTTCTTCTGCTATTGCCTTGAAGCCACCTTTGAAAATTGCAAAATTTACCCAGACTCTGAAGCTAGAATTCCCACCACCACCCAGTTCAGCCAGGTGAAGTTAGCCAGACTTTAGGTAAGTGATCTGCAGGTTAAACTTCTATCTTGCACTTAGCTTTTTCATGTTTATCTTTATCACCCACATATTTTGTAATTTTGTAATGTTTTTGCATGTGTCTTACCTGCATTATGCTATTCATTTAAGTACAGCTCTGCTTATATACTGCGAGACCAGTTTCTCAGGAGATGGATGCTCAATCTGCTGTGACCCCAGTATCTGGGGCTGAGATCAATACCTCTGTCTGTATGAAAAAGATGAGACATAGGTAAAATACCAAGCATCCCCTTTCAGCTAGGCATCTTCTTGCCATGGGTTGATTGTGTAACTTCTGCTACGAATGCTAATTACAATTTTGCCACCCTCTTTCTTCAGAGTAGAGAGCAGAGACTGTGATGGAACCAGAATTTCAATTTATCTGTCTTGGATGTGTGGCAGGGATCAATATCCATTTTATCCACGTGAAGCCCACCTATGTCCCTCACGGTCGAGCTGTTCAACCTCTGCTGATGGTCCACGGCTGGCCGGGCTCCTTCTACGAATTCTACAAGATCATCCCTCTGCTCACGGAGCCAGCCAGGCATGGTCTGAACGAGGGTGATGTGGTGTTTGAGGTCATCTGCCCATCCATCCCAGGCTACGGCTTCTCAGAGGCGCCGCACCAGAAAGGTAAGCAATGAAAAGACTGTGCAGGAATCGCGAGGTTTTTGAAGTAACACCTCAGCCATCCTCAGGCTCCCTGGGCACGGCAGTTTGTGAATGCAGATGCTTGGCTCTGCACTACCTCCCACTTGGCTGAGCTTCTGAGGCTTGCTGTGGAGATTTGGAAGGCAATGGTAGCTGCAAGCCAGGTCTGCTTTCCACTTTCGCCACTTTCCACTGCATTTCCATCATCTTGTGTTCGCTTTAGTGCCAAGGAGTGAGGCAGAGCGGCATAGAACACTGTGCTTTCACACAGCAGCAGCACACTCACGTGCCTCAGTCAGGCCACAGTCTTTGGCCAGGGTATGAATGCTAGGAAAAATAGGTCTCCTGTACAGTGTTTCTCTTTATGTACAGGCTTTGACACCATAGCAACTGCTCGGATATTTCATAAGCTGATGAACAGATTGGGCTTCAAGCAATACTATGTACAGGGAGGAGACTGGGGATCTCGTATTACCACAAACATGGCCCAGATGCTGCCACAGTGAGTAGCAAAGGGAATCGGTGCAGAAAAGTTGCTTCCTGTTCTTACCCTATCTTCTGATTCCACAGTCCTGGTCCTACCTTCTGTTTGCCCTGCCTCTCATCCCCTTCTGCTTTGTTTTCTCCAGGGACATCCCCACCCCTGTGCATTCAGATGCATTCATGTTTTGCATTGATATTGTTCCAGTTCTCACACTTCCTAAATTTCAGTGTTGTTTGAGTTCTCTTTCACTAGCTGTGGAAATACACACTGCTGTATTTTGATTCAAGACAGATCATCATTCTAAATCAGGAAGGAGAGAAATTTAAAATCAGCAGGGAGAGAAAGAAGGAGCTCAACCTTTCAGCAGCTGAACAGTACCGTGAAGTACAGGACTTCCCAATCTCAAATGCAGAGCTGAGACTGATTGGAAAAGAAACACAATACCTTCCTTAGAAGATGGCATCACAGCTCATTGTTTAGCATTTAATGAAAAGTGGGCACCACAGCCATGCTTAGGTCAGAGAAGAGATAAAGAGGGAAAGCTCTTAAAGCAGTCAGATTGCAGGCTGAGCAGCTCACTGTTCCTGATTGCAGTTGTGCTTCCTAGCACCCAGAGCAGTGTGGCCACACATGATCTGCTCAAGTTTTTCAGAAAATACCCAACACAGCCTGTTACCTACTGTGCAGAATGACACAAGAGCACCAGCCAGAGCTACCAGCATGGATATGCCACATCCAGAAACCGAGTGCCTAAAGCTAACATCATACCAGTGGCACAGCTGGATAGAAATGGCAGCAGCTGTACCATTTCTAACTCCCATAATTTTTTTTTTCAACCATAATGAACCTGAAAGGTTTATGTATTTTGCTCAGTGAAATACTTCTATCACAGTTCCAGTCAGACTTATTTTCTAGAAAATCTGGGGACAGAAAATTGCTTGATTTAACCATCTATTCATTAATTTAACTTTAGATCTGTGAAGGGGCTTCATCTGAATCTCATCTTCATCAACAAACAAGGTTTGGGAAGGATGATTTCTGTGATGCTTGGGGCTTATGTACCATGGCTCGTAGGCCTCACTAGGGAAGATGTTCGACGTACGTACCCTTTCATCCAGAAGAATATATATGATCTTCTGCGAGAGTCTGGTTACTTACACATCCAAGCCACCAAGCCAGACACTGCAGGTAATGAACCTTCTCTATATCACTATGATCATTGTATACTAACTGCTTATGTTATATAAAAACTCATGGTTGAACAAAGGCCAACCGTGTTTGAGAAGCAATGAGTTCTGGTGACTGAATGCAAGACATGGCAACAAGAACTATGTAAGTTAAAAGGAATAGCTCGAAAAAAGATGGTGACTACAAACATCACTTTTCAAAGTCTTTTAAATGGCATCCCACTTCTCTTGGGAAAAGAACCCCTTTGCAAAAAGCCTTTTAAAGTAAAGCACAGGGTCCTGACATTGAAGCTTCTAGAAATAAATGTGGGTGAAAACATGAAAAATTTCATAAGCAAGTGCAATGTGAAACTTGCAGAAAGGTAGACACCACCCTAACACCTGAAAAGCCAGAAGCCTGGCGTAGTTAGTGAGGCCAGTAGATAAGGAGTCTGAAGAAAGACATGGCCATCTCAGAGAAGTTAAATGAATTATTTGCATCAGTCCCCATTAGCGAGGATTATGGGGTATTCCTCTATTGAAATAACCCCTAATCAGGAAAGACAGCAGAGCTGTCTCAGACTGATGTCAGATGTGAAGACCATAGAATGAACAGCACCCCATCCTGGCAATTCACTGAAAAAGAAGAAACTTAAACTGAAATGTTAACATACCTAGTCTGTTGCTCGAACTGATTGCAATACCAAAGAAATAAAAGGAGACAAACATGATACCAGGCTGGGTGGGGGTTTTTTGTTTGTTTTTTTTAAGAGCTAAACAGTGAAGGCAGCCCCAGAAAAACCAAGACCTGTATGTCTAGTCTCTGATCAGAAAACTAGCAGAACTGTTTTAGAGAGGAGAATTAATGTACAGGTGATAATATCACAAGGAAATCATGCTTCAAAAATCAGAGCTCTGAAAGAATCAAAGAGCTGTGGATCCAGTAACGGAACATATTTCGTTTCCAAAAAAGTTTTGTTGAGGTTCCTCCCCCAGTGTTCTTAAAGAAATTAAACTGCCTTAAGAAAAGGATTACATTCATGGATTAATAACTAGTTAACATGAGAATCCAAGCATAGGAATAAGTAAGCAAGTTCCAGGGGAGGGAGAGTATCACAAAAATCTGTGCTGGCACCTGTACATTTCAACATGATCCTATTTTCTCTGCAGAAAAAAGTTAATGGTTAAGTGAAAAATTTGACAGCTATCCAGGGTTTGGTTTAATCTAAAGATAACTGCAGAGAGTTGCAAAAACATTTAAGTGACTGGCTGATTAAATTGGCCAATAAAAACTGATGCCGACAAAGTCCAAAGCAATTTAAGTAGAGGAAGAAAATCACAATGGGCTCTAGTTTGGCTGCTGCCATATGACAGAATCCATGAGTCACGGAAAGTGCTTTGAAATGTCAGCTGGCTCAGAGTCTAAGAGAATCTTACAAATTCTTAAAGAAAGCAAAATGAGACTAAGACAAAACTCTAAACCCCTGATATTCAGAATCCATTGCACCTCTGTTCACCCTGTTTCATAAATACATTTTAGAATCAGAAGAATACAGGAAGGGGAGAAAAGGAAGACTGAAGCGACCAAGCAGCTTCCATACAGGCACTGTTGTACATAGTCTAGGATTCTTCAACCTGGAAAAAGAGCAGGGATTTTGTAGCACACAAAAATTGTGAAATGTAGAAAATGAAAAGGGGAAAAAAATGTATTCCCAACTCAGCCTCAAGAAATATCTACTTTACCAGTTTAGTTCTCATTAGGCAGGTTTAAAGCAAAGCTAAAGTATTTTCACTCACCACAAGTTGTGGTACCTAAGATGATTACAGGTTGAATGACTAATAAGCTGCAAACAAGACTGGTATTTCTGCGGATCTAATTCATGCAAGTTGAATACAGTGTTTAGAGGCAGCTTTCAGCCCAGAAAACACTCCTCTCCAGACGGGTCATGTGCTAGCTGGCACATGTTAGCCTGCCCTACCATTGCTGGTCAAAGCATTTACATGACTTCGATCTGTAGCAAATCACTCTAAGCCTGCCAGTGCAGTGAAACTGTTGTGCCAATACACAAACTTATCTTGTGTTAGCTATGTCCACTGTTAAATTGAGGCCACGTTGTGCATCATCTTGTACAAAGTCACTCAGTGCTGAAGTCACACTAGAATACACTTGAGAGTAGGCAATACTGAGTATAGTGTAAAACTACAGCCTAGGGTATGGTACAGGAATTTTCCCAAGGCAAGCCTCTATCATTACTGAAGTAATCCCTATCACTCTTTTACAGGTAAGAATACAGGTATAATATGCTGTGTACCTGCTGTGTTTATAATGTTTGTTAGTGTTCCCCAAAGGCAGGAGCAAGTACGCAACATTCCACTGTTTAAATTAGACAAAAACTGATGAACAGCATACAGGGTCCTAAGCAGGACAGCGCTCCCAAATAGTTTATCTGAAATGTCTTTTCAGAGTGTAATCGCTTTACATCTGAATTTGCTCCTTCTGCCACATATTACCAAGAACTCAACAGGACTTTCTTAGCTCCTAGCTTCTTTTGTATAGCAATTACCCAAGTCTGTAGTGCTGTTAGTTATAGCTGGAATTCCATTGGCGTGAATTTGTCAAGAATAAAGTACTACCAGGGCTGGTAAAATACAGACTCTCTACTGAATTCTTACAGAAAACTCTGAAGAATTCATGAAAGTCGAGTTTAACTTCCACTGAAGTATTGCAATGTCAGGCAACTGCAATAGCTCTCCTGTTCTCCTGAATTAGGTTGTGGACTGAATGACTCCCCTGTGGGGCTTGCTGCATATATTTTGGAGAAATTCTCTACCTGGACAGATAAATCATTTCTGCATAAAGATGATGGAGGCTTGGAAAGGTAAGAAAACAGATGCTCTTCCATGAGACTCGTTAAAACAATGATTGATGATAACTAATGAGGAGATAGGTAAAAGACTAGCTAGTCAAAGCTGAATTTTAAGGATGAAAGATTACATGTGACTAGTAGTTTCAGTTTATAGCAGACTGCCTGCAAACTACTGCTCCAGCACCAGACCGTTTTGCTCTCGGCACATGGGTGCCAATTAATTTGCTGCTTGAAAACAAGGGGACAAGAACAACAACTGTTCTTCAGGGCATGAGTCCAATATAGCATATTCAGAAACAGCTTCCAACAAAATTTCTTCATCTTTCTCTGTCAACAGCAAATACTCTCTTGATGAGCTCTTGACCAACGTGATGATTTATTGGGTAACATCCTCCATTGTGTCCTCCATGCGATTCTACAAGGAGAACCTCTCCAAGGACCCTTCTCTAACTGCTCATACCAGGTAATGAAGTGGCAGATGCAAGTCATATTTGCAAATGAAATTGAATCACGTTTGCCTGTATAAAAATTTAGATCACTTACAACACCAAATTTAAATAGCTTTTTAAAAAATCCAAGTTCTTATTTTCTTTTGATAAACACAGTTAAGGGTCAGTTTTCTTTTGAACCTGTAATTCACACAAGGTGGCTTGTGGCCAAGACAATGCAGAGGACTTATCAAAGTATATTCAGTTTTGTTTGTGTTCAAAATACAGGTCTATGTACTTTGTCACCAAACAAATGTAATCTGTGGCTCAGGTCAGTAAAAATGAGACAGAAAATCATGAGCATTTCTAAGAGAAGTTTAAACTGAATTAGGAAGGATATGGCTTACTAGTGGATAAACCAAAAACTACAACTGTTAAGCACAAACTCCGAGAAGAAATTTGGAGAGCCATACTTGAAATCAACCACCTTCTAACAGCCGCTGGCTTTAAGATCACTATAAGAGAGGCTGACCAGGAAAATGCTGCTGAGTAGAATTCTCCAAGTGATTGATCATACAAACAAACAGGAGAGTCTTTCTCTTCGTAGACTGAACCAGTTTACCTTTCTTCTCAAGAGAGTCATTTGTTACTCTGGTACTATAAATCCTAAAGTAAACATGAGCTAGCTCATTTCTGACTTTCACAAGAAATGTGGCATCTTGCCATGCATCACAAAACTACAAAACAAGGGAAACTTAAAAATGTGAAACATTTTAAGTTTGAACTGTGCAAAGGTGGCTCTATTTTACACGTCTTTGGGTATAACATTCTTAAACTCAAGGAGATCCAAATACAAGTGAAGCTCTTCAGCAGAGTACAGACCACAAAATGGGTTGCTGTGGTGAAAGCTCTCCAGCTGACTGTGGCAGTTACCAGAGTCAGAAGGTTTTTACAGACTTTCCTCAAGACACCTAATGAGGTTCAACAAGAGCAAGTGTAGGGTCCTGCACCTGGGGAGGAAGAATGCAAGGCATCAATATAGGCTAGGGGTGGACCTGCTAGAAAGCAGTTCTGAGGAGAAGGATCTGGGGGTCCTGGTAGATAGTAAATTATCCATGAGCCAGCAATGTGCCCTTATCGCCAGGAAGGCCAATGGAATCCTGGGCTGCATAGGGAAGAGTGCGGCCAGTAGGTTGAGGGAGGTCATTCTCCCCCTCTATTCTGCACTGGTGAGGCCACAGCTGGNGGCTGAGGGGAGACCTTATTCTCGATTACAAGTATCTTCTAAAGGGAGGGTTGGAGGAGGATGAAGGCAGACTCTTTTCAGTGGTTCCCAGTGACAGGACGAGGGGCAACGGGCACAAGTTGGAACATAGGAAGTTCCATTCAAACATAAGGAAAAACTTCTTTACGGTGAGGGTGACAGTGCACTGGAACAGGCTGCCCAGGGAGGTTGTGGAGTCCCCTTCTCTGGAGATTTTCAAGACCCACCTGGATGCAGTCCTGAGTAATGTGCTCTAGACATTCCTGCGTCAGCAGGGGAGTTGGACTAGATGATCTCTAGAGGTCCCTTCCAACTCTAAAAAATTCCATGATTCTTTCAAAAATGCATTTAACTAATGTCTTCTAGGGTTGGAGTATATGTTCCCACAGGGATTGCAGCTTTTCCTCAGGAGATAGTACATACACCGCGTGTCTGGGCAAAGCAGACCTTCAAGAACATCATCACTTACTCTTACATGCCACGTGGAGGGCATTTTGCTGCCTTTGAGGAACCGAAGCTTTTGGCACAAGACATCATGCACTTTGTCAGAAAGGTGGAACAGCTGTGAACCTGCAGTTTAGATACATACATAGAATGGAAGCAAGCTGTTCTGCCACCAGCAGAACCTTTACTTAGAGGGATTAAATAAACCCAATGTAATCACACAGAGAAACCAGCATTTTATTTTGATAATGATTATAGTACTAAACTTGTTAATCAAGCTCTAAAGATCTTCCTAAGAAAAAAAAAAAAGGCATCTTGTCTTCTTTCATTCCTGGCACCATATCATTGCTGCATTCATAGTTCAAGTATAACAGAAAATGTAAACAGTTTAATGCAGTAACATTGCACTCATTTGGGGAAGAGAGTAGAAAGGAACTGGCCCCTTGTTCCTCAGAACTAAAGCTTCTGTTCAAAAGCTTCTTTAAATACTTGAGTGCTAGCATTCTTAAATATGCATTACAAGCAGCTTTCGTGGAAGTGTAAAGGGTTTTGATCTCCTGAGCACAAACACTACTACGTTCAAGTTATATTTCATTCAAGAGACCTGCGATTACATATTCAAGTGCACAGCTGCACATAAGGCAGCTTTCTTCATTCTATCAGTTTTTCCCCTAGAGCTAGCTTTAGCAGTTACTATACATCATAAACAGTTGTTAACAGATAACAAGGCAGAGACAGCACTCCT
Source organism: Burhinus bistriatus (assembly GCA_013397275.1). NCBI lineage: Eukaryota > Metazoa > Chordata > Aves > Charadriiformes > Burhinidae > Burhinus > Burhinus bistriatus. Next base: position 68,824 of record VYXH01011925.1, on the reverse strand, counting down.
AGTGTTCTCCAAGCTCAAAAATAGCAACTTAAGTTCCTCCTAGTTCTACAATCTCATTCCATTCCAAAAGGTCAAAGTTAAAATATGCATCAAGTGTACAGAGTTACTTCAACCTTTACCCTCCTTTCAACAGATTTTTACCAGCCCATCGTGCAATTTTTGCTAGCAAAAAACTACAAGCAACCTCACTACCAGTAAGCTCAAGTTTCTCTTCAAATGGGATAGAGCTATGTGGAGCTATTAAGGTCACTGCAGATACGTACCCAGCTGACTGAAGATAACTCCAGCAGATATCTAGTTCTGACACACTGCGCTCTAAGGTTTCTCTCCTTCCCTCCCTGTTCCATTTTGCACTAGACACCAGGCCAGAAGAAAGGGCTCAAGTTCTGCTTCCAGGTAATACAATTCTGACTTAGAACAGGAATTTGACAGGTAAAGATAGTGCTGAACTTGATCACACTTCCCCTCACCTCTTCAGATTTCAGAAATAGACTTCTAAGAGGTGAAAGTAAGCAAGAAACTAACTTTTTTGTTGTTGTAAGTGAGAATAAAGTAGCATATTGGGGCAGGAGTCCTAACTTCCTTTGAAGAGGATTAGAGTGGAAACTGCTTACTTTTAATTTTAACAGTATATCTGATTGTCAGGGCTGTTAGACTAAAGGTTAGTAAAAAAAATAGGAAGATGTGCTTCCCTGCCTCCACAGGACTGCTCAACCTCTTTCCATCACCACTACAAGACCTCTCAATTGCTGAGAGGTCCCACTCTCTGGATTATTAAGTAACTCAGTTTCAGTTATGGGGAAGTCTAATTTTATTAAATAGATGGGCAAACACTTGAGTACTTAAGCCTCATCAGACTGCAGGGAAAGGTCTCCTGTTGCAGGAACAGGGTAGGTAAGAATGGTTATGGCCTTTATAGCAAAGGCCAAGTGTATTAATAATCACAGACATTATCTAGAGTCCCAAACAATCAGCTAAGGTAGTAATTTTTACCAGAGAAATGGCCACATTAAAATTCAGGAGACAGAAGACTGCATCTAGCATTTGCCAGTTCAGCAAGTATGTGGCAGGAAAGTTTTACTCCCAATACACTAATTCATCTCCTGTGCCACAATTCAGGTCCCTAAAGAATCACTGTATCTGTGTGCAATTGTGCCTTAAAGGGTATTTGCTTTCAACAATTCAGGAGATGAAGACAGAGGAACATAGTCCAGCTACAGGAAGGCAGTAGATGCCCTGGGGAAGAGATCCAGACAGACAAGAATATGCAGTTACATTTGATGAAGTTATTATCACTTAAAGCAGCACCAAAGGTTATTCAATATTCCATTAAAGTTCTACATTCATTCATGAAAGCCTTTGAGCGTCACAGGTGCTTGAAACCATACGTAGTCCTCCCAAGTAGAATTCTTATGCTGAGGAGGCGAGGCATTTATGTTGATGTCTCCATCACAGGACAAGTTAACAGTTAATTTCCTCCCTCGGGTCGGCACTTTATAGCTGAGCTTGGGCCGGAACCAATCAACACCACAATCACGGTGTCCTTGGAGCATAACAACAGTGCCCATGACAGGGAGAGCCTTAAGTTCACTGAAGACATCTGCAACGAAGAGTGAGTGAAAGAGCTTGCGAACACAGGATGCAGTTTTCAGGCTCTCCTCAGCACTGCCCTCATAGATACCCTCCAAGTTGAGCTCATAGAGCTCCTTGGGCCTCATGACATTGCCTCCAAGGAGAATAAGAACCCGAGGAACCAGTGTCAAGCTAAACATGACTTCCAAGTGCTGGAGCACTCCCTCCAGCTCCGTGAGCACCTGCTGGCACTTCTTGCTTGCCAGGCCCATGGAGGGTGGCTTCTTAATCACATCTCCATCCTGGAAAACAAAACAAATATTAGTACATTTCATTATTAGGACACATTAGTCCTAATATACTCTTCAGGAAGCATGGCCTATCCCATCCCTGAAAGTCAAGGAAGGTTCAGAGAGTTTTACGCCTCTTTAAGAGATATAGGTACCCACATATAAAATCAGGAGAGCCAAGAGGAACACAAAAGGCTGCTCCATAGCTGCTTGGTTTGAATCTGAACCACACCACTGATGAACTCCCACGAGAATTAGAAACCCCATCTTTTAAAGATCAGCTATCACTTCAAAACCATGCAAGATTAAAGAAACTTTTCTTAGAGTTGTTTGAGCAACAAACAAAACAGTAACATGCTTTGACCAGAAATCAGGACAACAAGAGATAAACAGTAACTTGTTGAGACCTTTAACCACCTAAACGAAAGATTTTTTGGTTTTGTTTTGGTTTTGGTTTTTTGTTAAATGAAGTTGTGGTAACATTTAAGGCTACTGCTACAACGAGTGTTTTACGTTAGAGGCAGCTGAAATATTACAAGTTATTGAGCTAGAATATTTAGCCGGCAGGCAAAACTTAAATGCCACAGCCCCTGCGGCACGGCCGCCGCCGGGCCCAGGGGTCCCTCCCGGCCGCCCCCCTGCACCGCCACGGCCCCCCTCACCGGCACCGCCCGCCGGCAGAAGTAGGCGAGCTGCTCGTAGGGCAGCGGGAGCTGGTGCCGCTGGTACAGGACGTGCTTGAGGAGTTCGCAGGCGAAGCGGCAGCAGCTCTCCCGGCTCACGGCGCCCGGGAATACCACGCACACCGAGGGGCAGGCCGTCGCCGTTCCGCTCCGCCGGGACCTCATCCCACCACCGTGATCCAGCGCCGACGGCGCCTCAGCTATGAGGAGCGGAGACGCGGGAGAGGCCGCTCGAGCGGGAGCAACCGCTACAGCGCGAGCCGCCATTTTCTGGCCGGCTGAGGGCGGCCGGCTGGGATTTGAATGGCCGCCGCCGCGAGGCATCATGGGAGTGCCGGAGCGCCCGTCCCGTGCGGCTTCCGGCCGTGCAGGCGCCATGTTTGGTGGGGAAGAGTGGGGTTTCCGCCCGGCCCAGTAGGAGGAGGGCCCGCGGGCAGCCCAGCTCCGGGGAGCCGAGCCGAGCCGAGCCGGCCCCCTTCTCCTGCCCTAGGCTTGTGCAGGAGCTGTTGCCGGGGTGCTGAAGAGGCACCGCGGCGGTTGCGGTGGGCCCAAGGTGGCGGGCGCCGCAAAGCTCCGGCTGCCCCCTTGCAGGGCTGCCTGGGGCGCTCCGGAAAACGGGTCAAGCTGGGGTTCTCCCCCCCTCCGCCCTGTGCTGGGGCCCGTCCAGAGCACACGCGCAAGGTGCGCGGTAGTGAGGGGGCAAAGACCGGCCAGCCGCCCCCCGGCTGCTGAACTGCCTCCGCCTGGCAGCCCCGCTGGCTCCGCTCTCCTTGCAGAGGAACTCCCTTCGCCCCGCGGCGGGCTCTCCTCCTCCGGGTAGGCGGAGGCGGGGAGCGCGCAGTGAGCTGCCGTGTTTGGAAACAACGTGGCCGCAGCCCCATTGGGTGCAGCCTCCGGAACACGGCGAGGGGAGGCACCCGCAGATCCCGGAGGGCAGGGCCGGGCCCGGGGAGCGGCGGCACCCCGCGCGTTGTGCGCCGCGGCCGCGAGGCGGCGCCCCCTCCCTCGGACTCCAACTCCCATCCGCCCCCGCGGGTGGGGAGCCCATAAGGGAGCGAGCGGGGCGCGNGAAGGCGAAGAAGAAGAACGGGCGGAGCCGCGGGGGGAAGGCCAACAACCCGCCGTACCTGCCGCCCGAGGTGAGCTCCAGCGGCTGCCGCGTCCTGTCAACCAGGGAGGGGGCGACCCGGGGCCTGGCGCCACGGGGGCCCGCGCTGCTCCTGTCAGGGTCGGGCAGGGCCCGGGGACGGGGGGCGCCGCCGCTGCGGGTCGGGAAGGGGCGGAGGGGTGTCCCCCCTCCCCAGCGGCGCGGCGCGAAGCGGGCATGCCGACCCGCGGCAGCCCCGGCCCCGGCAGGTTCGGTCGCGGGTCAGGCTGGAGGCAGTTTCCGGAGAGGCTCGGCCGGGGGGCCCGGCG
>VYXH01011925.1:32220-64777 GCA_013397275.1 Burhinus bistriatus | reverse complement strand
GGAGTGGGGTCGCGCCGGGGCTGGGCTAGCAGCTGGCGGGCGGCCCTGCAGCCCTGGCCCCGAGAGCGGTGTGGCCTCCTGTGCCGGTGTCCCCTCCGGGGTTCGACGTGGCAGCATGCAGCGCTTGTGCCCCCGGTCCCAGCGAGCTCCCCGCGCCGTCCCCCAGACCCCGTCCCTTAGGAGTATCTCGCTGCCTGGTGTCTGTGGGTGCTTTGCCATCTGGGAACTAAATAACTTCAGAAATAAAGCTTTGCTCAACTCGTAGAACAGAGCATCCTGTTCGCATCTCTCCTTGAGAGCTGATCTGGTGGATTTAAGTCCCTTTCCAGGTGCCAAAGTCATAGACATTGCTCAGCAGGTTCTGGTGACTCCCTTCCCAGCTTATTTGGCAACTGTTTTCTTACATGGAGATGCAGACGGTGCTGACAGAGTGTGAGGCACTTGCCTCTTGCAGCAGGAAAAAATGGCATTGGTAGTAAGTGGGTGTGTTGGTTAATTCAGGCAGTTGGCACTGCACTAATAGGACTGCGGCTGTGGGGAGCGTTACATTGCCCCGGAGTAGATTGCTTGGCTTCACTCAGTGAGCTTTCTGTAAAATATAAGAGCCTGTGCTGGGAGGGAGCAATTCCTCCACAAGGCAGGGCTGTGACTCTTGGCAAGAAGGGAAAACAGCGCTTTGCTACTGTTAGATCTTTTCCATGGGCAGGATTGTACCCTGCAGCCAAAGTTTAGTTTTTGTTCGTTTCAGCTGGAGGCTGGACAGCCCCCTGTGGCTTCAGCACAGCTTCCTGTCCCTGGCTACCCTGTGCAGTATGTGGCCCAGCAAGTCTAGGCTTGTTGCTTTTCTAGTCTCAGCTGCCTTGAAAGAAACCCACCCCCTTATTTAGATGACAGCGCAGTATGTGAATGTGTTTTTCTTAGAGCTGGAAAGCTGGTAGATGGTAAGAGTGGAAAACCTTCTGCAAGTACCCTTTTCTCACTGCATAGCTCTGCTGCCCAAGAGCGGAGCTGACAGTTCAGAATTTCCCTTTGCTGGCCTTTTGCCACTATAAGCACCACTGTGGTTAGGAGCTGCGCTAGAAGGGAAGGAGAGGGCTATTGCCTCTCCTGACATGTAAATTGGTGTCCAGAGGAAAAGGAAGTGCTTAGTGTTGGCAGTCCCATTTAGTCTGCCAGAGTACTTGACTTCGTGCATGCTCCAGTCCTTAGACCAAATCAGGGGGAAAACTACTTCAATATTGGCTATACATTCTCTTTGGAAAACTGTAGCCTGTTGTGGTTGGAGTGAGCTTGATGAGTACACAGGCCTTTCTGTGACAGCCTGGTCTGGTTGCAGCCCTTCCTGGGAAAGTTCTTCTGAGCACATTGTGCACAGGCAGTCCCAATCAGGTCTGTTTCTCTAGAACTGCCAGGCCAGTGACCAGCTTGCTGTACTGCAAAGAAGTCGGTAGCTTGCTTCCTTATGTCTATAGTCCTCTCTTGCAGAGAGAATATATGCAATGGTATGGAAAGGAGTCAATGAAAAACTAATTGAGTGAGGGAGGGTATCGGTGTGCAGGAGAGGAGGCAGTGACTTTTGTTCCCAGTCCCCTGTTTCTGTGCACGTTGGGTGGATGGAAGCTGCTGGATAGGGTGGGAGTGGGATGGCGTTGTGGGTAAGGGAGGAGACTTTTAATCATCTGCTGGCCTGTGCCTTTTTGAAACTGGAACTCTCTCACTGTCACTGTTAGACTGTCCCTATTCTTTACTGATAGTAAAAAAAATCCACCCAAAACAGTATTACCCTCTGCGTCCCTCTCTAGTTTTGTCCTCTGGTTTTCATGACATGGGATGCAAACAGCAGAAACAAAACTAAAGTAAGTTCCAGTTGACTGTAGGAATGAATGGCAGAAGAGGCTGTAACTTAACACAGTATATTTCTGCCACTTTCCCTCTTTCTGAAATCGTCAGCATGAGCTGCAGAGTATCTGGGCAGCTGATGCCTATCAAAGTCCTGCTGGCACAACATCTAACCTTTCTGTCTTGTTTCATTTTCTGACCAGGCAGAAGATGGGAACATCGAGTACAAGGTGAGCCTTTTGAGGTTGCAGAAGATCTTCCTCCCAGGGGGTTATTTTGCAGGGAGTAACTTCACCAAAGACAGCATATGCCCAAGGAAGGGGCAGAAAAGTGGACACTACTAAGGATCTATTAGTCATCTTCTGTGTCTTTGTGCCTAGCAATACCCAGTATGCTGAGCTGGAAGAGTTGATCTCAGTACTCATTTTTAGGAATCTGTTTTAGGAGATGAGACCCACTGTGTTTTTCCCGAAATCCTCCTTTTGAGAGAGAGCTGCAGGTGTCCCTGGTAATAATTTGTCACTCTCTTGTGGCTGTTCTGCCGTTTGCACTTACTTGACTCCTGTGTCACAGATAGGTCCTACAGTGCTGTCTTTACCCTCACAGCAGGCAGGGTACACATCCCTTTGCAAGATGCAGGAAGTTCTTCTACCATGTGTATGCACCTTTATGAAATCCTTTCTCACCTGTCCTAAGGCTTCTGTGCAGACACTAACATGGGCTGTGTTTTCTAGAGGTGGGTCAGAGCTGGGGGCGTTGCTTCATGGTGTTGGGTTAGAGAGTTGCTAGCTTGGGCGATGGGATTCTCTCTGCATCCAGGCTGTGACTGTAACTACCCTCTCCATTAAACAGCTAAAGCTAGTGAATCCCTCACAATATCGCTTTGAGCACCTGGTGACACAGATGAAGTGGCGACTACAGGAAGGCCGAGGTGAGGCCGTCTATCAGATCGGCGTGGAGGACAATGGGCTGCTGGTGGGCCTCTCAGAGGAGGAGATGCGTGCCTCGCTCAAGACACTGCGCCGTATGGCAGAGAAGTATGTATTCCCTTTCATCTGCAGGACCCACAGGCATAAACAGCCTGCAGTAGAGAGGCTTGGCCCCAGGAGTCCACTGAGGAGCTGGTGGCTCTGTTCTACAAAGCCCCTGTATGACTGAAATTCCCTCATCATGAGGCTCTGGAAATACAAAGGCTTTTGGCTGGAAGCTTGAGGCTCCTTCCTTGCTATTCGCAGCTTTCATCCCATTCACTTTGCCAGCTGTGATTGTAGTGGTGCAAGAGCTGCTGAGTACAAGTCTGTGTCTCACTCCTTCTTTTCATGTTTGTGGCAGGGTTGGGGCTGACATTACGGTGCTGCGGGAGAGGGAAGTTGATTACGACAGCGACGTTCCAAGGAAGATAACGGAGGTGCTTGTCCGAAAGGTGCCTGACAACCAGCAGGTAGGGACCTGCAACTTGGCTGCCCTCTCCTGCTGGAGGCTTAGAGGCTTCATACAAGCAGCTTCCTTTTGGGATGGGAGCCCAAACCGTAGAGGCACTTTGTCATAGATTGGCCCGTAGCAGATGCTTTAAATTGCTGCCAGAGGGAGGCTTGATGATAACACTTTTCATCTCCAAGATTGTGGTTGAGGAAGATACCAGTAGGGGAGATTGCCTGGATCAGAGGTGAGAAATTATTTCAATTCTACAGCAACAGTTCTGATGCAGGCCAGTGTGCAAACAAGGAAGGATTCAGAGGTCCTGCAAATGTCCTTTTTTGTGATATTAAAGCCTGATGTATCACATCACAACCCTAGAGAGTGTATCATCACAACTCCTGGGCAGTGGTTTGCTGGGAGCAAGAGCAGAATTTGAGCAAGATTACATTGTACAGTGTCCATCGTGGAGGGAAGCTCTCTGAGGCACATCTCCGCTGTCGTGTAGTGTTCATGTGCACCCAGCACAGCAGCGGTTGAGTTTCATGATTTCTCTGTTCTTCTTCCTGTAGTTCTTAGACCTGCGAGTAGCTGTGCTGGGAAATGTGGATTCAGGGAAGTCAACCCTGTTGGGTGTCTTAACACAAGGAGAGCTAGACAACGGGCGGGGTAGGGCACGCCTCAACCTCTTCCGGCATCTCCATGAAATCCAATCAGGAAGAACGTCGAGCATCAGCTTTGAGATCCTTGGCTTCAACAGCAAAGGAGAGGTGAGAGAATGAGCTGTTGAACTCAGAAATCTGGAGAAGTATAGCACTACCCTCCTGTTACAACTGTAAGTGGGCACGGGTTTGTGTCCCTTTAGCTGAACCTGAGTGCTACTTGTCCGTTTGCAACAGGCATTGTTTCTTGCACCTGTGGTGAATGATCTCTCCTCACTAATTCTGAGGTCAAAGTGGATAGATAAGAGCTGGGTTTTCTCCACTTGCCTGCTGGGGCTCCTTCTCTCACTGAGTCCTTTTGTTCCTCAGGTGGTAAATTACAGTGACTCCCGAACAGCAGAAGAGATCTGTGAGAGTTCTTCCAAAATGATCACTTTCATTGACCTGGCTGGTCACCACAAGTATCTGAAAACAACCATCTTTGGCCTCACCAGCTACTGCCCAGACTTTGCTATGCTGGTGGTTAGCGCCAACACTGGCATTGGTGAGTGTTGCCCTGCCTGCATGGACTGGCAGCAACATGTGAAGAGAAATGAAGAATGGGGGGAGTAGGTCCTTCTTAGCTGGGAACAGTTGTCAGAAAAAAATACTAGTCTGGAAGCCTCTATTGATTTCTTGTAAAGTGGTGCCTATGAGTGCCTGGGAGGGGAGCAGAGCTGGGATCCTCTTACCAGCTGTAGACCGCATTAAACTGTACCCTGGACAGAGAGTCTTTGTTTGGAATTTGAGGCTGTGTTTGTCAGGGAAAAAAAAAAAAAAATTGACATATTAGGGGTGCTGAATCCTGAAGTCTTGTAAAAGGGCAGCTGGAGTTCTCCCACAGCTTTCCTTGACGTTTTTTTGACTGTTTTCTGGCAAACTTTAGCCCAAGAATGAAAACCACTGCATCTTTCTGAAGCAAACAGATCAGTCAGAAAAATTCTTGCTGATTTTTATTTTTCTGGACTGATGTTTGGTTTTGTTTAAAAGAATAATTTTGCTTTTTCATTGCCTGATGAACTAAGCAGTTAGGGTGAAATCTCTAGAGTGGGCCAGTGGAAGAGTCAGGAGACGTAGCTGTCCCATAAACAAGCAACAGTGGTGACTGCTCCTACACTGTCACTTGTCTCCTGCAGCAGGCACAACGCGAGAGCACTTGGGCTTGGCCATGGCCCTCAAGGTCCCCTTCTTCATTGTCATCAGCAAAGTTGACTTGTGTTCAAAAGCCACCATGGAACGGACAGTGAAGCAGCTGGAGCGAATCCTGAAGCAGCCAGGCTGCAACAAGCTTCCCCTGCTTGTGAACTCAGATGACGATGCTGTTACAGCAGCACAGCAGTTTGCACAGTCTCCCAAGTAAGGGACAATTTCTTTCTTCTGCTGGGAGGAGGCAATTCAGACTGGGCTGCTGTGCGGAGCTGGGGAAGGGCGACCACAGGGGAGGCAACCACATCTTGAACATCTTGGCTTCTCATCAAGTTTCCTACCTTTGCATTCTCCAAGAAGGCATTTTCCCCTCCTGGGCCTTTTTCTGAGCTCTGGGAGCAGAAGGTGCCCGAGGCTGCACTGGAATTACTTATGTTCCATGACTGAAGCGTGGGTTGGCAGGGGATTGGTGCCTCGACCAACCATTGAGGCAGGGAATACTGCAGAGTTGTGCGTAGCCCATGTGCCTTCCTGCTCTGGCCATTTATCGCTGTAGTCCCTGTCCTCTTGCTGGACTCAATAGATTCAGAATCCCAGCCACCTTCTGCGGCTGTGCTCTGGCCTTCTGCTTATTCCTGTTTGTTTGTGTCTGACAGCATCACCCCAATCTTCACACTGTCCAGCGTTTCTGGGGAGAACCTGGATCTCTTAAAAGTCTTCCTCAACATCCTCCCTCCACTGACCAACAGTAAAGAGCAGGAAGAACTAATGCAGCAACTTACAGAGTTTCAGGTGTGTAAGGGTAGTTTGTTTCCAGTTTTGGTACTCCACTCATTTCTGTGATGTGTAACAAACATCTAGGGGCTCTGGACACTGTGGGGACGGACATGGTAAACTCCTGGACTATCAGGAGACAGTAAAGAAAGGACTGGCTTCTCAAAAAAAGCCTGTTAGGCTGGGCTCTGTCCTAAGCAAGGGATGCCCATCTCAGAGATAAGATTGTTTCTCTGGTTGCCACTTAAAAGGCAGAGGTTCTTCTAACGGAAAGGTAGTGGGAGTTGGTGAAAACTCTGAGATGGTGTCTGATGACCAGCAGAGCTCACCTCCCTCCACACAAGGGGCGGGCACCTTGTTCTCATTCTGGAGTGCTATTTCACAGCTGTCGGGCAGCTTATTCTTGTTACCTTGCTACAGGTCGATGAAATTTATACTGTGCCAGAGGTGGGGACTGTTGTGGGAGGAACTCTGTCAAGGTAAGTGAGGCCAGGCAGAAAAGAGTGGGTGTGAATGGTTGCTGGAGTTCCCACAAGGTTAGTCAACCCCTGCAGATGGAAGTAGTGTGAGACTCAGTCCTGACTGCTACCAGATGACTGAGCCAAGTGGGGGTAAAGCTCTACAGAGCATTGGAAGGTGTCATGAGCAGGCATGTGGTCATGTGGTGGCAAGCGGAGAGTCTGCTCTAAAGTTGTGACCTGTAGCATGCTGAAGGAAGGCATGCTGGGACCCAGAGTCAGCAGAGGTTAGCCATGATGCCAAGGTGCTGCTTTCCTCCTTCCTCAGGCATGGGGAGGAAATGTAGAGGGCAAGTCCTCTGATCCCAGCAGCGGTTAACTACATGCTACCCTGTGAGAAGGCAGCTGTCCCTCAGTGTTTGGGACTGATAGAACAGTTTGGCTACCAGCACATCCACGCAGAACAGTCATCAACTGCAGTCTCTCCAGCAGAAACAATGCAGTGAGGCAGAGCACTAGGGACAGAATGACCCCTGTCTGAGGGATACCTGGTATTCTTAGGAGTGATAGTGGGGCTTTTGCTCCTAATGTAGGAAATCCCTGTTCCCACCAGCTTTGCATCCCTGTTGGTTGGTCCCGAGTAAGAGTCCAAGGACACTCACCTCCTTGGCCCTGGGGAGTTTGTGCAGGTTGATCTTGGAACGTGAAATTTATTCCTTGTCTCCTCATGAACTCTGTCCTGCTCTTCTGCCCTGGGCAGTGGGATCTGCCGAGAAGGGGAGAACCTGGTGGTTGGTCCCACTGATGATGGGAAGTTCCTCCGGCTGAAAGTGTGCAGTATCCAACGCAACCGTTCTGCCTGCCGTGTGCTGCGGGCTGGGCAGGCAGCCACGCTGGCCCTTGGACCCTTCGACCGCTCCCTGCTGCGGAAGGTGAGTCCTGCTATTGCCAGGTTGCTCACTGGTCCAATGAGCAGGACTAGAGGCTTCCCTGGAGATCCCCCATTGGAAGGGTGGGAATGAAGTAGAGGTGTCTGCAGGAACCTTGCTGGAAGGGGAGGAAATGTCCAGGCTACAAAGTAGGATGAGTACAAGGCTGAGAATGGGATGCAAGACCAAGTCGCAGAGTGGATGTGCATTTGTGGTTTTGGGGGCTGTTCAGAAGCAAGGGGACTGGCCCTAACTGGTCTGAGCTTTGGGTTGTTGTGCAGGGCATGGTCATGGTGAGCCCAGAAATGAACCCCACCATCTGCTCAGTGTTTGAAGCTGAGATCGTGCTGTTGTTCCATGCCACGACTTTCCGGAAGGGATTTCAGGTGACGGTGCACGTGGGGAATGTGCGACAGACTGCTATCGTAGAGAAGATCCACGGAAAGGTAGGCATGGGAGGAAAGAGGAGGAAGATGGACCTCCCTGTGGGGTTGTTTGGATTCCACCATGCCCTCTAGTAAAACTAGGGGCCACTGGTGTCTTCAGTAGCTGTGTTCCTTCCTAGGAGCACACTCCATCCCTTTATCCTGCCCATTTAGTTGCTTTTCCTCCGAACATGTTAAAGAATTCCCTCCTCACAAAACAAGCAGCATGATGGACTACAGCAAGACTGTGAAGGGAGGTGAACTCTCCATTCTCCAGAGCTTCTGTCTTCCTGTCTCCCCTTATGCATAAAATAATGGGAAGGGCTCAAGCCATGCAGTCTGAGGGAGGCAACCTGCTCATTTGCCTCATCTTCTTAGCATCCATATGCACCTCTCCTGCATGCATTGGTATGGTAGATGCATCTAAGCTCTCCCCTGTTTCCTTTCAGGACAAGCTGCGGACAGGAGAGAAGGCAGTCGTCCGTTTCAGGTTCATCAAGCATCCTGAATACTTGAAGATTGGAGCCAAGCTGCTTTTCCGTGAAGGAGTCACCAAAGGCATTGGGCATGTCACTGACCTCCAAGCCATCACCACCAAAGAAAACGGCCTGGAGGAGTCCCTGGTGCCTGGACAGCTGAGCTTCTGACTACCACGAGGTCAGAGAGATCTCCACTCACCAACAGTCAGGGAGAAGGATGGAAGCTCCCGTGGCTCTCTGAGTGATGCCTGGAGCTGCTGCTGTCCCATTCTAGTGAGGGTGTCCCTCCTCCGCACTGTGAGATGGAGCCTGGAAGAGTTTCTCACATTTGGTGCCGTACATGGGGCAAGTTAAGCGTGTTCTCCACATCGCCTGCAGCTTTTGTTACCCTGCCCTCCTTCAGGATAGATCAGAGGCACCTGCAGACCTGGGCAGGCAAGTTCTGGCTTTGTTTACTGTTTGAAAATTACTGGTTGGGAGGAGCAGAACCCTTGGAGACTAGCAGTGAAGGGATGTTTTTCCATCTCTGACACAAGATCTGGTCCCATTTCTGCTCTCTGAGCACTGGGTTGATAACCATCCTCTCTTGAGTCATCCTGCAGCACATCCTTCTGGTCAGGGAATGCAAGAGGCCCTGCTACCCACAGCAGAGGCTTGGCTGAACCTCTCAGAATGCATCCAGGACACTTTTTAACCATTTTAATCTTGGTTGGCTTTAATCTGCTATGTGTCCATTTGTGTGTTGGTTTTGCATTACTCCAATCTGAGTGTCTTACTGTTGGACAAATGTCCTGTTCCCCACTCACATGTACACACTCCTTCAGCATCCTGCTTTCTGACTCCAGGGAAGCTGTGGCTGCTCCAAGTGGCACAGCTTCCTGATGTAACAACATGAAGGCAGAGTTTGCACTTGCATCTGTTCCTTGCAGCAGCTGGGCAGGAGGCCGTTCTGTGGAGCAGAGTGGGGCCGGAGCCTGTGCTGGCATGTGGAGGTTGTTTCCATGAATGTTCGGCTGTAGGTGTCATCTGCATGTCAGCAGCAGTGGTTTGCAGTGGGCTCCCTGATGTGGCTGTTCCAGCAAGCCCAGCTTGCTCCTCACATTTGCCTTGTGTGTGAGGAGGACAGGCTGTGTTACTAACACAGAACCAGGTGGCTTCTATTGTTTAGATGTGATTTGACCGTGGTGTGATTTTATTTCTGTTTCTTCTGGAGGAAGAATTCTTTTCTTTCCCTTGACACCGGGGTTTGTTTTCAGAGGAAAGCTGGTGTTGACAGCAAGGACTCTTTGCACAGAGTGGAGCATGTTTGTCTCCCGCTCACTGTCGTGCAGCTCCCCTGTGTGACCTTTACTCCAGGCCACTTGTAGCCTGGAGGGTGCAGCAGGGGCTGTATAACTGTACATAGGCTTTTGGTTTGATTCTTGACTGTTAGACCAAATGTGTCGGCTGTGGGCAATAAGCCTTCAGCCAGCCGCGTCGCATGGCATGGTGGCCTGCCAGCCCTGACGGAAGAGAAGGGCAAGGGCCTATGATAGCACTTGGACACCCAAGCAGCCCTTCTAGCATCCTGAGAGCAAGTTCTGCTTCTGGGCTGCTGGCACAGGCAGTGCCTGCGGGGCTGAGCAGCCCTTGCTGCTCTCTGGATGTTGCAAAGCGGTGCTTTCTGCTGGGCTACGCTCTAGCAGGTGGGGAGGTGGCGGCTGCACCCTGCAAAGAGCCTGCTGAAGTATGGGGAAGATGGTGGAATGGTGGTATCAATGAAGGGATTCAGAGGCAGCTCAGTAGTGACAGGAGTGACCTGTCCCTTGTGGGGTGCACTGACCCAGCTGAAAATCTGCTTCTTCCCCATCAGCCCAGCAGTGAGACAGCAGCTGCTGGCTAAGGGTCGCTGCTCAAGCAGGATCCATCTTTCTTCCCATCCTGGCAGTGGGCTGGGTGTTAACGCTGACACGGTCTTTCACCCATGCCTGCAAAAAGCACAGACCCAGCTGCCAGCAGGCTCTTCACTTTGGTGCTAGTGGGTCACAAAGAAAGCTGCCTCGGGGGTGGGGGGGACTCCAGCTGTTTGCAGCAGCCCTGGTGTTTTCTGCCCCAAAGCAGGCATGGGGTGCTGTGACCTTCTCTGAAATAACTGATGGCTGGTCTCACCTCATCCCTGCCATCTGTGGCATGACTGTTCTTGGTGCCATGCTCTTCATTATTGCTGTTTTGTTGTCTTGAACTTTTCTAATGCTGGGGTTTGTCCCTGTTGCCCAAGCATCTATATATACAAATGTACATAATAAAGATGTTTTATTGAGCTTGCTGGCTGAGTTGTACAATGAGCGAGGGTGGAGCTGGGTCACGGTTGCAGATGTCTGCCCTTCACCCCTTCCTAAACTTCCTGCATTCAGCCCTATAAATACCATCCAGTGGCGTGGAAGGAATGCACACGCACTGCTGTTTACAACCACGCTCTCCTGGCTTATCTGAGCAAGCCTGGGTGTGCAGCCTGGGGTGACAGGCAGCCACGTCACCCTGAGCACAGCACTTTGGGCTGCTGTGGGTGGAACAGGCTGCTGCGAGTGCCTCCTCGCAGCCACAAATTCTCCCCGAGCCTAATTAAAGGGATGCTTTCTAGGGCACACATCTAACCAGTGGTTTGTTTTTAAAATAGCTTTGACCTTATCAAAGGGTTTGCAACTGCCTTCTCTCCATGAGAACAGGTTGTTCCCCTGGGATAGGCAGAGGCAGAAGGGCTTCCCTGTGGAAGTGACTTGTGCCACTGAAAGGATTTGCCTGTTCTCAACTTGTTTTTCTGTCAGGCAGTGGCATCTGCAGAGTCCGGTCCTGCCAGACACTTAGGAAATGAGACGTGCCGCTGTCACAGGAACGTGAGGCAACCCTGCCAGACTGGTTGCTATTTCTCTTTACGTGAGGACTCTGGGGAAACTTGTCACTTTGCAATGTGGGGACTGTCATTAATGGGAGTGACTCTATAATTTCTTCCTCTGCTGATTACCAGCAGTGCTGCACACACCAAAATGAGCTTCTTGTACTTCCTGAAATCTCTTAACAACTGTGTTGTCAAGTATTAGACCTCCCCACTAACAGCAGTGTAGCAGCTTCCCAGCACAGGGTGTCTGCTGGAAGGAGAGGAGCTCAACAGCTGCAAGTAGGATGGTGCAGTTCAGAAAAGAACGAGAAACAGCACACGCAAATACAGCTGCACTTTGCATCATTATCTGCTGCCTGAAAGGCCGTTTCCCCCTGTGCAGGGAGAGGGAGCCTGCAGCTGATGAAACTCTCTGCAAAGTGTGTTTCCAAACCCCACCCAGTGCTGCCTTGACGTGGCATGTTCCTTCCCCCTGCCCTAAGAGCCGAGTTCAAATTATTGGCAGCAGCACTTCTGGAAGGGGCTGGCGGGCTCCAAGCAGCTAGCAATGTAGCACACAGCTGAGCACTGCTGGGCAGCTGAGGACAAGCACACCTCTTGCCCTGGAGCCGGTCTCACCCTCTCTCAGTGCCTGCTTGTCCCCTCCGTGATACTGTCCTTTGTTGGCTCTGTTGTAATTTGTGGAGCACTGGGGCAGCCACTCTGATGTGAACTGTGGCCCAGAGAGCTGAACAAGTCATTTGGCAGAGCGTGATCAAAACAGGCGCCTGTCATCAAGTTGTATGTAGTATCACCCAGAGTCTGGGAAGGAGGAAAAATGTGGTTATGCACTCTTTCTGCGATGGAGTAAAGGTTTCACAGAGGGCTGTGTGACTCTGACATGTTTCCCCTCCCTTCCATGAGGACTCTAGCAGTGGATTGTTTCTGTATCAATAGCAATTATCAGGAACTGGTGTTGAGATTTCAAAAGCACACCAAAAAGTATGCTCATGCAGCTCTAGCTTCCTTAAATCTTATTTGACAGGAGCAGTCTTACTTGTGTGCTCCAGACCTGGTGATAAGCATCACACAATGGATTGCTACACAGAGGGAATTGCCAAACACCTATAACAAAAATCCTGATAAGGGGGGAATAAAAATCAGTGTCTTCCAGGTGGAAAGGGGAGAAGAAACCACAGGGCTAAACTACCATATATAGGTTACACAGTAAGGGCAAGGCCTGCAACTGCAGCCAGAGGGGAACCACCATGAGGTGAAGGCTTCATACTAAGTGACTGGATAGGGGTTCAAGCCTAGACTTGGCTGGGGCTTCCCTGGGATAAGCTACTGTGCTTACATTGCCTTTTACAGTAGGAACATAAAGCTGTAAGAACAGAATTACTGAGCAGTGATGCTATGGAAATACCCATGGCTGGAAGCATAGGTGAGAATTATGATGCAGCTTCTGGTAGCACCAAACAGGCAGAGGCAAGCTAGCTGCCACCAGCATCACACACAATTCACAAGTTCCAGTTCCTCTTGGGTAGAGATAATTTATTAGACTTCTCTCTGCATTAAAACCTGACAGGCAGTATAAAAACTTTTAACTGTATTTAAAAACACTCATTCTTTAAAAACACTGATTATCTAAAAACTCCCAGTGTGCCTGGGAGTTAAGGAGGTAAGGGCTTAAAGAAAAAGTCTAAAGTTCTTGTCACACCTTCTCTGGGTCGTTTTGCACTAGATCCTGCTAGCGTCTTGGGCTTGTTTTTTGCCTTAGTGGGAGACCTGGAAGCTGCAGCCTTTGGGCCGGTGGCTGCTGCTGGAGCTGTGGGAGCGCTGGGCTCCAGGAAGGAGCTTTGCAGCTCCAGAGCAAAGTGGTAGTCCATGTGCTCTGGGAACTCCCACACCAGCACGAGCTGGCCACACTTCTCACAGTGCTGCTGGTCCCCTGGCGAGGCAGGAGGGAGCAGGGCAGGCTCGGGAGAAGGTGGCAAATTCTGCTCATTTCCCTCCATAGCTGGCTCTAATTTCAGAGTGGTCCTGGACCTAGGTAGAATTGAGGGTGTTTGTGTAGCATCAGACAGTGACTTCTCACAGGGAAGCCTCTTGTAAGGAGAAGTAGGACTCCCATCTCTGCGACTCTGCTTCACAGGGGACTCCAGGTCACGCTGCAGAGAGGCAAGTCCAGCACCATCTCTCTCTTGGTGCCCTGGGGAGCTGGGCACAGATGACTCTGCAGTGGTAGCAGCGGGCAGGCTGGCTGCTGCCGCCATCTGTGACTGCTGCCTTTCTGCCGCCTTTTGGAAGAACGACTCAATAGCATTAGCTGGCTTCTGCCTAAGCTCTTTGCTTGGGCTCCTGAAGAACTTTACTTTAGGCCTCCTAGAAGATGTGGTGTTTTGGCTGCCAGTGCCATCAGGCTGGGCATCGCTCGTCAGGAAGGTGGCAATGCCTGCAGAGAGATGTGTCGCAGGCTCCGAGAACTTGTTTGCAGAGAGAAGCACCGATATGAGTGGTGGAGACCTGCAAAGGACAGACCAACATCAGTTTGGACGCCAGCCTGGGAAGCAAGAATTCTTTTGAGGTAGGACTTTCAGCAACGTAAAATGTTCACAGCAGAGGACAGGGGAACTGCAGTCCAAGTATCTGGCAAGGGGTGGGAGAGACATTTTCTCTGAAAAAATGTTAGTATTGCTACCTCCAGAACAGAGTCTTACAGACATAGCAGGCTGAGTTGGGCAGAGCAAAAAGCCTCTTTCCGGAACAGCATTTCCCAAAGGAAAGGCTACTGGAGCAGGGGGAGCCAGCTGCCAGCCTAGACTTTCAGTCCACCACAGGCCGGAGCTGCTGCAAGATTCCCCATCAGTGTGAGAGGGCCTTAAGGGAGCAGCAGCCTCCTTAGAGCCTAACAGACAGGACCATCTTGCCTTAGATACGCCTCAGCCTTCACTGCAGAGCAGGAAGAAGGAAGTAGCAATGAATACGACAGCTGCGCACCTTAGTTTTCCTTCCTGCCCCAACAGCCTCCTCCCAAGAAGCGCCTTTGTCCTTAGGGGAGGAGAGCAAGGCCTAGCTAAGCTTCGCCAGCCCAGCAGTGCAAGGACTGCCTCGCTCCAGCTGGACACCCCTGTACCAGTAGCAGTCATCAGCTCCAAGTACAGAAGTGTCTGGCCAGATGTGGGGCTAGGAAGAGGCCAGGCTCACACAGCTGTCCTGCTGCTAAGTGGAGGTTGTTGCGCTCTGCTGTGCATGAGCTGGATTTGCTTCTCCTACCAGTTGGCATAACACTCTCATTCCTTTCTGTCAGGTCCCTGGCTCATCCTGCACCTACTGCAGCAGAACCACCCCTGACGGGGACGTGAACCACTTCCTTCCACACTCACCAGGCCGCCTGGTGAGCCCCAGCCATGTTGCAGTTCTGGATGAGGGCAAAGGCATCATTGCACATCTTCTGGGCATCATAGCGGGACAGAGCACAAAAGCGCGACACCCGGGTGTCTCCCTGCATGCGGATGACCACCATCAACTGCTTGGCCACTCGGTGGTTCTGCAGAGAGAAGAGGTAGCCGAGTTTCAAGCGACATCTGCAGGACAGAGCAGGAAAGGCCGAGGAGAGAGTCTCGCCGCCCAGAACCCTGTGCTATCAGCTGCCACCTCCCGATGATGCGGTGTGACAGATGGCAGCTTGTCCTGCCTGGCCTGATCTCCAAGGGACGAGATACAGGACAGCAAGTGCTTGTACAGCTGTGTCACACAGGATGAGAAGCAGTTAGTCCTTGCTTTCCTTCAGAGGCAGCTGTGCACCTTTTTTTGCCAGCCCTGCAGCAAGGAAGCTAGCAACTAATCTCACCCTGGCCTGCAGTCTAGGCTTCCGGATTTGAGCATATCGCTTCCTCTTGCAGCCCACAGCACAGGCAGAGCTACATCAGCAGAGGGCTTGCAAGGGAGCAGCAGTGTGCCTGGATGAAGGTGCAGTGGCTTTCAGGTCCCTGCATCCTAAAGCACGGGACAAGGACCTTTCTTAGCCCTGCAGTCTTCTGGGGCAAAACCATCCTTCCTGGCTGCGTTCCTGCACACCTCTGCTCGGGGCACCTCAGCACACAGGCACACATCTGAGGGTAAGCAGATTTCTTCTCCCACCACACCCCCCCCTCAGCCTCCTGCAAACAGCTCATGGTGCGAATGCGCTGCATGGCTTCCTGAAGGCCAGCAGGAAGAACGCTGTTCCCATGCCTGCCCTCCTTACCTGGCTCCTGTCCTTGATCAGTCTGGATTCCAGCTCCAAAGCCAGTTGCAGGAGCCAGTGTTGCACCTGGACAAAACAGTGGTAACAGACAGGTTGGGCCTCTGCTCGCAGCACTGCCACCAGGCCAGAGCAACGCTCTGCACACCAGGGAATGCTGGTGGAGGATCAGACTGGAATGGACACAGACTACCATGAGGCCCCCGTATCTGGAGTACTCCTGGAGAAATCAGCCCAGGTGAGGATTCAATGCTGGAGGCAAGGCATTGTAGATACCATACAAGTCCTGCAGCATTACTACTAGACTTTGCCAAGTAATCTGGGTCACCTGCCCTGGATCTCTCTTTGCATCTCCCTACAGCTCTGTGGGAACCTCTCCCCAGCTAACAGGTAAGGTGCATCCTCCCTCTTTCTTTGGGCTAGTTACCTTCTTTCTAGCAACTAAGCCCTTGAAGCTTGGCACTGTGAATACCTTTTGAACAGCAGAGGCCCACACTTTTGCTCATGGAAATTACAACAACGTTGGACCTCTTTGTGCAGGAGTTCGTCAATGCATTTCTGTCAAACAGGGATTTCCTTAATTTCTGGGGCCTAAACCAACTCCTCCCACTGAGCCCCTAGGCTGAGTTTCAGGGCACCAGGACACAGAAAAGCAGCAGTTTTGCAAGCTAGTCTCAGCTTTTAGCGTTCTCATCTTCTCCAGTGCAAAGGCCAAGCCTTGTGCTAGATGTAGGCTTCTCCCACCTCCTTCTGCGTAGCCAGGGCTGTTCTCCCAGGGAAGTTCTTGCTGCAGCCAATTGACTGGGGCAGGTACCGGTTTTTGACAGGTTCCTCTTCAATTCCTCTGCACAAGTCATAGAGCCAGGACCTGAAAGTCACAGAGGAAGCATGAGGTGAAGGCAGCCACAGACAAGCAGGCATCACTGGGGAGCAAATCAGCCTTCTGCCGAGCTTTGCTTTCAGCTCTGTGCAAGCTGTGACTGCCTCGCATCCCCAGCCCTGCAGTTGCAGCCGCAGCTGAACAGGCAGGCTTCCTTCAGGGCACAACTGCCTGTCAGTGCAACTCCTCTGCTGCTTCTCCTGAACTGGCAACAGTTCACCAGTCCGCAGGGCACCCCAACAGCTGCTCTAGGCCCAGAAGTGGTGTTTCAGGCTCCAGTCCAGCCCTGTAATTTCCTCTGTAATAAGACTGCCAAGCCTGCCTGCTTCCCAGCATGCAGGGAGCTCTTCCACAGCTTGGGCCCATCCTTAATCACTGTAGAGGAAGGCAGAGGAGCTGGCTGACAGGCAAAACATTATTCTGGGGAGGGTGCCTGGGAGCAGGCGAGACTGGAAACCTGTTTGTGGGCCTGCCAGACCAACGCTTCTCAAAGATGTCACTGAAGTTTTACCTTCCAACCTTCCTAATCACAGCAGAACAACCTGTGACTGAAAGGAAGTCTCAGTTCCTGCCAAGAGCTAAGTTGTGGTGAGTGGTTTATCATTACCCAGTTTTGTCTCCAAAGTGAGTCTGGAGCTCTGTCTCACTGTACTGTGTCAGCTGCCCGATGTACTCTACTCCCAGGATGTCTGTGATGGCAGTGCCAAGCTTGCCTCCCAGGTTACGGCTATGGCAGAGGAAAAAAGAAAAAAGAGAGAGAACACACAAATGAAGCATCATGTGGAAACACCAAGTCTTCTTGCAGCAGCTGTTGCTAGATCGGGACAGCTAGAAGCAGTCAGGAACTAGCAGGACAAAAGGGAACACTTGGCTCTTCTACTCGTAGCAGAAGGACACATAGGACTCAAAGTGGGACCTGTTCCTTGGCTCACGCAGTTTTGGTGCTTCTCCCAAACCATGCTCTGAAGAATGCCTCACATGCTCCCTGCTTCCTCCTACACAGGCAGGGCCCTTCCCCACACATCCCCCTCTCCATCCCTAGTGAGACACTGAAGGCAGAGAGCAGCAGTGCAGGTCTGGAGAGCAGAACCAGGGATCCATTCCTCTGGCACAGCGGTGCTGGTAACTCTTCCCTACACCAGGAAAAGTACTAGTGCACAGTGGGAATGCTCAAAACCAAACCACATCTGCTCTCTGAGAGCACAGCTCTGTTACGGACGCTGGGGGACAGCTATGGCCTCCTTGCTCACAGTTGCTCCTGGCTTACACCTGTGCACCCCAGCTGTCATCCTGAGCACAGCTCTACCCAGGGAAAGGCTGCCTACAGGATGCTAGTGGGCTCTTCAAGTGCGGTCCCTTCACTGGCAGGGCTGCAGTTCCCAAGCATGCTCCTCCTGAACTGTCACTCGCAGCTGTGAGAGATTACTGGCAGGATTTCCTCTCCATTTCTTACAGGCATTGGTGAGCAGTTACTGTGCAACTGAAAGCCTTTGCTGGCTGCTATCAATTAGCATCAAATTGTTCTCTGTTGAGGTGGCCAGGAACAGTTTCCTATCCCCAGGTCACTTTAGTTCTGCTCACACAAGCAAGGATGACAAACTAGCAGGAGCAAGTACCACAACAATGAAGACAAACAGGGCTGTCTTCCTGATAAAAGCCTGGATTGTGGAAGCACAGCACCAGCATTTTGAATACGTGCTCTTGCCACAGAGCAGCTCAGCCTGAGCCCCAACCTGCACAAAAGCAGGCAGCTCCCCAGTACTTACATATTGCTGATGGGCAGTTGGCTGAAGAGCTGCGGGACAAATCGTGAAGATACGAGTGTCTGGCGGTTGGGCTTGTTTAACCCACAGGCCAGTTTTGCCAGTGTCTGTAACACAGAAGAGGGTGGAAACCCTGTTATTACAAACTTTACACTGACTTTATTGTGCCTCTACCTAACGTCATGTGCCATATCACCTCTAAGAGCTGCCTTTGGAATAGCTGCTAGGAAGGACACACAGGTTGCACCGCTGCTTGCTCCCAGGTAGTACCCACCTTGGGACTTGGCACACACTGGCTGGGTGCTCTGAAAGCACTGCTGCTTCCAGACTTCTAGCTCTGCAAAGGGCCGGACTCCTGCTACAGGCAGCTTAGGGGATCTGGGTCTATCACCTGTTCTGTTTGGCTTAGTTCTCCATCAGGCAAGCATGCTAGAGCTTCCAGAGCATCCCCATAATCCTACCCAGGCTATTTCTCTCACTATGTCTTGCTCCTTCATCTTCTGTGTTTATCTTGCTTTTCCTCAATGTCACTATTTTTTTCTTGCTGTGAGGTCCACAGCAGCATAATGCTGCAAAAAGGAAATCTGCAAAAAACAGAAATGCTAGCCTGGAATGGATGTTCTCTAGCCTATCTGCTAAACAACTTCCCCTCCCACTCTAATCTACCACAGGATCAAGAATACACAGACCAGCCTGAAATACGTTTAGCTGGGTGTTCGGGGTTTTTTTGAACAAGTCTAATAATTTCCTCTTTCACCGCTTTACCACACATCCTATAACTAAGCAAAATTTCTTTCCTGCCTATTAAGCTATGATCTTTATTGACAGCCTGTTTTACAGGATTACATATATACTTTTCTAGACAAAGTAGATCCCTTTCCTTCAAATTTTCATATCCACTCATTTTCCAGATGTCCAATTATTGTTATTCTTATTTTACTGGAGACTCTTCCAAGTTTACCCACACTGTTCCTGAAGTGAAGTGCTGCAAGCTGAACCAATTGCTGAGACTTCATGGGAAGAAATAATTTACTTTTTCTGACACTTTCTCTAATTTGCACATGCTGAAACAAGATTTGCCATTTCTACAAGAGCACTCAATATACTGACTCATCCTGCTGCTTGTCCACAATAACTGCAGGCTACTTCCTAACTTACTGCAACTTAGCCAAAAGCCTGCTGGTGCCTTTTTTCCTATAAACCGCTAGAACAGTCAGTGAGGAGCATAAGAAGCACTGCTTGGCAATTTCAGACTGTTTCTGGACTTTTCCAAGCCCAGAATTTTGAGCTCTGGTTTCATCTCCCAGAACTCTCACAGCCCAGACCCATCTGTGCTCAGCATCACCTGAATTCCTACAGCTGTTCCCTCTCTGTAGGCTTCATTGACAATCATAGAATGGTTAGAGTTGGAAGCCATGGGCAGGGACATCTTCCACTAGACTAGGTCACTGATCATCTTCATGGCCCTCCCCTGGACTTCCTCCAACAGGTTCACGTCCTTATGTTGGGGGTCCCAGAGCCAGACACAGTACTCCAGGTGGTGTCTCGCAAGAGCGGAGTAGTGGGGCAGAACTGCCTCCCTTGACCTGCTGGCCACGCTTCTTTTGATGCGGCCCAGGATGCAGTTGGCTTTCTGGCCTGCGAGTGCACACTGCTGGCTCATGTTGAGCTTCTCATCAACCAACACCCCCAATATTGGCTCTTAATGTACCTCAGGCAGATCTCCCCAGGATCTCACTCTAAACATCCCAATTTGAGTGTAACTCACTGAACAAAATCATTATGGAAAACATCAGATTTTCTTCAGCTAGATGCATGCCCTTCAGATTACCTCAGTCATGTTGTGTTTTGCTAGGGTGTCATTGTCAGTTTATGTGACTCAGGGTGAGGTGCATTAGAAACCTTAAGGTCAACACCTCACATCTGCAGTCTCCCCTGTATGTTAGGCCACTTATGCTCTCAAAAGCAGCACATAAATGAGTTAGGCACAAATGGTTCGTGATAAAATCATGCTGTTATCCTCCAGGTGCTTCCAAATAGCTCATTCAATTATTCAGTCTCATTTATGAGCTGGGTTCCTGGTGCATTCTAACGCATTAGCTCACTAGGAAGAAAAGTCCCTCAGGAGAGTTTTTCTTTTGAAAAACGCTGAGCTTAAAGCAAGAAACCTTCCCCTTGAGTTTTAGGCAACAGTGGCTGTAGCCAGGGAATGGTTTTTACTGACACAGCAACTTGGAGGAAGAATACCACCAGTTTGGGGCACTGAGGTGAGTCGGGTTGCTTTTCCTCTTTCTGGTCAATCAGTCTTTACCCCTGCTGACCGCATTTTGGGTGATGCTCAGCCAGCTGCTGACAGCAGTCGCAGGAGCACTTCGTGCATGACAGCAGCTGCAGAAACAAACAGACTTTGATGCTGCAGCTATAGAGGGTTTCCTGCTGAGTGAAATGCAGGGTGGCTTACTGAGAGCACCTAGCACTCATTTCAGCCTTTGCAGAAGGGGCTTATCTGTACAGTAATGACTTTAAAAATGCAGGGTTTGACCAAAATAAAAGCATAAAGACTAAATGGATTCTTTGGATCTTAAGGGAGATACATTTCATCTTAGATTGCTGAGAAACAACTGCAACTATTACAAGCTGTACGCAGGTACTACAGCTAGTTCTGCATCAGCTCACCTTGAAACTAGAGCAGACTGTGAGGCAGGAATGAGCTAGCTGAAGAAGACCACTGGTGTACAAATTTCCTGTGGAAGGCATGTTGAACTTACCTTTTTGTTCTGCTTAACCAAGAATAACAGAGAACATCCCTGATATCCCTAGCAGCTTCTCCCAGCTTCCATTAAGTTTCTATCCCAGCATTCTTAATTTTTTTGTTTTAAAGAGAGCAAAGAAATTA
The DNA here is from genome assembly GCA_013397275.1 of Burhinus bistriatus. Lineage (NCBI taxonomy): Eukaryota > Metazoa > Chordata > Aves > Charadriiformes > Burhinidae > Burhinus > Burhinus bistriatus. Next base: position 43,971 of record VYXH01011925.1, on the reverse strand, counting down.
TGGTGTATTGTGCTATCCCTGAAGAACTGTATATCTATGAGCAAGCACAATGCAGAGATTACCAGGTCAAAAGCCTACATGTGGCTGTGCAGAACGCACTACAGTGCCTCCACAGCCAGTTCACCTCTGTACGTACAAAGTTTTTCAGCAACAGCTGAAACAAGTGCTAGGTGCTCTCAGTAAGCCACCCTGCATTTCACTCAGCAGGAAACCCTCTATAGCTGCAGCATCAAAGTCTGTTTGTTTCTGCAGCTGCTGTCATGCACGAAGTGCTCTGGCAACCGCTGTCAGCAGCTAGCTGAGCATCACCTAAAGCGCAGCCAGCAGGGGTAAGACTGATTGACCAGAAAGAGGAAAAGCAACCCGACTCACCTCAGTGCCCCAAACCAGTATTTTTCTTCCTCCAAGTTGCTGGGAATTTGTGTCAGTAAAAACCATTCCCTGGCTACAGCCACTGTTGCCTAAAACTCAAGGTGGATGTTTTCTGCTTTAAGCTCTCATTTTTTTCCCCCAAAGAAAACTCTCCTGGGGGACTTAAAACCCTTTTCTTCCTTGTGAGCTAACTCATTGGAGTACACCAGGAACCCAGGCAGTAAATTAATTGAGTGCTGACTGCTGTAGGCCACATCTCTGGGAAAAAAATTCCTCCCCTTCCTGGACGGCCTATAATTTCCCTGAAGGTGTGCTCACACATGTCTCCATTCCCCCTCAGCTCATCTTCTATGGGAGACTTGGAAGAATGCATAGGAGAGCGTCTGCAGTGTGTTCTGACTCTGCTACTCAGAAGAAATCAGGCTGATGTGTTACACACATACCTTGTTGTGCGAAATCCCAGCTGAACACCTGAATCCAGTGGCTGCTTCTACAGCCACCCTTATTTCTTCCACAATTACTGCACCCATGGTCAGCTGCAGGTCAGGACAATCAGGGTTATCAAAAGACAGTGATGCCAGCCACTCATGCAAGCCACGTTGCCGCAGCTCCTCTACAAAAGGGACACAAAGGGGATCAACGTGGGCATTTCTTGTTAAGCCCAGCAAAGGGATCGGTAGCGTCAGCGAGCCCCAGCAAACAGCCACATGCTTCTGTAACGGCATGCCAACAGCAAGGACGAGAAGCAGAAACCTTAAAAGCCGCTCAGCGGGGAACACATAGATCCCCCTTTACCACGCTGTTGCCTCGCCAGGGGGGATAAAGCAGCCCATCCTCTACCTCTGTCGACGTACAGGGAATGCTACTGACTGAGTGGGAGAGGGCCAGCAGCTCCGGGATCCTTCCTCACTGCCTTGTGCGACCTCCAAGCAAAGCCGTTAGAGCCACCCCGCCGCGGTATGCAAAGCGCCGGTCCCGGCGGCCGAAGCCCCGCGGGGCCACCCGGGGCCGGGTCGGTGCGTACCCTTCCCGCCGGGCTGGGGGCCGGGCTCCTCGGGCAGCCCCTGCACGAAGGTGGTGGGCAGGAGGGCGGCCGGCAGGGGCTGCCCCCGCAGGGCCCGCAGCCGCTCCCGCACGCTGCCCGTCAGGTCCAGGTACGCCTCGTCGATGCTGGCCCGCTCAATGGCGGCGAAGCGCGACAGCACCTGCATCACCTCCACGCTGGCCTCCCGGTACCTGCCGGGCGGCGGGCACAGCCTCAAGCACCCGCCCCGTGTCAGGCGGCCATCCCCCGTCGCCGCCCCCCCCGCCATGCCCCGGTCCCCGGCCCCGCTCACNGGGGGGCGGGCCGGTCCCGGGCAGCCCCCGAGGCGCTGGGAGTCGTCAGCAGGCGGGGAAGGGTGGCGGGGGGCTGNGAGGCAGCCCCGGCCCGCCCCCCGTTACCGGCCGTCCCTTGGCCGCCCGGTGGCCGCGCCTGTGTTTTAACTGAGCGTGCGTGTCCCCGGCCCTTTCCCAGTTCTGCGAGGAGTTCAAGGAGAAGTGTCCCATCTGCGTGCCCTGCGGGCTGAAGCTGGCGGAGAAGACGCAGACGGCCATCGTCCGGCACTTCGGCCTGCAGATCCTGGAGCATGTGGTCAAGTAAGGGCAGCCCGTCCTGCCGCCCGCGCCCCTGCCCTGGGGAAGGGTGCCGGCCCACTGCCACGCAGCCACTGGCGTGGGCTCTGCTCCGGTTCCAGCGCCTCCTGCTTCAGGGAGGCACCTTCAAGACGCAGAGAGCCTGTTCTGCAGCAGAGGACAGTTGCTGTCCTCGCACTGTTTTCTTTCCTCCTCTGTAAAAGGAGAGGAGAAAATGGCTTTCAGGCAGGTTGGGAAGGTTAATTCACCGAGCTCTAAGACACATTGACATCGCAAGAGGTAAATAAGCACGCAGGGTTATCAGTAGGTCTTTGTGGCGTTCTCTATCGTTACCCTCATGCCAACGAAGAGGCTTTGTATTAGTTCAGTTCTGAGATTCCTCTCTCTGCCACCTCTGCAGACCTGATGCTTTGTGCTTTTGCTGCTGCTTTTTCTCATGTCTGTTGACCTCAGTGGTGCACGCCCATTTGCCAGCAGCAGTTTTAACTCAGCCTTTTCATTAAGAGCTTGGGCACTGGCAGGGTCAGTGAGCTGTGGCGTGTCTCTCTAGTTTGGGTAAAGAAGCGATAGTTCATTGAAAATCAAGTCAGAGATCTGTATAAATGATTTGACTTGGTGTCCTTTTTGTTTCTCTCTTTTTCTTTTTTTAATCTGTTTCAAACAGGTTCCGCTGGAACAATATGCCTCGCCTAGAAAAAGTTTATCTAAAGAACAATGTCATGGGCCTTATATCCAACGTAAGTACCTTCTACCTCAGACTGTTTTCTGAAACATGATTCTCTCACTTGGGAAAAACAGGCATGAAAGGAAAAAATACTCCAGTTAATTAGCACAGAGGACCTGAATTCAGTTCTGCATTTCATTACTTTCTTGCTGTGCAACCCTGGTTGTTCCAGTGCTTTACCTTGTCTTGTAGTTAGGTCACTAACCATGTCATCTCACATGGCAGGAAGTTGTGAGGCTTGTATGAGATATATAAGGTACTTTATCCTCTCTTAGGAGGAAATTCAGTAAATATGGATGTTCTTATGCTTTGCAAGAATACCAAAGTCATTAACTTGGTCGTGTTTTCTGTATCCTTGTGATTGCTCTTGTGACCAAGTGACCTTCTGTTAAGGAAAATCCTTTTGTTTCCCAGAGTTCACTAGCTCTGGGTGCTTGGGAGGGTAGGAGTGTCATCCAAGGTAGCTAGGATGAAGAGGTGCCCAGTGTTGTGTTTTGTTGTTATTATTTTGTGTGATTTAGAATATTTGCAATTACTGTGCTTCCCAGGTCAGAATTATAAATGTCTGATGTTTGCTGTTTTGTATAACTCTGCCCCTATTCTGTCACAGGGAACTCAAAGTATTTTGGAGGAGGAAAGTCACATTAAGGATGTTCTGTCTCGCATTGTGGTAGAGATGATCAAACGTGAGTGGCCTCAGCACTGGCCTGACATGCTAAAGGAGTTGGATACCCTCTCCAAGCAAGGGGTATGAAACACACCTGACTGTTCTCTTCTGCTTGCTCATAGTATGGGTTTCACTCTTCCATCATCTGAGGAAAGCCTCAGGTGGTCAAGTGAGACAGGCTGATGATGGACTTTAAAAATCTCTGCTAGTTTAAGAGGTGGTTTAGATGGTTTTAAAAATCACTGCTAGTTTAGGAGATGGTTTCAGCAGAGAGAGGGCCATTCTCCTGTCTTGTTTCCCTAAGATATGACTTGTATCTTTTGCATGCTCACTGTCTCGCTACATCTCTGAGCTGGATTCTAGGGATTTTAATGTTTGAACTGTGCTGATGGAGTGTATTTCATTTTGGGACATCAGGAAACTCAGACAGAACTGGTGATGTTCATCCTCCTACGTTTGGCAGAGGATGTGGTGACTTTTCAAACTCTGCCTACCCAGCGGCGACGAGATATCCAGCAAACCCTCACCCAGAACATGGAGAAGATCTTCAGTTTCCTACTAACTACTCTGCAGCAGAACGTCAACAAGTACAGACGCATGGTAAGAGTCTCCTTTCCTTGGGTTCAGTCAGTGCTGGAGGTGTTTAGGAATTGGGGTACAACTCGCAAGTTGTTGGGGAAGCAAGTGCAGAAACTGTCTGAAATCTGTTGCTGTCACTGTGAGGTAGGGATCTGCTGTGGCCTGAGAAGCCAGTGCTGATCAGGGAGACTGAACACATAAGGCTGACAGGGTTAATGTTGATAGTTTGGATTTGCTAATGTAAATGGCATGAGTGGATGCGTGCCTCATCCGTACTGTTGGAATGTTCTGCTAGGGGTGTATGGCTTAGCAAAACGAAGGTGTGGTTGTGGCAGAAACGGGTAGATTTGGGGTAGTTTATGTAACACAGTGGTAAAAAGATACCGTCCTGGGCTTGCATCTGCTCTCTTACGCTGTAGTGGCATGTTTGTGGTGATGCACCAAAACGCATGAGATTTTGATGTTTCAGCATTGCATCTGAGCCTCTCTGGTCCTTTTCTCTGAGGGCTTGGGTCAGGAAGCCCTTTTTTGTCAAGTTGTGGTGAGGAATGCTCTTCCTTTTTGTGTAAAGAGACTGCTTTCCTGAATTCTTACCAAGAGTCAGAGATGTGCAGGTTGGTCAAGATGGACGGTGATGGCAAGTCTCTACTCCAGTCTGTTCCTGTGAGAAGGAAGTGGATTTGAGAGTGAAGCACAGTTGAGAAACTAATCTAGAAATCAGTTGCTTAGGTGTCTTTTTTTCTGTGAATTAAACTCCACAGTTACACTAAACGTGAAACTGGGAGGCAATGAAAAACTCTCACCTACCTGAGTTCTGTTCATTTTCCTGATGCGCTGACAGGCTGAACAAACCCGCTTGTAGAGCAGACAGTTCTCTGTGCAGTTCATGGTGGTGGGTGGGAGACCCTGGTGCATTTTGTAGTCTGGTTGAAATGCATTTCCAGGTAAGGTTTGAATTGCAATGCTTGAGGCTCTGAAGTGTGGCTGCTTCTGCTAACGGTGGAATCTTTCTGATTGGCAAGGTTGGAGCACCCCAGGAACAAGAAGTCCTCACCACTCCACAGGTTAGCAGATCTTTGGGATGTTTGTGCACAGGGTAAATTCTGAGGGTTGGGTGTTCAGTTACCTGTCTGCACTCTGAGACTGGGGGAGATGATGGACAGTTCCCCAAGGCCATAATCTGCAGTGCTGATAAGTATGCAGTTCTGGTATGGTGGCTCAGTTGTTAAATGTGTGGAACATAACCAGATTAACTTAAAATCACTGCACTGAATACATTGATGGACAGGGTTTCCAAACCAAAACCTTGCAGCGGAAAGAAATGCTTGTCATATCTTTGCATCTGAAAAACAAATCAGACGTGAGTGTCTGAGGAACTTGTTTGCATTAGGCAAAAAGATGGTGCAAGCAGTGCATTACTGCTGTTAAGTGTTTGGAACTGGGAGCTCTTGCCCCAGCTCTCCAGCTGCCTTTCTGACAATGGAGAAATCCTTTACCCTTTTCAGACATCAATCTTGGCACATAAAAGCCACCAGCATCTTTCAGAGTCTGGCTTTTGGCTGTAAGATGCTCTAAAAGGTCAAAAGTTTCTTCCCTGGAAGCTTCCAGGAAGCACTGAAATTTCTTTCCTTCTTGTCCCCTGTGTCTCCCTGATGCCTGCTGACTGAAGTGTCATCTTCTGGATAAGAAGAAAATTGTGGCTTAACTTGCAATTGAAAGTCCTGTTGTCTTACCTGCCAGGGGGCTGTGGAGGTGGTTATGATGGCTGCAGCGATGTCCTGAATGGGAGACTGTGTTGCAGCCTCTGTCACTGGGGAGCTGTTCTGTGAAGCTGCTTCTGGCTACGTTCTCAAGAATAAACCTGTCCAGCAGTGGCTGGGTGGAAGCGTGTGCTGTAGCTGCTCACTTACTATCTCTTGTTTTCTTTTTCAGAAGACTGATCTGGCTCAGGAGCCAAAGGTGAGTGGAACTATGTGGGAGTTAGTGCATTAGTCATTCTTAAGACTAGATTTGCTTAGAACCAGGTTTCTCCCAGGTTTTGGAGTCTGTTACATGCAATTCTTATTTACAAATGGGTTTGTTCACCCATAATACAAATTCCTGGAGAAGAAGGAAGTAAGGCACGAGTGGAGAAATGCCCAGGCCTTAACTGACATCCTTAGTGTGGGGACTTGTACCCTTCTGCTGCCACCTCACTCTCAGGGTGGTTCCTGATACTGTTCTTCCAGGGAGTGGATGGCTTTAGGTGGGAACTGGTGTTTCTCTCTGACCTCGAGCCTCCTCTCCATTCGCAGGCCCAGGCAAACTGCCGTGTGGGGATAGCAGCACTCAACACCTTGGCTGGCTACATTGACTGGGTGGCCCTGAGCCACATCACAGCAGACAACTGCAAGCTCTTGGAGATGTTGTGTCTGCTCCTAAATGAACCTGAGCTCCAAATAGGAGCAGCAGAGTGTCTCCTGATTGCTGTCAGCAGGAAAGTGAGTTCTTCCTCCTCAGCTCCTCTGGCTCCCCTTTCTTTTACTCCTGTTCTCCTGTATAATTCTTCAAATTGAGCAATGATATCTTTGCCCTTTTATTTAAGAAAAAAAATTCATATTTGGCTGCTTATATTAATGATATTCAGTGTGAATGTCATGCCAGCACAATACACACAGCAACTGTTGGAACCCTCTCCAACTTCTGTGCTCACCTCTCCTCACGGTTTTGAAGTTGGAGATCCCCATTGGCTTTTTTTCCTCACTTTCTACAACTGTGAAGTGGGAAATATTGTCACCAGCTGTGCCATCTGGCAGCTCAGAGCAATGACAGCAGGATCTAAACCAGTGGTTTGACCCATACGTTCACAAGCAGCTTGATGTCACAGCTGAGTGTTTATCAGCTGCCTTTACATAACTAGCCAGTCTGCAGTGAAGAAGAGTTTATGTCTCAGAATCAGTTTTTCAGTTCAAAGTTCCTGTGGTGGGTTTGCTTGGGGAAATTTCTTGACATCAGGAATACCTTAGATTTCTTGGCAAGTTTTTACTGAAAAAATTTGTGGACTGTAAGCCCTTCCCCTTCCTTAGGAGATCTCCTAATTTCACTTGCAGATGGGAATAAATAGCTGTATTCTAACTGAGGCATTTGGCTTATTTTATACATAGGGTAAGCTGGAGGATCGGAAGCCTCTGATAGTCTTGTTCGGAGATGTTGCCATGCACTACATTCTCTCTGCTGCCCAGTGAGTATCATCCTGCTGCTGTAATTTCATACAAATGGCTTTGTAGATGCGATTTACAAAAGATATTGCTGCTTAACTGCCAGAAGCTGGGACTGGGTTAGAAGAGAACAAAACCACCATTTCTTTTGCAAAACCTGAAAAACTGCAAGTTTTTTCAAATCCCATAGTTGAAGAGCAAAGTGGTATAAACGTCACAGCTTCCCCAGCTTTCTCTTTTAGCCTGAAACTGATCAGGAGGGACTCTTTCAGAGAGGCAATTTCAGAGGCTTTAGATGCCAATAAAGCAGTACTTCTTGATAATAGCAACAAAAATCCCACTACAATAAAATCAAATTGCTCTGGTTCTCTGTTTATCTATAAGATAGATAGCAGTGTGCCTGTTACCTACAGCGTGAGTAACTGTGATCCTGTTTTTTCCCCTCCGCTCATTCCCAGGACAGCAGATGGAGAAGGCCTGGTGGAGAAACACTATGTTTTCTTGAAGAGACTTTGCCAAGTTTTGTGCGCATTGGGCAGCCAGCTGTGTGCGTTGCTAGTAAGTGTTTACTAATACCAGACACAACCCTGGCAAAGCTAGTTTTTAGGGCTGGGGGTGAGGCAACCCTAATCAAAGGTAGGACCAGGATTATCTCTGCACATTTGGTAGTCATAGGGTTCTCTCCACACATTTGGAAAAGGCAGAAATGGCTCTGCTTGCAAGCGAGATAACTGTATCCTGCCAAGTCATAGGAATGTAAAATGGAGGGACCCTGACTGATTCCAGGCCTCTGCTGTCATCACGAGTTATCTCCTGTAACCTCTGTAAAATGCTGAAGCTTTATTGAAAATTGGTCAAGTTTCTTGTTGTCTACTGCTACAGAAAAACTACTCCAGGAAATTACTCTTGTGTTGGAAGCCTCTTAAATTTCCCTGTTAAAAATAACTCAAAGAGTATACCTGTTTGTTCTTCTACTAAGATTCTCTCAAGCTGAAGGAAGAAACAGGTTTTGTTCCTGCTGTTCATCTTTCTAATGCTGTGTGTCAATGTTGAGATGAAGATGCACCCTGATACTTTGCATGCCTTGCTGACTGCCGAGTTCCTGCTCCCTCCATGCAGCACAGTGCTTCTACAGTAAGGAAGGCAGGCTTGTAGAGGGATGCTGTTCGTGGGGAGACTGAGGCAGCCAGCCTGTGCAAGTGATAGAGCAGAGTAAATTCTCGCAGGCAGGGAAAGCGAAAAAGCCCTTTGAGAATTTATCCCTAAAAAGAAAGAATGGGCAGTGAACAAAGGGTGTGTTATTACTTTCAGTGACTTCACTTGCTATTCGGCAGTGGGAGCTGTTAGTCTGGCATGAAGTAATGAGATGGGGATTTGAGTCCTCTCATCCACACTGGCTCGGGAGAGGCAGCACAGAGCTGTACAGCTCCAGAACAGGGATCTTGAGGGCACCAGGTCACATAATTAAGTGAGGAGCAGCAAAACCTTGAATTTATGGCTCCAGGTAAAACTTGCTTTCCTGACAAACTTGCCAGAAAGGTATTGGTAAGAGATGTCCATATGTTAAATGCAGGAAACATTTGGAGGAATGGGAGTGAAATCATCTGGGTGTATTTGCGTGTGAAATTCTGCAGTTGGGAGTTGCTCTACTTCAGTACTGCTGGGTGGGCTTGACCCAATGGGAGGAAGATTGTGACTCACGGCAGCAGCAGCAGTTAAGACTTTGGTTTCAATGGAACTCCAATATCTGAGGAGTCACCCTTTTCCCTTGAATGAGGGTGGTGCTGTGTCCAGCACCCCCAGGCTGGGCAGCAGAACTTGCTACTCCTGAGGATATACTGGTTTCAGAAAAAATTTTTTGTCTTTGCTCCTTTGCAGTCTGTGGCCTTGGATGTAGTGCTCTTGCTTTACCCAGAGACATGCCACTTGTGAGCCCAGCATGACATATAGTTAGTATTTTGTCTGAAATTGTCTTCCTAATAGGGCTCAGATTCTGATGTGGAAACACCAGCCAACTTTGGAAAATATCTTGACTCGTTTTTAGCCTTCACAACCCATCCCAGCCAGGTATGTAAAGGGCTGAAAGTCTCATTTATGTCTATGTAAGAATGTGTGAATGCATAATTGAGCTAACCTGTAGAAGACCGCAGAACTTCAACTGCCAAATACTGCCTTCCAGGCTCTCGGTTTCAGCTGAAGGCCTGGAAGGCACAATGGTTTCTCCTGTGTTACCACCCCATTAGGAACAGTGCCTGACACAGAGGTGCTAAGTAGAAAGTGCAAAATTTGCATTTAGCCCTAGTATTTAAGTTTTCTCATTCTAGAAGTTTGAGTTGTGCCTGCAAGGTGCCTTGGCCTCAACCAAATAGTCAGTGTAATTTGCCATTGCCTTCTGCTAGCAACACTTGATGTAAGTGGAGATTCCGGCACTGAAATCTTTCTCTGTTCCCCTCTTTTCTCTCTTCTCCCCCCAGTTTCTGCGCTCTTCCACCCAGATCACATGGGGAGCCCTCTTTCGGCATGAAGTTTTGTCTCACGACCCCTTGTTGCTGGCTATGATTCCCAAGTATCTTCGTGCATCTATGACCAACCTAGTGAAGGTATGTTGAAACTGTGGCCAGATAGGTTTGAGAAGGTGCCTAGGTGAACATGGGCTGTGGGTCATGGGGGAGAAACTAGCAGACATGATCTCCACGCCACTGAGTAAACAGCTCTATCTCAACATTTTACTGTCTGTTCCTTGCCTTTGGTCTTCATCTCCTTGAAGCTGGTATTAGCTGTGATAAGTGACTTCTCTTCCTTTCTGGCCTTGTCTATTCTGTCTCCAGGTGGGCTTTCCCTCTAAAACAGACAGCCCCAGTTGTGAATATTCCCGTTTTGATTTTGACAGTGATGAGGACTTCAATGCCTTCTTCAACTGTGAGTTGCCGTGATCCTGTGTGGAAGCTGTTGTCTGTGCCTTTCCTCTTACTTTCAGTTGCTGGCTGAGCGGGGAGCCTACCATGTTGGCTTGGCAGCTTCTATTTGTGTCATGACTCCTTCAGCCTGGATCTTGGAGTTAAATTAATTCAGGATTTTCCTGTGGCAGCTCAGGCATTTCATTTTACTTTTTGCTATTATTTTACTTGCTGGCCAGGTAGGTGGCCTAGTAGCATTTGCTACCTAGTGTCAAAGAAAATGTGCGTTTTGGTCACCTAGAGGAGGAAATGAAACAGCCTGGAGTCCTGCACAGGTCAGGAGAGGAAGGCAGCTTACAAAAGACTTTAAATGTCATTCCAGAAAGAAAATCTGTCCTGACTCTGCTAAGAAGCTTCTGGTTAAGTACCAATAGCTAGAGTTGAGCAATTAAAATAGGCAAATTTAGTCATTATCTTAATCCAGCAAAGGGGGAACCCTGGGTATTAATAATTTTTTTTCTTTTTTGTATTTTACTTCCCAAAACTGACGTTGATTCTCACTAGGTGATATAGTTTGGTACTCACTTGGTGGCTGGGAGGATATACTTAATAAGTTACTTAAATTCTTACTTTTTACTTTATGTTTGAAGATTTTAAGTGTTGCATTTTTTTATTGCTTGTTAGATAGTTTAATTTTTACTTATTGTAATAACTATTTGGGTGGAAATCAAAAAGTAGGTAAATGCACAAAGCCAGAATTTGAAATAGTTTTAGGCAGTTAAATGATATTGAAGGTATTACCTATATAAGAAAACTGATTTGAAACACAGGCTAAAGTTACTTGATAAAACAACTTTTTGAAACAATGCAAGTTGCATCTGTAGTCAGCAGAACTGATTCTTTTGTGTGGTCATGTACTGGAATATTTTGGAAGAAATGAAATTCCTGTTCTGTACTTCACTTTTCATATCTTTGAAATTGAAAACAAGAGTTCTTTGGGTTTTTTGAGTTTGCATCAGCTTGTCAGCCTAGAATCTGAAATGGGTTGAGTAATGTAGAAAATGCATTTAGCTCAAGGAATTGATAGTTATCTAATGCTGGTTTTCGATCTTAGTATCTCAAGGTGCTTTGTAAGCAGGAAACATGTATAGTTTGAAGAATTTTTTTTAATTAAAAGTAGAAGCTTAATTGCAGTAAATCTGGGTTTAGCATAGATTTTCATAACTCATACTGCATTTTAATTGCACTTCTCTTTATGTTAATCCATCATTTTTTAGTCCATTTAAATCACTTCAAAAATTGCCCATCCCGTTGCTCCTAGTTTACTGACTATGTATCTGAGCTTACTACACAGCTATTGCCAGAGCAACAGTCCATAATGTTCCCAGGTGTGCAAAGCTGCAGGTGAGCTTTGGGGAAGGGAGCATTTGTAGCATCAGCTTGTTGCATGGTGTCTGATTTTTCACTGCAGCTTTCCGAGCCCAGCAAGGAGAGGTAATGAGGATGGCTTGTCGTCTGGACCCTAGAACTGGCTTCCAAATGGCTGGTGAATGGCTGAAGTACCAGCTCACAGCTCCTGTTGATACTGGACCCATGAACTGTGAGTTACCCGAAAAAAAGAGATGTGGGATTTTTTTTTTTTTGTAATTCAAGCCAAGAAGAAACTTCTTTTTTTTTTTT
>VYXH01011925.1:7032-32206 GCA_013397275.1 Burhinus bistriatus | reverse complement strand
TTTTTTTTTTTTTAAGGGAGAGCCAAGATTTAACATTAGGTTTTCAGGCTTTCAGATCAAACCCTCCCTCCCCCAAATCTCTCTGCAAAACAGATGCTTCTGTCCCTCTGATAAAATTTTACAATTATTTGGGCCTTGATTTCTCCATAACATATTGATTATTTTTGTCCAGGGAAGTTTCGCCTGTCTGGCAAATCCCTCTGTCAGTCACCGTGCTTTTCCTCTTGTGAAGGAAGGCCACTTGCTGCTCTGCAAAGTTACACTGAGGGCAATCTTGCCTGCAGTGCTGAATCTGGGCATGCAGTCTCCTTCCTTTTCTTTTCCCTTCTGTGACTTGTTGGTGTTGCTCCTTGTAGTATCTCAAAGGTCAGACTTCCATCTCAGGAGCCTTCACTGGAATAAGGCAAATCACACAGGAGTACCGTAGTTGCTCCCAGTGCACCCCTGCCAGATGTCTGCAGGGAGGGCTGTGTGACCAGAATACTTGAGAGTGCTAAGATGTTGCAGCACGGGAGCTTACCAGCCTGGTGCTGTGCATGTGGAGAAGAGCGTGGTGAGAGCTCCAGTGTTCTCTTCCTTTCAGCTAAGACAGGCGAAGGTCTCTGCTCCATCTTCTCTCCATCCTTTGTGCAGTGGGATGCCATGACCTTCTTCTCAGAGAGCGTCATCAGCCAGATGTTTCGAACCCTGGATAAAGACGTATGTGTACCAGATGCTCTTGCCTGCTCTCCTGTCTTGTTCTGGGTTGATAAGAGGTGGCTTTTTTTCAGCTATTGTCCTTGAAAAGTTTGTAGTAGCCAGTTACCTCCATGCAAAACCCCAGGTTGTTTGGTGAGTGATTCTCATGAGGAGTAGTGACACTTCTTTAGATGAGACCAAAATCATACTGGCTTACTCTATCAGGCATGCCGTCTTGGTTCTGGATGCTATGCCATGAGAAGTCAGAGGAGAGTGCTCAGGTGGCATGCTTTGACATAGTGCCTTGCTAGAAGAGGACTGCTTAAGCAGAAATTTCCTAAGTTTATTCTTTTTTAGTCATCCCCTGATTAGATTTTTTTTTTTTTTTAAAACTTTTAACTAAATGGCAGAAACTCATGCTCAGGGCGTAAGAGATCAGAAGCAATTTTTGCTTTGGTTTTTGTTCAACAGCAGGCAAGTTGGAAGGAAAGCATTTTTTTCTCAGTCTGATGTAGATTGACTTGATTTTTTTTTTTGTTAGATTAAGCTCATGCACTTTAGTTAATCATTCTAATCACAGTAAAATAATTATGTGGGTTGATATAGTTGGTTAAGCGTGGAATCTGTTGGACAGAGTCAAGAGGAGAATTGCGAGCCAAACTGAGAGAGAGGAAGTTTGGCTTTCCCAGAGGTGCAAGCAATAGTATGGGGATTTGAGACTGACACCTTGAGATTGACATCTCAAGATTGACATCTCAAGACTGCAATGCTGCTGTCCTTTTTCCCGTCAGCAAGTGCACATAGCATGCAGTTAAACTGAGATTTCTACTGCTTTTCTTCCTGCTTTGAGGACAGTTGTGTTCAGCTGAGAGGCCTGATATGATAGCAGCAGCTCTGTGGCCTAGCTTTAGGAGGTGTAGGATATGCGCTACAGGCTGAAGTACTGAGTGTTGCCTTCTTTCTTCTCTCCTTCTGCTTTCCCTTTCCTGCCTCTGTAGGAAATCCCAGTGAATGATGGCATAGATCTGCTGCAGCTTGTCCTTAATTTTGAAACAAAAGACCCTCTCATCCTGTCCTGTGTGCTCACCAATGTCTCTGCTCTCTTCCCATTTGTCACTTACCGACCAGAATACCTACCACAAGTACTTTCCAAGGTAGGTACTTGCAGACAATGATGAAATCAAGTAGGCTTTTTGTGGTGCAAGGCCCTTGTAGTAAACTGCAGGAGTTAATCCTCTTGGTGTTACTGTCAGGGAAGGACTATCCTTCATGTTAAAGATGGGAAAAACTGAGATTGGGATTGAGTCTTGTTCAAGAAGAAACAATGTCAAATAACACAAATTTTGTAGCTCCTAGCCTTAAATCTTAACATTACGTGCACAGCCTGGCCAGTAAACACCATGTTTTACTTCAAGGCCTCACTGTGCTGATGATTAATCTGTCAGCTTAGTCAAGGGTTCTTCACTGACTTTAATGAAATTGCACCAAAGTCTTACGATCTATTGCTTGAGCTCAAAACACACGCGAGTGCTAGATATTAACAAATGACATGAGGTTTTGGATTTTTCCTCCCTTTTCTCACAGCTGTTTGCTTCAGTTACCTTTGAAGTTATAGAAGAAAGTAAGGTATGTATGAATTACTCTCTACTAATAAGCTAAAACAGTTGGATCAAATCATATTCTGCTTGAGAGCATGCTGAGTCTGAAGACTCCACTGTAGTAGGCCTTTTGAGTACAGTCCTGCTCCTGGAAAGGGTTGGGAAGTCTAGATACAACTGATCTGTTCTTTGTTGACATAGCGTGATAAGCTTTGGCTCACAAACTTAGAAGTGTTGGTCTAAGGCCAGTGCACTTAGTCCCAAAGTCTATGTTGGCCTTCCTGAGAGTGAAATCCCTTCATTACCTGTGGGTACTCTTCAGTGGTTGGTATACGTGACTCTGAAGGATGGCTGTAAAGCTGCCAGCTACCCAGGGAGTGCTTGGAGTCTTGAAATAGTAAGATCCATGGCATCCTCTCTCCTTGCACACAGCTTATTCAAACATGGGTTTCTTGGGTTAGTTACTGCTCCAGAGTAAATTTGGTTGTTGAGTGATTGTTTGGGGTGAGGGGTGGGGGAACGCTTTTTTGATCTGTACCCAACAGTGCAGAAAACTGTATGTAATGCATTTGTCTCTTGAACATACCCTGCATTTGTCTGAACTTTTGTTTTGTTGCATTGAAGTTTGTTATGTCTGTCCAGGCTCCTAGAACTCGAGCAGTGAAGAATGTGAGAAGGCATGCATGCTCCTCAATCATAAAGATGTGTCGGGATTACCCTCAGCTTGTCCTGGTATGTAAATTCAGCTCCCATCATGAATAGTCTTACCTCAATTTCAGCTGCATTTTGTGGGATCTTCAGCTTCCTTGGCTACAGCCTCTCTTTTTCTTCCAAGAAACACTCCTGCTGCACAAACGGCAAAGTGTTTTATTCCCTGCACCTCCCTTCTTCCCCCTGGCTCCCAAGAAATTTTCTGCCTGAGGAGTTGAATTGTAAAGTGATGAGTTAAATGAAAAGGTGATGAGTTAAATGCGAAAGGGATGAGGAGGAGAATATAAGCAGCATTAGATTAATTTTATGGGAACGTTTGCTGAATTTCCATTTTGTCACTTGTGGTGGTCTCAATTGATTCCTTAGCTGAAGACGCTAGCAATGACTAACCTCCAGACTTTCTTCTCTTACTCAAGAGAATGTAGGAGCAACAGGAGAGTATTTGTTTTCTGGATTAGCTTGAGGAGACTAGAAAAAACAAACATTTAAAATCCATGAGTCAGTGTTTTGTTTGATTTTGCTGAACTAAACAGCCTGCATGCAACATGTGTAGCTCTGAACTCCTTTCTTTAGCAGTGTTTGTGTGGGGTGGCTGTAGGGTTATGGGAGCACCATAGGACATTGCTAGTTTAAACAAAGACATTTTTTGAGGATGCTAATTAAGGTAATTTAGGGGTTCCACTCTGCATTCTTCAGTAGCTGCTAATAACTAGTGGCTTTGTCTTTGTCCCACTCTACGGGTCCTTGAACTACAGCTCTCCCTTTCCCATGGCCAGCCAAACATCCTCACTGGAAGAGCCAAGGGCCCAGAGCTGCCCCATAATATGTTCAGACGACTTTGCTGAAGGGGATGATTGCTAATGCTGATACAGTCACAGGAAGACATGGCTGTGACTAGAGTGGGTGGGGAAGAAAGTCAACCGTTCCTGTGGAGATAGTGATAACTATATGAACGTTATGAACCTAGTTGTGAGCAAAGAGATGGAAGAGTCCTAAGTCTAGCACTTGAAAGCCAAAGGAGCGAGGTACTTTCTGTAAGCAAATAAAAGCACCAGGACTATTTTGAGGTGTGACACTGCTGTAAGGGATATGACTGCCTAGAAGAGAGAGATTTCCTCTGCTTATTTCAGTCTTTCTGGAGACTAAAGTAAACTGGATGCAGGATGATGATAGAGGGGCAGGGAATAAAAGAGATTCTTCTAGACTGAATAGTCGGAGAAACTTGAGACTGAGAAGGAGATGACTATGTAGAGAAAAGGTAGCTTAGACATGCTTCTCCAGCTGTTCTACACAGTACAGTACATCCTACCTCTGCCTCCCCCAGTGGGCCTTCTCCACACCAAATGCATGACACTCTTCCACTTGGATGTGTTTTCTAGCCAAACTTTGAGATGTTGTACAACCATGTGAAGCAGCTGCTCTCCAACGAGCTACTTCTGACGCAGATGGAGAAGTGTGCCCTTATGGAGGCCCTCGTCCTTATCAGCAACCAGTTCAAGGACTATGAGCGGCAGAAAGCTTTCCTAGAAGAGCTCATGGCTCCTGTTGCTGGCTTATGGCTCTCCCCAGAGATGCAGAGGTATGGGTCATTTTTCTGAGCTTTGAGCTGGATGTGTTGCAGAGGTAATGTCGTGCCCAATAAGGGAATGCACAAACCATATGATCGTGGTGTGGTGCTTTGTTACTTCCTGTGCTCTGGGCAGTCATTGTGGTAACAGCTCTTTTGCAGTTCAGAAACTGCCAACTGAGTCTAAATGCTGTTTGTTAAAAATTGCTAGGTAAGAGTTGTTTAAGGTGGTAGAGGAACACTTCCCAGCATGCTTGAAGCATTTGCAGAAAATGAGAAATAAAAGATGTCTGCTCATCTCCAGGAGAAGCTAGGAAGCTGAGCTCTCCTTACTAAAGCTGAGGTGTCCTGCAGCCCGGGGCAGCTGGGCATGCACAACAGTTTTCCCCGCGGGGCTATCTTCGTAAGAGATTGAAGGGTTTTAGGTACCCATGGCCCAAGAGAACTGGAGATGTTTGGAGGGTGCACACATTTCTGGTGCTTTTTATCATATTCCCACCTATAGTGTGGAGCACTAGCTAGTCTCTCTAGCCTGCTCTGTATTTATTAAGATATTTATTGCCATTGCAAAGCTCTGCTCAAATTCCCTGGTACAAATAATAATCCCCATTGCTGTCTTTTGGTGATGCCAGAGTCCTCTTGGATCCTGAGGCCTTTATCTCCTACGTGGGTGCAGACAACAAAATTGCTGATCCAGTCTTGGAAGATCCTAGTGGCCTGAACCGCTCTAGAGTGAGTATCATTACCAGGAGAGGTGTAGTCCTTAGCAGGAGGGGACTCGCTTCCTTGCATCCCCTATTTCTGTTGTGTTTACGTGCAAGATCTCACCTGAACATCTACTTTTTTAGGGTGCGGATCAGTAGATTTTTCAGATTGCAGAACAACAGGCTGGCTTTTACCTTTTTGAGCTACAGTACGGAGCATGTAAGCCTTGTAAAAAACAGATTATTCAGCAGAGCGAAGCACACTATTCCCTCCTCTTTATGTGGCAGAGTTTGGTTTTGGAGAAGTTGATTTAAATGATTTTTGGAAATATGGTGCAGTGAATTCCGCTTTTCAAGCCAGGTAGTTTGGAAAGTGTCGTGCTAAGACTACAGCATGGATTACAATTAAAATTCATCCAAGGAGATTCGTGTTGTTCAAGTTGTTAGTGACGTATCTTCACTCTTGGACAGACGGCAAATGGAGTTGCTACCTTTAGGTCGGTAGAAGACACTGAAATGCAGTCCGTACAGCTGTGCTTGTGATTTGATGCTAATGCAGTTTGACCACTGTGTCATCACAGATCTCCAGATCCGTCCCAGCACATGAAGGAGATGAGGGACAGATGGTGTAGACCCTTCCTTTTAGAGGGCAACTTGCATGGTTTCTTGCATACTCATGAGACTGTATGCATTGATGCTTTACCTAACAGTGAGTTCCTAGGCTGACCTGCCATGGCCAAGGGTCACTGAAGGTGATGGAATGTAGCATGATTGTTTGCTGCATTTTCTTGGCAGCAGACCCACCAGTTTGTTCCTATCAGCAGGTTGGGCTCACTGTAGAGTGATCCCTTTGAGACGGGATGATGATGCGTTTCTCTGAAAACCTATTTTTTCGGATTGTGCTCTGGCTAAGAAACTCTCTCCGCATCTCTTGCTGCAGATAAGCTTTTGCGTGTACACTATTCTGGGAGTTGTGAAACGAGCTCGTTGGCCTGCTGCTACTGAAGAGGCGAAAGCTGGAGGATTCCTGGTGGGATACATGCCCAGTGGAAGTCCAATCTACCGTAATCCCTGCACTGAGCAGGTCCTGAAGCTTCTTGACAACTTACTTGCTCTTATAAGGTGGGTCGAGTTGACTTGAAATCATTTATGTTGACTTAAGACTCTCTGAAAGCCAAACCGTAATAAATACATGGTATGCTCAGAGCATGTTCTCCCAGTGAAGCCAGCAGGAACACTGGCTGGTGCAGGTGCCCAAGTACTGTTCCTGACTGTTCACAGTGGGGAATGGCACTGGGGAAACTGGAGCCTTCTGAATGTTTATTGGCCTGGCCTACAAGAGTCCATCAAAGCCAATGGGAGCTTGGGCTGGGGTTGCCTCCCCCACCTCCACGGCTGTAAATCTGCCACCCAGTTAATCGTTTCTCGACTAACATCTCTCCTCTGCCCTCAGCCCCTACAAGGCCACCTCTCCAGTCACCACCAGGGCAGTCCCAGCTCTCATCGCATCCTGTTTGTGTTGTTCTCTCTTCAGTGTTAAATTAAGCTGGTTTTGCTGAACATGAACACCAGCCTCCTGAAGCACTGTCTGCTATTGAAAATCAGTGGATGCATACTCTCAGGCTGTTGCTACCTCACAGTGCCTCTCTGCACGTCACTGGTGTTGTGTACATCTGGGGCAGCCAGAGGAGGGAGCAAGAGAAGGCAGAAAAGGGCAATCCTGAAAAACACAGTTCCGAGAATTATAAAGGAGGAATCTGTCTCAGGGTAACTGCTGACACTGGCATCTTGCAAAGCTTATGGGGCAGTTTTGTAAGATAATGCTACATGTTGTATACTTGAAAACTTGAGGCTCTGTCCTTGGCAGAGCCTGTTGGGAAAGGGCATTTTCAGATCCATTTAGATTTTCCAGCTCCCAGGTCTGTGAGCAAAGGGACCCTATTACTCAAGCTCTGTGTAGTCAGGTATGTCTGATAGTCACTGAGCTCAGACTGTGCTGCTTCCAGTGAGAAGCAACGTGCTGGACTGGTAAGACAAGCACATGCTGTCTTAGCCTTACCCTAGCAGTGTTTCTCATCGCAAAGCTCTGTGTAGCACAGCAGGTGGTACTTTGTCCAGTGGGCATGGTTGAACCATCTTGTTAGGGCTGTGGAGCTGTGCTTGAAGTGTTTTTGCCCTTTATCATGGAAGGCTGAAGATCCTGTCAATGAGCTTTTGGGAGAGGTTGGGTAGAATAGAGTTGCCTGAGTAGAGGTAGCTTCATTCCATTTCTTCCAGAGCCTGGAATGTGCTGCATATTGTGGGAGACAAACTAAACCGGTGCCCAAGGCCTGAATAGGCTGCAACGGACAGACTTTTTGCTTGTGTGATGGCTGTTCTTGCCAGAACTTATGCGTTATTAAAAGCGCTTGGGATCTCTTTTACAACAAGCTTAGGAGGCTATTATCAAACTCTATTTTCTGTCAAACTCCTACTGCACTACCTGTAAAGAAGCAGAAATTCTGTGCCTGCTTGTTTGCCACCTCCAGGAAAATGCATGAGCTATGTTCTGTTACTGGTGCTTCCCCATCAACATAAAGGAAGAGGCTCTCTTTTTTGAGATAATGCATCTGTGGTGTTTGAGTGTCTCTACTGCAGACCAAAATATTTTCTGAGCACCTGGTAGTAACATACATGGAGCGGCCTGTACTTCACTCAGAGGTATCCAGGATTTTCTTAAGGCTGGATGCTCCAACAAGAATAAACGGCTGATGTATTGAGAGCAGTAGATCCTCCACTTCATATCTTTCCTGGCTGCTGCTGAATCTAGAGGCCTCTTTGTGTGACAGCTGCAAACTCACAGCTGCTCAGTGCAAATGTTGATGATGATTATGTCTTTGTGGAGAAGCTGGAGCTTGTGCTGTGGAGCTTCTGGTGTTTTTCTCTGACTTTGAGTGCCTTTTCCATGTACTGCTTCCTCACACCCTCTTTAATAGGGATTATGCAAGAGAATATGGAATCTGTAGCAGCCTGTCAGCAGGCAAGAAGTACCGGGATATGAGGAAAGGTGGCTGGCAGGAAAGCTGCCTGTGTCGAGGATGTCTTCAGGAACATAGTTGGATTACTACTTGGGGATGGATGCTTCTCTTAGCTGTGTGCCATAAGGCAGCTTTCTGTGGGGATAAGCAAGGTCCAGTGTTGCTCATGTGCTTATGCAGAAAGCAGATGTGGAAGTCCTCACAGATTGTGTTGGTTACTGTGTGAGCAGATCTGCAAGTAGCAGCAGCACAGATCCTACTGAGCAGCTGAAATGAACAGCAAGTCAGGCACCGGTATGCAAAAAAAGGATGTTGTGCAGGCTGAGCAGTTGGGTCTGCTGCTCTCTGGAAGTTGTGTGGCATTCTTCTGCTGTGTTTGCAGACGGAAACAGTGAAAGTTGCTAAGCCATTTGCTTGGGTTTTTTTGGTTTTTTTGGTTTTTTTTTTTTTTTTCCTGCCATTACCTTTTGCCAAGGTAAGTAGCTTGAAGGTAGGTCATAGATGAGAGCCAAGAGGAATGAGAGGGATTCCAGATAACAAGGAAAAATAAGGTAGCTTTGAGTGACATCTTTTTGTGCCTACCCGTATTTGTCTCTGTCTTGATAGCTGTATTTATTGAATTATTTTGAGGTTGCTTTGTTAATTACTGCTTGCAGCTTTTTGAGCGATGATTCCCCTGTCCTTTGTGGTACCTCATTTCATCTAGGTGCTTTCTAGCTTTTGGCTTAAGTTGTTCCCTCCTGAATTTAAACCCAAGTCATGATCTCCAGCCACCTTTAGAAAAAGGCACATTTCTGGAGTCAATAGCTGCATGAACTGATTGGCGCAGCACCTTTATTGTGCTGGGATTTGCTCGTGTTTTGTTATAATTGGACTGGGCAGGCTCAGCAAATGGTTTGCGTGGACAAAGGCTTTTTTGGAACTCCTCTTGATCAGATGCTGACATTACCAATGCATTAATGCTGATGAAAGAATTGGATAGACATGGATGCTGTAGGCATTTTCATTGTAGACGGCTCCAGCTTTGGATAAAGATTCTTCAAGCATGGACTGTCCCAAAGAACTCATGTTCTGGCCTTCAAGCCCATCTCTAGGCATCAGATGCTCTTTCCAGCAGAGCTGTGACCATCGCTAAAAATACACTCCTCCAAGTCCTGCCATATCCTTTGCTTGTCTTTTCTAAAGCATAAATGTCTCTTGAATTTTGTTTTTCCATGTTTTCCTGTGTATGGGATGCCCAGGAGTGCTGCCCACTGCTGAGAGTCTCAGCTGGAACATGCCTAGGGGCTGCGTCTTCGTCATGTACGAGGGCTGTTGGATGCTTTTTTAACTCCTGTGGGGAGCAGCTTATGAGCCATTTTCTCTCCATTACCACTGGGACCTCTCTAAAGTATTGGTTAAGGGAGATCGGCCTGTGAGTGAACATCTTCCCTCCCAACTGTCAAACTTGAGAAAATGCTTCAAGGACTCTGAAACAGCTAAGGATCGTGACCACAGCTTGAGGATGTGACTGACTGGCCCTTCCTGCTGGGGTTAGAGCAGTGGGTTTTCAAGGTTCACCCTGCAATTCCACAGTCCTCAGGTTCACCCCGCTGCCCTTCTGCCCAGCATGAGATAAAGCCAACATCGGTATGGAGCAGGCAGGGGACATACAAGAAGAGATTATTTTAGTAGCTAGGTTTCAGGATAGCCTCAAGCAGAAATGCAGTTTTTTGAGTCAGTGGAACAATATTATCCAAACTTTTGTGGAGGCTGGTCTGCTCCCTGGCCCCTCTTGGGAAAGTAAAACCAGCTTGTGCCCCTTTTGAGGCCTGTTGCATGGTGTTAGATCCAGCCCAGAATGAGAGTATGGGTCGTTAAGAAGTCATTTGTGTAGCTTTCTTATGCAACTTATATACTTGCCTTCCTCACTTGCAGTGAGCAGGGAAGTATTTAACACTTGCAGAGAGAAATGGGATAGTTGCCGTTTTGGAGCTAACTCGGGCTCTCTGCAAACTCAGGCAGACGTCACTGTGTCGGGGTTGCCAGGATTGTGAACATAGACCTTCAAAAAAAAAAAAAAAAAATTAAAAAAATCATTAAGACATGAGTGAAAGCTGAGACTCTGGAGAACATACTGAGGTCTGTCCACGCTCCCTTCCCCCAGCCATTCCCATGTACCCCCCTGCTTTGGGAACGCTGCTCCAGGGGGAGATACTGAGTTGCCCTTGATCACCTCTAGCAGCAGGTACAATGGCATTGCAGTTTTGGAGGAGGCTGCAGGATTTGTGCTGTGTGCAGCTGGCGACACCCAGAGTGGAGGTCTGAGGTCTCAAAGGAGAGAGGTAGGTGAGAGAGACCCCCTGCCGAATCCAGCTCTGAGTGTCAGTACCCTGGCTAAGAGGGGACCCATTTTGGCCTGGATGGCAAGAACCAGCCACCCGTGGCTGAATCGGTATCCCTCAAGGAGAGCTAACTGTGGCCGCCTCCTGATGACGCGGAATTGTTCCCAGCTGGATGTGTTGTCCAGGGGGCATATGTGTCTGCCTCGAGTAACATCTGATCGGACTGATGTTCTCCCTAGAGTCCCTCCAATGCCACCTGCCATTCTGGGGACTGTGACCCATCCCTGGGGGGCAGTGTGTGTATTTTGGAGCTGAAACAGTCCCTCCCTCTGCAGGGGCCTTAGGTGCAGAAGATCTCTTGAGATTATAGAATCCGTGTCTTGTCAGTTTTTAAAATACATTCTCTGATCCCTTTGGCCAAGCTAATAAGCTGTTGCCAGCATCGACTGGAGAATTGCTGGGAGTTTTTACTGCCAGTGCTTGCAAGGGGTGGGGTGAACTGAAATAAGTGGAAGGGGCAGCCAGGAGATTCAGGACATGAGGTGGAGTCACTCCATGTCTCTGTCGGGTCAGTTTCCCCAATATTTTTGCAGGTGGGGAAGGGGGATCCCATGCACACGTGCTTGGTCTCACCTTCCTCATCATCTGCCTCAGAGGAGCTGTTCACAAGCTGAAGGAGAGGATCCCACTGTCAAGGGCAAAAGGGGTTGACCCACATGAGTATAAACCAAGTGCTCTTCTGTTTCAGGACTCACAACAATCTCTATATGCCAGAGATGGTGGCTAGGATGGGGGAAACATTTGCAAAGGCCTTAGACATGCTGGAGGTGGAGAAGAACGCCATCCTAGGTAAGGGGCTTCTCTTCAGGAGGAATGTGTGAGCAGACTCTCAGAAGTATTTGAGAGAGTGGTCCATCAATAGCAGTGGACGCGAAGAGGGGCTGGAGAGCCAGCTTCTTCATAGTATTCACAGCTCATCTATGATTGGAACCTGCTGAAATTAAGAAGTTAAATCAGTTATTGGTCTCAGACAAATTGGTTTCTGCTGCATGAAATTAAGGATACCCTACCAAACTGCTTATCCCAGCTGGGTGGTGGTCTCTGCAACATGGCATTTCAGGCTGGAGAGAGTTGGGAGTGCTGTAATTGGCAACCTTTGAGCAGAATTAGTGCTCAGAAGAATCCCTGAGTGCTGGTGCAGAGACATGTCCTGGAGGGCAAGAGCCAAGTCCTGCAGTATGGCCCAGTCATTTGTTTCCAGATGGTGTATTAGAAAGAGGCTTTTAGAACCGTCTTAAAACAGGTTTGAGCTTGTGAGCACAGAAGCCTTTCCAGCCAAGCAGAAGTTGGTTGCCTTGTGGATGAAGTGTAGACCATGACTCTGGAAACTGGGGTTTAGTTTCAGGTTCTGACAGGTCGTGAAATACTTGGGGGAAGTTGCTTTGTCTTAATGCTGTTTCCTATCTGTAAAATGAGGAGATGCTTCCTTTAGCTGTTTTCTGTGACCTATAAACTCTCTGTCTGAACCACTGCACATAAAGCAGCAGGGCCTTGATCTCTGCTCTAAACTTTTTAATCTTGTAGTATAGCAATAGCTTGTGGTCCCAACAGAGATTAATACAAACCTGAAGGGATGGGCTAATTAGAGGAGCTGCACAACTGGCAGCTTTGCTTCTGGCTGGATTCTGATAGCTCCAATAAGTTTTGCTGTGGAGAAATGAGGGGGCTGTGACAACCTTAGTGGGAACATTACTCTGGGTACAACCGACCTGAACTTGGCTGACCTCTGAGGGGAGGTTCTGCCTCAGGGTTGCTGCACCTCTTCCCATTTGGCTGCATGTTGATCTTGCCAAGTACTTCCCTCACTGCTGTGAGGCTGGCTGGGGCCTGCCCAGCATGTTCTGAAGGTGCACTGTGCTTCTCTCGTTAATATAGCTGAAGCTTATTCTTCCCACAGGTCTCCCTCAGCCTCTGCTGGAGCTGTATGACTCTCCTGTTTACAAAACGGTCTTAGAAAGGATGCAGGGCTTCTTTTGTACCCTCTACGACAACTGGTAAGAGCACCAGATATCCCACACATGATTCAGTATTGCACATCTGGAGCAGTGGGCTGTTGCTGGGTGCTGACTTCTTCTAAAGTTAGACCTCTCATGTGAGCTGTATCCTATAATGTCCGAGTACAAGTTGCAGCAGTGAACTACACTGGGTCGTTGTAACCTACTGCATACACATGGAACACAGTTGCTGGAAAAAGTACCTCAAAATGTGGATCTGCTTTTAGCTCTTCTGCAGTTAGATAGTTGAATTGGAGCACTTGTCTGATATCCTGACCTAGTTTGTCTCTTTGCTGCTTTTCTGTGCTAGGATACATCAGCACTTGAAAGTGCATTTTAGTGCTTAAATGCGTAATTAATTGTCCCTCTGCGGGCATCCCAGAAAAAAAGAGATACCGTGGTAAAATTTCGCAACAGTATTTGTTGAAGAACATTGCAACTATCTAATCTCAAGATGATAGTACTTGTAGCCTTTGCAGGCCAGAGGCATGGTACCTGTTATTTAGCAGAGTTGCAACTAACTTGATTTTCGTTGAAGTTTCCACATCCTGGGAAATGCAGGCCCCTCCATGCAACAGGATTTCTACACCGTTGAGGGTCTCGCCACCCAGCTCCTCAGCTCAGCTTTCACCAACCTCAACAACATTCCTGATTACAGACTGCGTCCCATGCTCCGTATCCTTCCATCACTGTCTCAGGCCAGCTAGAGAGGCCTTGAGCATGTAAATTGAAAACATGGTGGCTTCCTAGCATCATTTTCAGTATGGCCAAGCCAAAGAAGGGCAATTGAGAAGGTAAACAAACAGGGATACACCTGGTCTGGATGAGGTGTGAACCTAGGAGGGCATAAGCAGAAACAGCAGTGCATGGGGACAGAGAGAATAAATGCAAAGGATTTGTGTGGTCCTGGAGGCACCACAAGAGGTGGCTAGTGCCTTCTGGGGGCAAGGGGGCTTGGATAGCGTAGGATCTTGGAAGTAGGGTGTCTGACTAGACTTTGTGCTTGTGTGGGAGACTATCTGGGGTTCCCAGCACACTTTTCAGCGGTGGACATTAAGTGTCACAGCTAGGAAATGGGCGCTAAGCACCCTCCACTTTCTCAGCTGAACTGTCAGGGGGAAGAGGCTGAATACCTCATGCTCTTGCTGTGTAGAGATGCTGCTTGTTAATTCAGGGCTGTGAGGAGATGAGCTTTGAAGTGTCTGTTGCTTGGCCTCCCCATGGTATAGGCTGGTTTGGGCGATGTGCTGCAGTCTGCCTAGCAGCTGGACGTATGCGCTGGGTCTCTTCCTTAACTGGTCTGTGCAGGTGTGTTTGTGAAGCCCTTGGTACTCTCCTGCCCTTCAGAATACTACGAAACCCTTGTCTGCCCCATGCTGGGACCACTCTTTACCTATCTTCATGTGGTAAGAAAACTTGTTTAATGCCTGTTCCTTGGCAGCCCAGGCTCCTTGTAGCAGCTGGCAGCAACATGTGAGAACGTCTGTCTTTCCAAAGCCAGCAGAGACAAGGGCAGAGCCTTGATGCTTAATGATTTTGATGTTGTTTGGGAGGGCTTTTCAGGTGCATTGAACCCTGGTTATTGCACAGCACCCCTTGCTGTGAATTCAAACCTGTGAATATCAGCTCCTCAACCTTCAACCCTGAGAATTTTTGCGGATTTTCTTTTGCCTGTGTCCCCTCATTTTCCTGACAGCTCACTCATATTGCTGCAGCCAGCACAGCCACAGCATCTTCAACACAGTTGGTAGCAGTTCTTGTCCCGTTCAAAATGGGGCTTGGCATGAGAGCTGTGTTTAAAGCTTTTGTGCCTCTGTCAGCTTGGGCGTCTTTGCATGGTGTCCAGCATGGCTCCTTAGGAAGGTATTGAATCTTCCCTTTTGTCTTGAACAGAGGTTGTCTCAGAAATGGCAGGTGATCAACCAGCGAAGCATGCTCTGGTAAGCTTTCATCCCTTGATACGAGTACCAAAAGGGGGAAATGGGGAGTGGGATGAAGCTTTGGTCTTTTACATGGCCCTTTGCCCAGAGAATAGCCCTGCCAGCAGGAGGCTGGATAACACCGTGTTTACCCTGATGGTGACTCACTCCCTGTGCTTGGGCAGAGGGGATGCTTTAAGACAGTCTCCCTTCACGCTAAAACCTGTTCTCCTCAGTGAGGATGATGCTGCAGATGACAACCCCGAGTCTCAGGAGATGCTTGAGGAACAGCTGGTCAGGCTGCTGACCCGAGAAGTCATGGATCTCATCAGTAAGTGAAATCAAGCTAGGTCCCCTGGGATATTTGGGAAATTTGCCCTAGAGAGGACAACGGGAGTTTCTAGTGTGCAGTAAAAATTAACTATAATGATGACCAGTAGTGTTTCACATAATCCTTAGAAGCTAGGTGTGAGACAGTTAACCGTGCCAAAATCTTAGCTAAAACCTAACAAGAGATCAATTAAAAACCTTCAGAAGAGAGTTTTCTTTCTTCCATTTAGGGCTTCATGGTTTTGGCAGTGTCTCTGTAGGAGTCCAGTCCTCATTTGGAATCTGGCTTCTCCCTTTCCGTGCCCCGGGCCCGATACGGGACACGGCTTTGTGGACAGCATGAGTGTAGGGCAGTTTTATTGCAGGCAATTGCCATGTCTCTAGCCAGATGGAAGGGAAGAGTCCCTCCCCCAAAACAATCTCCTTTCTTTGTGTTCCCTTTCTCCACCACCATGTTTTTGCCAGCATGGCTTTGAGCAGAGGCTGGGAGAATTGACTCTGCATTGAGATTACAGGTCTTCAACCTTATATCTCCTTTCTTGATCTGCCTTGTTGCCTTAAGATGCTGCCCTGCTCAGGTTCTAGGCTTCAAATGGTTTTGCACGTTCTGGTTCTCAGTAGTTTGAAGTGGCCAGCGTGCAGCAGGTTCCACTGTGGGAGGATGCTGTGGGTGAGGTGTTTCAGCCTTCCAGTAGTGCAGTATTTGGTTTCTATACTGGGCTTTCAGATTCTTTAGACACTGTGTAAGAGCTGGGGGAGGTAGACGCAGCTGTGAGCCCATCAGAGTCTGTAGGATAATCTCTGCATGTTCTGAAGTGGCATCTTCCCTTTTCTGCTTTCTCTGACCTGCAACTGTTTTTGCAGCTGTTTGCTGTGTTTCTAAGAAAGGTGTTGAGCATAACACTACTGCTGCTGTAGACGGAGACGGTGAGTAAATGCGCACCTTTGCCTTTCCTCCCTTGGTGTGGGCTAGCACTTTTCCCATTTAAGAGGGAGAGGCTGGTCTGTTGCTGGAAGTTCTGTGTGAGGGGTATAGGTGTGCTATGAAGCTTTCAGCTCTGTCCTGGTCAATGTGTCTGGGGCCACAGAAAAAACCAATCTAGCCTAGGAACAAATGTGCTGTATGGTTCAGAGGCAGCATGTTGGAGCACCTGATTCTTAAGGTGCCAAGAAGAGGCCTGAGGAGAGGAGGGGGATGTATACGGTCTTCCTGAGAGCTGGAGGTAGCTAGTTGGGTGTCCTTCCTGCCCCACGAAGGGTGGGTGCTTTCTGCTTGGAGAGAGGTGTTCTGGCAAGCTGTGCCAGCGTACTGATTCTGTGTGCTGTCCCCTGGCTCCCAGGTTAGTTCTTGCTGTGTCTCCCTCAGTCCTTAGGAGGCCACGTTCACAGTGCTGCCTTTTCTCTGCTCTGCAGATGATGAGGCGATGGCCACAGAGGTGACTCCCCCTGCCAGCGCAGAGCTCACTGAGCTTGGCAAGTGTCTGATGAAGCAGGAGGTAAGAGCGCATGCTCTGACTTCCACTGTCCTTTCTCTGTACTCCTTGTCACACTTGTCTGGGGTGCAGCCAGATGCTGCTACAGAGATGTAGACTGCTGGAGTGTTCCCCAGTGGGACAATCTCCTCTCGGGAACATACATGGTTTTTAAGGGCCTTGTTAATGGCTGCAGAAGCCACAAAGCAAATGGGGGTTGAGATCCAGCATAAAGTGCAGGTACAGAGTTTCAGCCCTTCTGTGGGCGAGGCCCTGGGCAGTCAGCCCCCAAGGTGCCCCCTGGCTCTGCCTCCATCCTGGGCGCCAGTCTTCAGGAGGAAGAACTTCACCCAGCAGCTCCCTTTTTTTTTTTTTTTCTGTAAAATCTGCCACAGCTGGCACAGGAGCCAAAGTGTTAACCCACTCTGCAGAGTACCTTCATCCTGATACCTCTGTACTCCTCCTCTCCTGTGGACCTCTCAGAAGCTCTTGCATAAGCTTTTGCACTGACTTGAGAGTAGCAGCAGATGGGAGTCCATGGGTGATGAAGGGAGCAGGTTTATCTGATGTTGGTTCCTCATGGCTATGGTGGTGCACGCTGGGTGCCTTTGAGCACCTTCAGCTGGAGCAGCAGCAGCATGCAGGATTCTCAGAAGATGGCCATGAGGAGCTCCTGCAGAGTCCCTGGATTGCTTCTTTGCTCCCTTCAGATATGAACCCTATAGGTGGGAAATAGTTCCTCTGACTGTTTTCCCTCTCTGCTCCTTTTCAGGATGTTTGCACCGCGCTGCTGATCACTGCCTACACATCCCTCTCCTGGAAAGACACCTTGTCCTGCCAAAGAACCACAACACAGCTTTGCTGGCCACTACTCAAACAGGTACCTCTGGCAAGAAGAAGGGATTAGTTCTGGCAGCATTGGGTGAGGAAGCTCTGAATGTAGTGAGAAGCATCCCTGCTTCACCCCTGGGCACATTCTCCCTCAGGAAGACCGAGCTGCTACAGAAAGGTAGTCGTTTATTAGTATCCTGCTTCCATGCTGACCATACCTCTTCCCCAGGTGCTTCCAGGAAACCTCCTGCCTGATGCCGTGTCCTGGTTTTTCACAAGCGTGCTGAAGGGCTTACAGACACATGGGCAGCATGATGGCTGCATGGCAGCTCTTGTCCACTTGGCTTTCCAGATCTACGAGGCCTTGGTGAGAAATTCTGCTCTTTGTCCAGATGCCAGGTTGGCTGGGGAGTGGTGGAAAACTAATCCCGTGCCTGTTGGGTAGGGGCGGAGGAGCTAATGGCCCTCCAAGGAGGGCAGGGCTGTTCCTCTAGCACAGCTGTGTTAACTGTACTTCTCCCTGCAGCGCCCTCGCTACACTGAGCTGAAGGCAGTGATGGAGCAGGTCCCAGATATCCAGAGGGACTCTTTGGAGCAATTTGATTCAAAGCTTCTCAACCCAACACTGCAGAAGGTGGCAGACAAGCGCCGGAAGGATCATTTCAAGCGCCTCATCACAGGTTGCATTGGGGTAGGTGATATCCTGGAGGAAAATGAACCTGTTTTGTTTCACACTGGTACCCTGGAGAAGTCATGGGGCAGCCAGCCTGCCTGCCTCTCCCCAACCCACCCCCATTCCCAGTCAGGAAGCTGTTGCAGCATATTCTTAGTGTTCTGTCTCTCTTCAGCCTGGAGGTACAGCGGGGATGGCAGCACAGACTGAGCAGCTCCTCCAGCAATGACTTTTCATAGAGGCAGGGGGTACCTTGTACAAAGGTGCCTGGGGGAACAGGGTGTTAAAATGTTTGAACGAAGCTGCTAGGTGGGTGCTGGGCTTTTGTGAGGATGGTGGCATTGGAGCCTGGTGGCACTGAGTTAGAAGCTGGGGAGCTGGTGCGCTGGTAGTTACCTCAGTGCCCTGGCACTTGGAAGCGACCAGGCCTGAGATGCCCTCAGAATGCAAGCACAGGGTCCAGGCCTAGGTATTGCTCAGAATCTGGGGTCTGCCTCTGAGCTGAGTAGGGCTATGAAGGCAGTGATGACTGATGCCAGCCTGTCTGTCCTCTGCAGAAGCCCCTTGGGGAGCAGTTCCGCAAGGAGGTTCATATCCGGAACCTCCCATCTCTCTTCAAAATGGTGAAGCCATCACTGGAGACAGACGTGCTAGAAAATGAGGACGGAGAAGGCCTCACTGCACTCTTTGAGCCCTGAGCCTGGGATGCTGCAACCATCTCCTCCCCTTATATTTTGTCTCTCCTCATAGTAAGCACATTAGATTCTCCGTGTCATAACCTCCACAAGCATTCGTCTGAATAAAGCCCCTTACAGGTCCTATCCCATTCTCCTCCCTACACTGGGATGGGGCCTGCGGTGGCATTTGAACCAGTCTATTAAGCTTTCCCTGATTCCTTCCCCTCCCCTCCACTGGATGAGCATCTTTAGACCTCTGCCTCTCTGCAAGGTGGGAGCTGAGCCCATAAACTCTGTTAGGTAAAGCCTGGTCATCCTGTAGCCTTGGGTTGCTCTTGCTCTACTTCTTCATCCCTTGGGGTTTAGGATTAATGCAAAAGGCAGCGTAGTGTGCCATGTGAAAAGGAGCTACCCTAATCTTCCTCTGGGTGCTAGTAGCCAGGCTTTGTAGGGGGACGCATCAGACACTCCTGCCATGCCTGTTGGCACTGGTCCCTAGCAGACTGGTATTCTGATGAATCCGTTTCCCTCCAGGATGCTGAGCCTGGGGCTGAGGGCTGTGTGCCAGGAAGCCTAGGGGTGCTCTAGGATCTCCCTCAAGAACGGCCTTGTTAAGGTGCAGCTGCTCTCTAGGAGGCAGACACTGTCATACATATGCATACATGCATATGTATATATATATGATCATACAGCTTGTTCTACCCAGAGCCAAATGGAAGGCATTTACTTTGTGCCAGCCTTTCTTGGACATCTCTCAGGGGGAGCAGGAAAGATTTATTTTTTTTTTTAATTATTACGTCTTTTTACCATGCCCTGTAGACTAGAACATGGCCAGTGCAGGGTACACAAAATCTGGACCAATATCTGAAGCACCTGCAAACCAAAAGGGATCGCCTCACCCTCTTGCTGTGGAGGTGACAAAAGCCTGTGTTTTCACCCAGTCTGGTACTTCTCGGAGAATTGCATGGTGGGACAGGAGGGGTGGGGTTTATACTGCAGTTTACAGGGAGATCCAGGTCAGAAACTGGGTTTTAGGTGAGGTGGGACTCTGTCAAACCACTCCAGTCTGCAAAGCTGGTTCTTCTTACACGACAAATGGTTCACTCGATCTATCCTAGCGTTAGCACAGGAGCTGGGAGGGTCTGTCCAGAGCTAGCTGGCAGTTTTGCCATCCAGGAGACGGAACAGATAATAAGCTGTGGTGGGCAGAGAGGTGGTGTCTCCACTTCGACGGACTGGACAGAAAAGCTGGGGTTGGGAAGGGTGGGAGCACAGAAAGGAAGAGAGCAGGCCTTGGGAATCCACTCACCCTGCTGGTCCACCAGCACCCTCCACTTTCCTCCTGGCCTCAAACTTTTTTAACCTCTGAGCTAACACAGCTCCTGGCTCTAGCAAAGGCTGGGTGTATTTATTGTGTTGTGATATTTTTAACATTCTGTGACTTCATGCTAGACACAAGGGGTTTTTTTTAAATGGTTTTTAGAACCTTTTTTGTAGGAATGTTTAAATCTGAAGCTGTCTCTGAACTGGTTGTGTTACACCTCTGAATGTCAGTAAAGCTGTTCCAGTTTCATACACATGGTGTCATGGTTTCATTTTTATTCTTTTATTGTTTTCAGTAAGATCTGAGTCCTCTGCTCTGCCCACACTGCCTTCTTAAGGATTGTTCAGCACTCCTTATTCCAGCTACCAAAAAGGGAACATCTTTGCTTGCAGTGAATGTACGTTATCAGGGAGGGGATGAACCATTCCAGACTACATAATTAAATTAGAAGGCAACAGGAAAATTTCATTTTAAAGTAATAATGTGTCGCTCAGAGCTGGTTTATATGAATTCCACAACAGCTGTTAGGTCCCAGTTTACAGCTTGAAGGATACATGTTGCCAAAGTGAAAAAAACCCCACCATTTGGCCTGGCTATTCCTGGGTATGTCCCATAAGCAGTATGGGAAATAGGCGAAGCAATAGCACACAAAGGTGCATAAGCTACTAAAGTAGCCTCCAAGCCCAATCCTAGCTATTGCAGGGAGGAGCAATGTCTTGTGATAGTACTGTAGTTTAACCATAACTCTCAGCTGACCTTTTCAGTAACACAGGAGGGCGATGTACCTATTGCCTTTGGTCTGTCCCCTCACCTGAGGAAGGCTGTGTGAAAGGGCTCTCTACAACAAAGGCAGAAGCCCTCAAAAAGGTGGGCCTGAGCAATGTCAATGTAAGTTTTTATTACAAAGCCTTTTCCTGAAGCCTCAGCTGTAATCCAGCTCAGCATGGAAGCTGTCAGAAAGGCTCCAGCCAGAAATTACGAGTTTTCAAATGGGATTAACACCTAAATGGTGTTGATTAGGCACTAGCCACAGTCCAAATGGAAAGGAACTTTTCTATGGTGTTGATCAGGCACTAAGCCACAGTCTGAATGGAAAGGAACTTTTCTGTTTATGCTGGCACTGGGACTACACCCTGTGTTCCTGATACACGAGGCAGGTACTGCACAGCTGAGCTGTTCGAGTTTTAAGCAAGCAAAAAAAGCCCTGGTGAGGTATCTTAGCTAAGGCTGTGTTAGGAGCTCTAAACCAGGAGGTGCAGGCTACAGGACTTGGGCCTAGCTCTTGGGCTCCCAACACTCCCTTCTAAGGGTAAGTGGATGAATGAGACCCTGTGGGATGGGTTCAGCAGCCAAGGTCCCTGCAAGGTCGCTGAAAACAAAGATGAGGTACAACGGCCAGCAAGCACAGCTGTAAAACACTGACAGCTCCCAGAACAGCCCTAAAAGGGAAGCAGCCACTTTCCCCAGCAACCGATTACCAGCTATCTTGAAAAAATCTGGAAGCAAGGCATGGGTGTGCAACACAGTATAGTGACATAGGGCAGGTTGGGCATGTAGCCAGGATGCCAGTCGTACCTCTTCCCTACAGCATATCCACCCTAACACCTATAAGGATGTTTACAGTATAAGCAACTATTCCAGTGAAACAGGTAGGGAAAAAAGCATGATTTGCTACACTAAATTCTAGCATTGTAGTGAGGACTGACTTAAAAACTGGGATGCACCAGTATTCCCAGCCATTCTCTGAAGTTCCAGTTTCTTCATCAGTTTGTCAAGAGAGACTCACCAGCCAAGACCTACTCAGTGCTGGCTAACAGTAGTGCTCACTCACCACTGCAATTGCAAGTCCTCCCAGGCTTCCCTGGGTGGAGGCAGGCCTGTGATTGTCACTTGCCCACCACCATCCAATTCTGCGCAAAGTACCTTTGGTCACTGAAAGGGAGAACAGAGTAGTCAAATCTAACACCTGGGAAGAAATCAGTCCTCTTCACATACTGCATGAAATCTAAAATAAATGCTATTGTTCATCTTTAGACCCGCTGCCACTTTCTTCTCTGTGTATTAGTGTCTCACAATTGGGAACAGCATGGGAGACGGCTGTAAAGAAAAGCCTTTATTTTAGTGCATCTCCTCACTGAGGCTCATTACCAACAGAAAACAAATTCAAAGAGATGGTCCTAGGACTCAACAAGTCCATCTCAAACCTCTTGCCTATGGAAGAGGAATCACCCCTGCAGGCAGATACAGGAAGCCCAGAACAGCAGTGCAGGGATATGCTTCTCAGCTACAGCTTGGTCACTCCATAGGCACAGAGTCCAGCTCATTCAGGAAGCGCTGACACTTTCCCATCAGGATCTTGATGGCTTCACTCACCAGCACATCTGGAGGCAAGATACCCGTCGACTCCACTGAAACTGCACAGAAGACATGAGTCAGCACGGCCACTAGGCAGCTTCAGCCTACATCTGGCTTATTTCTGTCCCTCGTCTTCCCTTACACTGCACTCCTGACAAGCCAGATCTTCCCAGCCAGAGGAAAAGAGGTTACATTTGCCACAGGAAGCACAAACACCTTCAGTCCCAAAGCAACACCTCAGTAGTTACCCACTGGAACATGATGTGGGGGGTAAAGGGGAGGCAGGGACCCAGCTATACATGCTGGCCAGTCTGCTTGTTTGCACAAACCACAACAGGGCTCTATGTCCTATGGAAAATAGGGCACTTACAGATGTAATGGTTTCGCACTCTTGCCAAGCGCACAAGGTTTTTCAGACCCTCGTGACGAAAAACTTCTCTGCTGAACGTGTCCAACCGTGCATTGGCTACTCTTGCCACTTTTTTTCCTGAAGAGGAAAAGATGAAACGAGATGGGTGCCTGCAACAGATGGGTGCCTTGTGGTCACGGCAGGTGCTTACTCCTCAAACATGCACTCCTGCATCAGCAAAGGCAGCAAAGCTACCAATATAAAGAATCAGCACATCCCATCCCCAATATGGAACGCCAACCTGATAGTATTGGTCTTCTTGAACAGTTCCAACCCAAAAAAACAAAGCTTGTATGTACCCCTGGGCAGGATGCAAGAAATATTCTCCACGCTCAGCTGCTGGAAAGAGCAAGCTTGCTACCCAGTCTTCCAGACAACTGAACAGTACTGGAAGCTGCAGTCAGCAGCCGCAGGGCCCTGCGAGCAGACACCCAGTACCTTAGCATTTCAGGGAGATCCCAGTTCATCACCCAACACATCTGCATGTGACAGCCACTCACCCATAAAACCAGGCTCAGAATAGCATGAGCAGTTGCTGATCGGCAACACAACATCCTAATGTGGTTTTGTCTCTACAAGGTTTGGCTCTAGTCTCTAATCAGTCCTGCTAAGGCTTGTAAGGAACAAGGCACTTTAGAGCAGGAAGAAGTACCCTTGATGTTCTGGATCTCGATGACTCCAGGGGAAAAGCACTTCTGCAACATCTCAGCTGCGTCATCCTCAACAGGCTGCAGGAGAGTAATGTCAGGAAGCAGTCGATAACTAGCCGTGGCCACAGGAGAAAACTTGGCATGATCTTTACCTGCACAAAGAGTTAGAGTTAAGGATGAGGGCAGGCCTCAGAGAATAAGAGTGCAAGGATGCTGGGGCCTAAAGTTCCAGGGGGAAAACCAGTTCTCCACCCTCCCCCTTCACACAGCTGTGCCCTAGTCCAAGCACCTGCACTCCTCCTCCCGCTTCCCCAGGA
Organism: Burhinus bistriatus; assembly: GCA_013397275.1. Taxonomy (NCBI): domain Eukaryota; kingdom Metazoa; phylum Chordata; class Aves; order Charadriiformes; family Burhinidae; genus Burhinus; species Burhinus bistriatus. Next base: position 8,596 of record VYXH01011925.1, on the reverse strand, counting down.
CCCACGACTCACCTATACCCTTGACACAGTGCATAAGCACATCTATTTCCTGGCCAGGTCGCAACAGTGCAATGAGGATGTCATCGTGAACAGGTCGGAAATCAGCATCTGGAAATAGGTCTGTCTGATTCCCCAAGGGCACCCACGTCATATGTTTACTGTACACTGCAAAGAGAAGCCACAAGCATCACCCAGCTGCTGCCTCAAAACAGGTTGCTGACCTGTACAGGACTGGAGATGGCAAAAAGCAGAATGAGGGAATCGGCTCTCTCTGCTCACAAGTCTGAGAGAACAGACCAAATCCTGTCTCCCAAGACCAAAAAAGAAAAAATAGCACCTATTTTTAGGAGAGATCTCACCTTTGTGATTGAAATATAGTTCATTAGGATCAGATGATTCCTTGGCTGCCTGAGGGTTTCGGCTGCATTTTATTTTCAGCTGGAACTGCAGAGTATCAATTTCTGTGCCTTCTTCATCTCCTGGGAAGGGGAGAACAGCATGAGCCTCTATGGAATCACACTTCTGCGCCGTTTACGCGACCCTGATTTCCTGCTTTGCGGGAAACCTTCAATATTTCTATTTGAGCTAAGACTCTCACCTTGGTTTCTATATTCGAAAAGTCGAGGGTCAGCTCGGATAGGGATGAGGCCCAAGCGATGAGCCAGAATTTCATCCTGCACAATGGATGTGTTGTTGTACACAAAGACTTTCTCTACAGCCATCGTTGGCACCTCAGAGAGACGAGAGATCAAGTCAGCATAAGGTGACAGCTGAACTACATGCCAACAGGATAACCAGCTAGAGCGTCCCTTCTCTGCCATAAATAATTGCCTGCAGACTATTTTCAGTACTATTTCTGCCAAACCTGGCTGTGCAATATACCCTTACACCCAATATACCATTACACCCAAGGTACACCCTTCCCCATATTTTTTTTTTTTTTTAAANCGGAACGCCTGCACGGGCCACGCGCCGCGAGTCACGCCGGGCTGCGCGCGCGTGGGACCCCACACCACGCTACACCACGCAGCCCCCCCAACCGCCACCAACCGCCTCAACCGCCGCCGCCGGCGCCCGCCCACCCACCCACCTCCTCGANGTACACAAAGACTTTCTCTACAGCCATCGTTGGCACCTCAGAGAGACGAGAGATCAAGTCAGCATAAGGTGACAGCTGAACTACATGCCAACAGGATAACCAGCTAGAGCGTCCCTTCTCTGCCATAAATAATTGCCTGCAGACTATTTTCAGTACTATTTCTGCCAAACCTGGCTGTGCAATATACCCTTACACCCAATATACCATTACACCCAAGGTACACCCTTCCCCATATTTTTTTTTTTTTTTAAACAAATAACCACGAGAAGTGAAAGGCAGGCTGATCCACAGACATTACCAACAGCACCCTTAAGAGCAAAGCTCTATCGCTCATACTGCTAAGGCCCGAGCTCTCTTTGGGCTCCTGACAGGCCTGCAGAACGAATTTGCGCTTCTCTTCCAAACCCAGACGCTGTCTGCAAGGGCTGACCTAACGCAGGGCCCTCCCCGCTCCCCATCACCCAC
>VYXH01011908.1:37130-77646 GCA_013397275.1 Burhinus bistriatus | reverse complement strand
GCCGCCTGTGCGAGCGCGGGGCCGTGCGGACACCGGCCGCGCCAGCAGCTGCCCGGCAGGAGAGAGGGCTCGGAGAGCAGAGCCCGACAGCTGTTGCGGGACAAAGTTCACTTCCATGCAAGCTCCCCTCTCTTGTCTCAGCCATCTTCTTACACGTACTTCGGTGTTTGCACACCTGCCAGTATCCGGAGGTTTTCCGTCTGTAGACCGCAGCGTCCTGGGGTGTGGGGGCCTCTGTGGGCCGTGGACCACAGGCAAGGAAATCAAGCCAGAGGTCTCGGGCTTGCTCTTTGTGAGCGTCTATCCCTACTGGCTCCAGCCACCGGTAAAAGCTGCAGGGTTTGCACTAGCCCCGAATTCTTGGTTCTGGGCTGGTTTAACGAGAAGTAAATGAACCCAGCCTCTTACCAATGAGTTGTTTTCGAAATCAGTGCAATGCCCTTTTCTTGGGCCAGGCCGTCTGTCTCTGCTCTGTGGGTCCAGGATCTTCCAAAGCTGCACACATGTGGCTTTTGTTCATGGCTGCTCCAGCGTGGAGCTCTGGGTTGCTTAATTGTGAATGACCAGATCAGTCAAAGGGAAAAGTTTCTATTTCCTAATTAGATTCCTGAGACAGTGGTTCCCTCACCAACATCCAGAACTTGATGCAATTTGCNCAAGAGGTGAGCGGTATTGCCGAGCTTACTGGGGAGAGATGCGTTATTTCCGAGAAGAGGTCAGAAACGCTATAGTGTGTACAGAGGGGAAAGTGCGTGGGCTTGGTTATCCGGGCTCCACCCGTGCTTCGCCTGTGCGCTGGTATCACCTCTCTCTCCAAAGTCCACTCTAAATTTCATCGTTTCAGTTATACGCTCTCGATATTTTAGTGAGTATTCCCAGCATCCTTCTTTGAGCAGATGAACCCACGCAAACACGCAGGCTTTAGGGAATTTCCGACTTCTGCGCGCCCTCGTCTCCCTGCTGCTGTCTCCACGCTCACCGCAGGGATGCACGGCTCGGATGCTGCTTTAATCCCTCCGCGCTCGGGGCCCCGGGCCCTGCGGGCGGACCCCGGGGCGGGGGGCAAGGGGAGCCTGCCGGAGGGGCAGGCAGTCGGCCGGGCAGGGCAGGGCGGCCCCGGCCTGGTCCTGTCGAGGCTGAGAGCGGAGCGGGGCGGGGGGTCCCCCGGGACGCTCTGATGGGGCGGCTGCGTCCGGTTCCGATCCCTCTCCCTCAGGAGTAACGCAGGGATGTGTGTGGGCGGGAATGCTAACCAGTTGCACATAGGAGAGATCTCTTAAATATTTGACGGTAAGGTACAGCACGAAGAAAACACTGAACGCGGAGAACTAGGTTTGTTTTAACGGGGGGTGTTGGCATATAGACTCCTTGATCGAAGTCTGCGCCACAGTGCAAGTGCGCGCGGCTGGATGTTTCTCTCTGGAGATTGCTCTAGCGAAACTGGTTCTCCCGTTAAAACACGGTCTGCTGGAAAATTAAAAATACCATTGCGGTCATTTTACGAAAAACGGGCACTGAGCCCCCGGCCGCGGTAAGCCGGGCCGCCCGTCCCCGGCTGCTCCCGTCGGGCACGGCCGTGGTCGCTGCCCGGGCGGCGCATCCCTGCGCCCGGCACCGGCGGCTCCCTGGGCGCCGTGCCCTGCCCGGGGCGGACGGCGACCGGCCACCCCCCGCGCTGACTGCGCCGCTGTTAACGCCGCCTTCTCGGTCGCGGCGGGGNCCTTCTCCCCCCCTTCCTTTTTTTTTCCCCTACAGGAAAAAACCTGGGGGCTGGAAGGGGGGAAGGGGGGAGGCAGAGGGCAAGAAGGGAGTTAGTGGGAAGCAGCCCTGGCGTCTTTTTAGAGCACTGGCCCTTGCACTGCAGGAGGAAGAGCAGGGAGTAATTTCGGCACCCCAGTGTGTAACTGCAATAATTTTGCTTCATTTACTCAGATGTACTTATTCCACCCCTTGATCCCTGCACTCTGAACAGACTATCTGGATGAAACCTGTCCGTGTTCGAATTAAGTGTTACACCTATGCGCTCCTGAAATCGCGGGGAACACTTTATCTAGAAGTTGGCTTTTTAAGCGTCTGTGCTAATTGGGTCGCGCTGTCATTCAGTCAGGGAAAGTGCTGGGGACGGATGAAATTAAAGCAGCGACCAAATTATGTGAAAGAGCATTTTGCCCTTAACGTACTGGAGGGCAAAACCAAAATGGAAACCATGGTGGGTTGTTTATAAATACATAGCTGCAGAGCTCGCTGCATGTTTTCAGTTGTAAGGATGTCCTGTTTTCTGTGAGCGTGGTAACTCCGTGCTGAAGGCCCTGAAAGGTTCCCCTGATATCTGCCCGCTTAATTCCTTTCACTTCTGTTTACGCCATGAATAAACACTACTCTGGCAGGAGACCTGGGCCATCACAGGGAAGGCGTGTGCGGGGGGAGGGGGCCCGCTGGAGCCGCAGTAGCTCCAAAGATGTTCAGCTCCTTCGGCCGCCGCCGATGGGGACAGGAACCCTCCGGGGGGGGCGCAGGAACCCCCTGCCTGGACGGACTTTTGCGAAGCATCCGAGGGGCTGCGGCAGCAGGAGGGGTGCCCGGGGGAGCGATCTCTGCCCCCCGCCGCCTGCCCAGCGGCGCCCATCGCCGCTCCGCCGGGGCCGGGCCCGCCGACGGCCGGTGTGGGGGTGTCACGGCGGCTCTCCGCAGCGGGGCCCGGGAGAGCGGTCTGCCCCGGGCCCCCGGGCAGGTGCTGTGGAAACCCTAAACCCTCCCGGCTCCCCCCGAGGCGCCTGTTTCGCGGTGCCCCGCTCCTGGTGGGGGCGGTCAGCGTGCCCGCGCCGCGCAGCCCGCCTGGCACCGGAGCCCATCCGCACTGCCCCCCTCGCCCCGGCGCTCGTACGGTCCCGCACTGTGCTCCCCTNCTGGAAGGACGGAGGTGGCCGAGGAAGGGGAGAGGCTGCGGCCAGACCGCCCGGGAGGAGCAACCGGCCCCGGCGCCGGGCTGCGCTGGGGGGCGACCCCCGACAGGCCGGGGCTGCCGGCCGTGGGGAGGGTCCCGCGCACCCTCCGACAGGCGGGAGGCTCGTCCGTCTCTTAGGGGTGAACCCCCCGGAGAGAAGGGGGTTAGAGCTGGCACAGGGGCCGGGGCAGGCGCAAATGGCAGACAGCAGGCGGGGTCGGACCCCAGAGTGCGCGGCTGCCCCGGGACCCCCTCCTCCGCCCCAGCCGTGCCGCTGGACGCCGGGCACGGCTCCGCCTGGGGCAGGCCTAGCCAGAAACCTCTTTCCACGAAGGGAAACTCCCCTCCCCCACAGCAGAGCAAATGCTTTTCAGAGAAAAATCATGTTTGCTACCTTGGGGTCAAATCCTGCTTTCTGATGCCCAGGGCCACGCTCTGGTAAGCTGGGTGCACGAGGCAGTCCTCAGTCCCCTCCTCCCATACAGGTACCAGGCACTGAGCACACCAGAGCCCTCAAAATGTGCGTGCTTTCGCTTGGCATTTATTCAGGGATTTCTAAGTGGCTGGATTTCGGTTTTTCAGAGCTCAGCTGCAGACGTCTTCGGGGGACTTCTCCTCAAGAACTGCTTAGCTTGGTGAAAATCGGGAATTGAGCAGGTGTACTACCTCTGACATTGTAATACTTCTGTCTCCCTGACCACTGTTGAAAATTTTGGCTGTTACACAGAGATTTGAATGACTTTAGTTGCTGTATGATTAAGGACGTGACACTTCTCGGAGCACGTTACAATGAGTACCTCATTGCGCACTCAGTGCTGGGACTTTGTCTGGTGTGTCACTATGAAGGACTGTTCTTGGCGATGTGAATTAAAAGGCAGATTCGCTCTATTTCAAGATGTAAGCTTTCAAAGCCTTCCCCAGATAATTTATGGCTTTGCATGTTGATACAATGTTCAGCATCTGTATTAAAATGAAAATGTCTGTTAAAAACCAAGCACATTTTGGGACTACCTAGCTGGAGATGTTTTGTTTACTAAGTGGACAAGTTGGGAAGGGAGCTCATGAAAAAGGGTGATTCATTCATACCAGCTCTGAAAACCACAGCGCACCTCCAGAAACAAGATCCCAGTTTGCTACCCACAGGTTACAATTGCCAAAATGTTTGCATGTGTCTACAAGTAGGGAGAGAATCAAGATTTACAATTTTGTGACTGGCGTGTACAAAGTGCTACTGTAATTCTCTGAAATAAAATACATTTCTTTTGAAAGTGCAGAGGCTGCAGGTGTTCACTGTAGCATTTTAAGCAGAAATAAGGAATCTTATTCCTCTTTGTGTTTATCATTTTTACACTGATATGGCTACATTAACTCTTGACTGACACACATAAAACTAAGCTGGGAAATTCTACCCGGTGCCAGAGTGGTGTTGCTGTAGAGGAGAATGAAATACCTAGATGGCCTGTGTTTCTGCCCAGACATCGACTTTTGTTGAGTTTAGTGCTTGAAAGCAGTCCAGTGCTTCTGGGCGGGGGACAAGATAGGGGAAACGTCATGTGAGTTTAGCAGAACTCCCTTTGTCCTCCTGCTTGTTCCGAGCAGTTTTCTGAGATCACCTAATCTGTGCACACGTGAACGCACACTGGTCAGAATTTAAAGTGCATCTGTGACCTGTGAGCGCATTGCGGCTTTAGGAAAAAGTGTTGTGCTGTGGTACCTTGGCTATAACTGTTGGAGATCTGGATCCAGTCCTATTCCCACTGCGGTCAGCAGCAGCCCTGGCAATTGTGTTGTGTCTCTGCTTTTGAAGGGCAGCAAGGAAGTGTTTCGGTGAGCAGAGATATAAAAAATAAAGAAAAAAGTAACAGAAGAGATTGATTATGCAAGCAGCACATTAAACAGTACCTAAAAGGTATTGGTTGCACATACAGGAGCAGGCTTGTTCACCTCGCTGCTCTGCGCAGAACTGCTTGTCCCCTTTGTGGGGCCCAGGAGCCATCGAACTCTCCATACGACACTCTCTGTAGGATGCTCTCAGTGCTCTTTGTACTCCACAACGAAAGTCTGACAGAAGATGAATTTTTTTACCGGCGATCTAATGATAATCTTCTGTTCATTGCTTCAGCTGGGGATTGCAAGAAGAAGAGAGTGACAGAGGGAATCACTGGAGATTTTAAAGGCAACGGTTTGTTTTAATCTGTGCAAACAAACATTCAAAAATGAGTCAGCTCTGGCTGATTACCTGGAAAAAGCTTTACATAAAGCAGCATTTCACCATCTAATGTTTTGCTGTTCCTTAGTACCATCTGAATGTCGGTGCTGGAGCAGGAGAAAAATTATTTCTCTAACTCTCAGGGAGAGAGAGTCTGACGGGATGAAAGAAAACTTAGAATTCAATGGAGCACTGACTTGCCGTCAGGGTCGTACAGACTATAATACTGACGCTATTCTACTGCTGCGTTATAAATACCCAAACATTTAGATCACCACCAACCAGCTGCTGACGGCATGGAGCGGCAGGTTTACACCACGAAGAATCCAATGGGCCCGTGCTCAGCACGCGGTGCTCAGCACCGCACAAAACTGCAGACTTCGTCTTGCCTTGCTGCTGACCACTGAAAGGCTCCCAGCATGTGGAGCCCAGTTGGGCTGGAGTCCATGGATTTGGCAAGTGGAAAGATGACTCCCGGAAAGCCTGCCTGCCTTGTGACCGCCACAGCAGTAGCTGTGCTGTCATCCAGGTCTGTTTGTTTTTGCCTCCTACGTGGCTGTAAGCAGAGCGGGAGACTCGGCCCCTCTCTGTCTTGTTTCACTGTTTATACTCTGCAGTGATTTTTGCTACGTTTCCACATCTACTTTGCACTGTTATTTTGGGAACCTGCATTTTCTTGGAAGACAAAATCATAGACAGTTCAGACATGGAAATCACATTTATCCTGTCTTCACTGCATTCCATTTGGTGTGTCTGCAGTTCATGCCGGTGTTTTGAGGGGATTTTCATACTGGTGGCGGATCATGCCCCACATTCTCATGGAGGAACGGGCCAGGACAGACAATGCTGCTGTATGTCTGAAAGTTAGTGTTAAATGGGACATGCAGGATCCCATAGCAAGTATCTCAGACAGGTAAATCTCTGCAGAAGGACAAGAGGAGAACATATGGATTCTATTCATTGCTAGAAGCTATGAATGTGCTATTCAGCTATGATACGTACAACTAGATGATATATACAAGAAAAATGGAGTCTGACCAGACAACTATTACATCTAAAGACCAAAGGTGTTGTTATAATGAAGGACTGCTTCCCATAATGAATGAACGGTGAAAGTAGTTTAAGAATGCTGATTGGTGCAGCAGATACATGACATGATCAAATGCGTACAGCCTGTCTAACCACAAATAAGGCTTCTGGAGCAGGCAGTAGATAGGACTCATCCCCACAGTAGGGTGGTGACTGGTCTGGTCTATGACAGCACTTCTTGAGCGGACACAGAGTTCACCGAAACGCTTGCCAAACTGACAGACAAGGTACCATCCTCACTGCCTGCTGCCCTGGGTATGGTTAAGAGCTCTCCCTGCAATGTTTCTTCATTTATGCTGTTGTTGGTCATCTGAAGAGTTTGAGGTTAACATTGGCTGCATCCCTCACGCATCCCAGTGGAGCAACATTTGCTCTCTGGTGCTCAGGTATCAGGCTGGCTGAAGACCAGCAGCTCTATGGCAGGTCCCCTTTCTTGGACTTCTTCTCATGTGCACTGCATGCAGCTGCAGCTGCAGCTCTCATCGGGCTCCGGGAGCCGCCCTGCAGTGCGGGCCCACGTGTGCTTGCTCAAGGTGAGAGGCTTCTCCATCCGTGCAGGGGGAGAAGTCTGGGTACCACTTGGAGAAAAGCGAGATGAGAGGAGAGACCCATGAACCGCATCAAGGTGGCGGGAGAGCAGCTGGACTGTCCAACAAATCTTCTGCTTCATGCTATGTTTCTTTTCTGCTTTGTGGCAGGGTTATGACTTCTAGGCCAGGACTTAGCCCATGGCTCTGGCAACAGGCATAGGTGGGACTTACGTACATCAGTGGGCAGGTAGCTACCGTGTCCTCTGTGTGTGTAGAGGTGGGCTAATTTGGAAGACCTAGCAAAGATTAATAACCCTCTGACCTCTAGTTGTCACGTGCACATGATATGGTGTGTGACGGGAAGAACTGTGCCGAGGCTCGGCCGCCCGGTGCTGTCACATCGCCTGCAGCTCAGGTGTGACCATTGCAGTGGTTTTTGCCAGTGTCTCCTTAGTGAGTGTTTGGAGACCCTCCTCAAATGGGGTCTGTGGGCCACGTGTCTGATTGTTACCTGGGCATGTGCAATGCCTTAGCTAGAGAAGTAAGCCTGGGTTCTGTGTGGGTGCTTAAAAATGAAGAAAGCAGGCTGCCTTGGAGTGAGGTGCCCTGCAGAAGTGTCAGCGCCAGACAAGAGGGAGGTGTCAGCACAGGTCAACAAAGCATTTCTATCTTTCTTCTTTTTTAACAAGTGTCAGAGCTTCCTCTTCCTTAGGCTAATGTCCTTCTGTGTATTGTGCATTGTGGTTAAAGTTTCCTTGCACTCGCTATTCCAAATAGCAGATCCTGTGTAATCACCTGTGCACAGTCCCAATATTGCTGAGCAAGTTCCTAACCAGAAATCCTAAGAAGCAGTGAAAATTATTTAGCTTGGAATCAGTGGGGACTGTGTGCTCTACACCTCTCTCAGCTCACGCCAAATGAAAAGCTTTGTTTTGTTTTGTTTTTATCTAGATGTAGCAATTCATGATTAGGATTTAAAGAGAGGACTTAAGTGACAATTTTGTTTTGTGTACTTATTTAACACTTCAAGCAAAATAAATCAGAATGGGATTCATTCATTTGACTTTGTTGTTGTTACTAATTATATGATTAAGTCCTCAAATACAATAACATTTTTATTTGAGCAGAAAAAAATATGTTTTAAAGTAGGTATGTAAGAGAAATAGAATTTATTCTCAGGATCAGTCTTAAGAAATAACGTTACATATATTGCTGGATCCTGCTTTCTCTGCAGTTCACATCACTGAAGAAGTTCTGCTCAGTGCAACAGGAGCAGCCCTTGTTTCTAGCTCTGCTATCTTTCAGGGTTTGTAGAGACGCTATGGTAAGTAGACTGTTTTTACTATAAGTGAAAATTAGAACCACGTATGTTTTCACTGGTTTGATTTGGCAAATGGACTTGTTTTTATCCACTGCATGTAAGCGCCAGTTGCATTTGGTAATAAGAATAGTTAACGTAGGGCAGGCTGCTCTGCAAGTGCGTCTTCATGGTTTCACTGACCACAGCATCTCTCATTTTGCCACAGGGGCCGAGGCAGGTAATTCCTTCTGCCTTGCTTTCAGAGAGCAGTTGTACACTGGCAACAGAAAGTCCGTAATTTTGAAGATCAGTTGAGATCAGATGCTCCCACAAAGTGTATTCATTAGGGTTTGGGTTAGTCTTCAGCAAGGCACACACGAAGATGTGCAAGGAGGCTCCATTCTGCTCGGTCCAGAGGAGAGAGAAGAGCTCTCATCTTTTCCAGGATCATCTGAAGCACCGTCCTCCTGTGCTGAGAGCCCATGGGCCATTTTGGTGCAGGATTTGTCTGTTCACGACCCTCTTGCTGTCGTTTTAGATGTGAGGTAATATCCAGGCAAAAGCACAGGCTTGGGGATCTGATGCAAAGTGCTTTAAAGACCATGATTAGGAATGAAGAAGGAAGCAGAATTAGACCAGCTCAGTGAACAGAAATGATGCTTTAAATATGTTCTGGCCTAGATATGTATGCTTCCTTCCATTTAAATTCCCAAATCAAAACAGTTATTTTAGGGAAGCATTGGAAGAGTAATGGATCCAGTTAAAGGGTGTAATATCTTCCTCTGCAAATGGGATACCGGAGGGAGCGGTTATTTTAAGACTGTATGCGTACAGTTTGCAATACTAATAAACAGTCCCGGGGATAGATTATGTACACACACACGCATCTAAGGGTTGGTTTCACAGTCAGTTTTTCACTGCCGGTTCAGCGCTCTGCCCTGCAATCTGAAACCGTGGAATCAAGCAGCAGTGTCTCTGCCCCTCATGTAAGGGTTCAACAATCTGCAATGTGCATCTGAAAAAAAGTAATTTAGACCCCCCCGGCCTCACATGATGCTTACCCCGCTCAGGGTGAAGACAATGAATCTATTGACTTCGATGAGGACAGGCCTGGGTCCGCTGCCACCGGCACAGGACTTTATCTAAACTAAGAGGTCCCTGCGTAACCAGCTCGCGGTGCCTCCAGCGCTGGTTTCTGCCGTCCCAGTCACTTGCCTCATATGTGGGTATTCGGTGATGGGAGGTTTAGCACAATATCCAGTTCCAGAGTTTTGAATGGAAAATGTGCTCTAATACCCAAGCCGCATTGCAGTTGGATTTTCAGAGGTGCTGCGCACTGTCCCACTTTGCGTGCCAGCGAGCCCAGCGCCTCTGCCCGCGGGAGCCGTGCTGGGTGGCCCCGCTGGCCACTGCCAGGAGCCCGGGTGGGCTGGGAGGGCTCCTGGAGGTGGCCGGAGCTGAGGGCGCCGGCTCTCGTAGTGGGGCATGAGCACCATCTGCTTGCACTCTGGTTTTTCCTGGGCTACTCGTGTGCGTACGCAGCAGCGAGCCAGAGCGTGGCCCGTAGGCGGGCGCCTTCTGCAGGGAGAAGCGGGGTGTGTAATACTGCGGTATAGATCTATATACGTGCTGCTTTTGCAGGGTGTGTGTAGACCTATTTTGCAGAGAAATGATGCCTGTTTTACTTGGCTAGGTGGAACCTAGCCTCTGGGATATTTTGAGGCTTTTTGACTTTGTACGCAACAGGCCAGTTTTGAGTTAAACCATCCCTCCTGCCTTGGAGTCACAGTGATTCAATTTACTGCATTTTCAGATAGTTCCTACTCCTCTTAATTTTGTCTTTCATTTCTAAGAAAGGCCGCTGTAGACAAATGGTTTGGTTCATATAAGGTGTTACTTACACTTTTGGCTGCAAAAGCTACTTACGTATTTAGTGATGACAAGTGTAGAAGTTCTGTGTTTGAAAGTGAAATTGCAGCACTGTTCAGGTAACAGTCCTGTGATCCTTACCCCGTCAGAGTGCTGCTGCCTTCAGTCTGAATAATGACCACAAGATTGGTCTTCTCTCTGCAGATTTTACATTTTTCATGGAAGTATGCATGTACACAGATGAAATACATATGTTTGTCTGCAGAGGAATGCTTATGCTGACATTTTAGATACGCTGAGTGAAAGAATATAATCCCTAAATACGGGTAAATGCTTCAAAGTGCACCAGTGCAGGTATAGGACTTTTAATTTTGTAGTGAAGTTTATGATTTCAGCCTTTCGTTCTGGAGCAGATTTTTTTTTTTTCTTCTACATTTCCTGTGATCTCAGATTCTAAAAAAATAAATAAATAAGTGAACAGTCTGATTAACAAAATCAAAACATTTTATTGAAATGTTGATCTTATATTTTACAGTTTATTGGACATTAAAAAACCTGAACATTTCAAGACCTGAAAAAAAAAAGTAGGAATATGTTTTGTTTTACTGTAAATGTTTTCTCTTAATCTTTATTTTAAAACTAACATTCCTCAAGTGGCATATTTTTCCCCAAATTGTTTCACTTCTGACAAGCTAGTGTTTTCTGAGGTACATGTGTGCATCAGAAATTTTCTCGGGGGTGCCAGTGTACAGTCATGGTTTTTGTTTTTTGTTTGCAGATGAGGCCCAATTTCTTTAACCATTTAGTTGAATTTTGCCTGTGTCCAATTCTGTGCGTGAAACCTTTCTCTAAACATGGGTGGGATCCAGCCGCGTTGTGGAGGAAGGGGTGGGGTGGCTTTGCTGATGCAGGAGAGGAGCTGTGGCCAAGATGCTACCCCCCGCTAAATCGCCGCCTCGGCAGAAGGCCAGGTCAGAGCTGCGTGCCAGCCGGGCTGTCACCCACACTGCCAAAGGGGAGACATGCACTTAAAAACATTTATCTTGTATTTTCAAGTTAACTGCTTCTGGAAGCATTAGCAGATTAAATGCCAGTCATCCTAGCTTTATCTAATTTCAGCTGTTGTACCGTCAAAATATTTTGCTATAAAATATCAGGCATCAGGCTGCATTGCTTCTGAAATCCAGGGCATTTTTTTATCGAGTTGAGTAGGCTAGGCTTTGCTGCTGTGCGATCGACTCAGAAGAGGAGGAACTTGCACATTTTCTCCAAATCTGTTACCAATGTGCCAAAAAGCAGCTGCAGCAGCAGCAGCCTAGAAGTCAGCGAGCACGTGTGGGACGCTGTGGTGTGTGTGCGGTTTATCAGGGCCACAGCAGCTGGTGGTCGCAGCGCTGGCAGGGCTGGCAATGCCACCGGTGCCCAGGGGGCACAGGCTGCTCATCCGATGGGCAGCCCCATGTCATGGTGCCCCCTCCTGCCAGTGCCACAAGGGACTTGCTCCAGACCTGCGGAAGCGTGAGGGAGGGGAGAGCTGGGTGCTGCATCTGTCTATGCCTCAGGTGCCTTGCATGAATAACAGTGTTTGGTTTTGGCAAACGATGCCGCCCTTTGTTGAAGAGCTGTTGAGGACTATTCCATCACTGCCCATAGAGTACTTGGAAAGCCTCAGCTTCAGGGCATTATTGGCCTTGATCCAAAGCCAATGGAAATACATGCATTACATTTAATGGCCTCTGGAACAAGCACTTATGGAAATGTAATATCTTATTTATTGGCTTGCTTGATACAAGAGCGCCAGTGAAGGAAAGTTGTTCAAATGCCTCCAAATTACTGGCTCTTGAGCATCAATCTGCCACCTTCTTTTGGTTTTTTGTTCGTTTGGGGGGCGGGGGCACTTTTTGGAAGGACGGATGAGTTTTGACTTGAAAGTGAGAAGTCATATACCGAAGAAGGAAGCCCTGAGAGCTTTCAATCTGTGTGCCACGAGAGATGCTCACCCACTCAGACAAAATCAGCCTATGTCCCTCCTTCCTGCAGAAAGAGCCCCTCACCACGTTCCCCTCAGACCTTAATGAGTTTAGTCTGCGGGATTTCCTCTTCCGGTGACATTATCAGAAGAAATTACCCTGTACCATTACCTGTGGCCAATGAAGCTTGACAGGCTTCCCCTGGCTCTCCTCTCCCGGACTGTGTGCGACTCCCCGAGACAGGAAAGTCTTGTCTGGATTTGACCCTTTGAAGTTTCCCTCACCTCCACCCACCAGCTCGCTGCGATTTCAGCGCTGTAGTCCCCTGTCCCTGCGCTTGGAGTCTGTGGATGCTGCCACGGTTATTACAGCTGGGTGCCATGGGTGCATGGGGAGGAGCTGCGCTGTGGGAGCCTGGGGGTGGGTTCAGGGGGTCCCTGGCATCCCTCCTGCCCAGCCCGGGGTGGCTGGGGCTGGCCTGTGTCCCACCGAGGAAGGGTGTGGGTCTGCAAACAGAAGGCTGAAGGGATGCAGTACAATTATTTCTCAGGCAGTGCTTAACTTCAAAGACATTTAAAGAAAGAAAAACATGTTGGAGAAGAACGGTCACTCCAGTGGTAATAAATGAACATCTCAGCAAAGTGCCAGACTGAGGCTCTCATGGCTGTTTCCACTGATTTCCTGCTCACCAGCTGGTGCCCAAACCTGGCTGAGGTGTCCCTGGCATTTGGCCTGCTGCCCACCACCACCAGCAGACTCCCCTTGGTGGTCCTGGTCTGGACCCCGAGCGCTGGGCAGAGCTGGGCGCAGAGGGTGCAGAGTGTGAGGTGCGAGGCCGTCTCTGTCCCCCCTTGCTCGTGTGCAGCACACGCCTGGGGAGCGTGCCACAGCACGGCCGCACGTTTGGGCGAGGGCTGACACTGTGTGGCACCGCTGGGTCCGGAGGCTGGCCCGGCCCCTGCTGTCTGCCCTGCGGGTGGGCGGATTGCGGGGATCCCCTGTGCCTGAACACCCTCATCCTGAGTATCCTGTCCGATGGATAAGAGCTGCCTTGTGGCAGGTTTGTGAAACTAGCCCAAGCTTTTGGCCTTTTTGAAAGAAAAAAGGTGTATGGGATTGTTCACAAAACACTCAACTCTAACTCTTCCAAGAATGAGTACACGTGACCTTGTTTATGTATTTTTTTCAGCAGGCAGAGCAGTGCTCCTCTGGCTGTAAAACACTCCGGGCTTTGCTGCTCTGGGGTACAGCAGCATCCTGATGGTCCTTCTGTGTCCAGGCGCAGTGGTGCAGCAGCATGACCGATGGGGAGACGTGAGAATTTGCCACCCCTAGACTGGCTTGTCATGTGTGCAGCCTGGATAACCCCAGCGCTGCTCAGTCCTGTGCCACCTTGGAGTCAGACAAGCCTAAATGTGTACTAGCTTGTTCGGGGGCAACACATTGTCCTAAGCATACTCTGTGAACGCTGAATTAAGTCCTTGGTGAATGAGGATTGAAATTGGAAGCAGCTAAGTGAGCCTGATATGTGCTGTGTGTTCTGTGTTTGTATATATAACTGTTCAATATCCCATAAACTTTCCCACAAAATCAAACAACGCTCCTCTTAAGGGAGTGGTTTTCCAGTGATTATGAAAAACAAGTTGTGTGGCATCTGGGTACACAGAGCTATAGCCAAACACCACTTTGTTATTGAGTCTTGTCCTTACCCTCTGGTTTTACTTTTAAACATTCATTGCATGGCTGTATCATTCATCTTGAAAATTTTGGAAGGGTATATACCTCAGGAGTGTTTTCTCTGTTTAGGACTCTGCTGGCTTCGCTTTATATCTTTTGGTTATGTCCATAGCCAGGCATTGTTTAGCCTGCGTTAAGTGACTCAGAATGGTTTTGGTTTACATTCACTTTATCATTCTATATCTCCTACAGAATTACTATACACAGAATTTCAGACCTCTGTCTGCACAGCTAGATACAGAAATACAACTCTATGCATGAGCTCCAAGGGCAGTGTAAATGCCACAGCCTTGGGTAAAAATGTCTACCTAGCAAAAAGCAGGGAAGCCTTTTTGCAAGATGGAGTGTCTCAATTCCGGTCTGATAATTTTTGGGTAACGACAGGTGATGTCCTGTGGCATCAGCCCTGGGAGGATGAAACAAGGTTCAGGAAGACAGGCACATTTCATGCCTTGTGGCTTCAATGCTGGGTTCTCAGAGACTGCAGGGAGGACTCCCAGGAAAAAGGCAACTTTGTCCTGTTTGGAGGGTACCCAGGAGAAACGTCTGTCTCCCTGACCGTAACTTCATCCCACTTTCCCTTCACCCTCTAGGGGAGATGCCCTCCGCAGAGAAGGATTTACCATGGTTGTTAGCAGCAATGAGTTCTGGTATTGCTTTCTTCCCTGGCCCAAAATGCTGGATTGCTGGGAAACTTTCGGTGGCTGTGCTGGAAAAGCACCACCCTCTCCGAGCCCCATCTGCAGGGAGGTGACTTGGCCTGGCTCCCTAGCTTTAGCGTGGCTAAGGGAGGATACAAGGGGGATTCCTGCTTCTTGTGGAGCGTTTCTCTCTGTGGCTGCTGTCTCTCTAGGGGAGCAAAGGGCCTTTCCTGCTCCCAGGTGGGGCAGCAAGTATTAAACCCTGACTGGGGGACCTGCTATGGATTTGCATTGCTATGGCTGCTTCTGATTCTGCAGCTTTTCTGGGGCTTCGTTAACCCAGTTACTTGATTCACAGCTTGGAGAATTAGTATGGTTTTCTGTAACTGGGAGGCCTCCATGTAAAGCTTGATCTTGGTGTAATTCTCAGTCAGTTTGGTAATTTTATTGGGCCTCAAAGTATTTTGTGGCTGGAGGAAATGCTCTATGTAAAACTCACAGCTTCATCTGGTAGTGATTTGTCATTTACCATGTTTCGGGCTTGCTGCCAGCTCAGCTGTTGCCAAATGAAAGGAAGACAAGGGAATAAAATGATTATCAGGAAAAGGCTTAGAAATGTTGCAAATGAAATAAACGAAGAATAGCTTAAAACTAAGACAAGGATATATATAATCAATCGCAGAAATCATGGGGGCAGGCAGCAAGGGAGTTTAAGTTTCCCCTAGACTAGAGTCCTTTTCACATTGAGAACGTTTCAGTCTTATCTTTCAAATATACGTGATCAAGTGGACCACCAAGACAAAATTTCCTGTGAACCTGTAAAACCGTACTTATCTCTATTTTGTGTATCTTTATATGGGGTATCTATTATTAGTGGTTAAAAAGCCTATTGTTATTACACATTTACTCTGTGGTGGGAGCTACAGGTCAGGGAGGTACGTAAACAGGCAAAAAGGGCAGTCTCTGACCCAGAGGACACAACTGCAGTGCCGGTTGGAAGGAGATGCTGTGCCCGAAAGGGTTGTTTCACAGGGCTCCAGTATCACAACAGGCTGTCTGGAAACTGCCGGTGGATTGACCCTCACGAGAGCCAGCAGCCGAGGGCCGGTCTGCCAGCACCGTGGCAAGCCGGGCCCCGGGACACCTTCTCCTGGCCGCGGACCTGCGAGGCTGGGCTGCTGACCCCTGGCCCTCTCCGCATTCAGCAGTTGCTGATCCGTTTTCATGAAGCTGGTGCGGTGTGGGAGGTGCCTGGTAATTTCAGCAGCAGTCTGTACAGGCCTGGGAATCGACTGGTGTGCCTCACCTACTGAATAGGTGGAAGAATATTTTCAAGTGGACTGCCTAAATCCATAACCACTTTGAAAAAGAGTCCTGAGCTTTAGTTAATGGAGGTTTTGGTTTGAAGGGCTGAGCACTGCAGGTGAAAAATTTGTAGTCCATACATCAGCTTTCAATGATCATATTTGGTTTGTGTAAGGAGTTGCTTCTTTGCACTTTCACTACTGGGTTTTGGTTAAATACGCACATTTAATCAGAATTTGTGACTTTATCTTGTGAAAAAATAAAAGGTCAAAAGATAAGCGTGATTCAACAAATGCTTTATCCAAATATCAGGCACTTCTAGGGCTTATAAATTGTTTTGGAGACAGTTCCACAGCTCTCTCAGCAGTCAGCTGTGAAGGGAATTTCCTACAACTTTTAATATGCTCCTAGTTTAATATTTTTTCTTCTCAGCTATGTGAGGTAAGTCAGTAAAATTTAATAGAGAGAGAAACAGAGGTGTAGGGAGATTACTGACTTGCCTAAGGTCCTACAGGATCAGGGTGTGCTAGCGTGGTGCTACCCCAGCAGCACGTCCTGCTGTGGGCGCACACAGGTAGTGTGCTGCGAGGATGCTCTCTCATTACCTCCCTTCCCAATCACACTGAACTCTGGCTAGGCGAGAAAGGGGTGGCACTGTGTGGAAGGGGCCATGCCAAGCACCGGTCAGGAAGGCAGACGGACAGCCAGGAAGACATCCTTTTGGTTGCTCATCTGGGTTGGGTTGGGGGGACAGGCACGCCGGGGCAGAAGCAGGTCCTGTTTATTCACCCTGCTGCACTAGTCAGAGCTGAGCGATGAAATCTAGGCCCACAGCAAGAGCAGCAGCACTGTAATCCTACTGCATGGTACCTGCCGTGCAGATGAGGGCTTCTTACAGGTGTTTTACCTTTTGGTAGAAAGAAGTTGAACAAAGCAGCAGCTATTCTGGTAAACTTGCACTTCTCCAGGCTCCAACTCTGCTTATGACGTGCCAGTTTTCTCAGTCCAGATATCCTATCCACTAATGAACTGCAAGGACTGCATTTGCTCTTCTTTATCCACTGTCCTTATCATGGTTATCCTTCCCATGGTTACTACTGCTACTTTCATCCCTTCGTCTTCCTTCCAAATCCATTCTTCCTTTTCCTGCCTTTAATTTTTCTCCTGCTTTGAGATGCATATTGCCTTAGCTACTTTTCCCCTGCTGTGCTAAATTGGTCCTTGAGGAAGGCAATGCCTTCCATCATCGCATATCATCGCTGATTTTCCCTTACAGAAAGGAATGGCTGCTGTTGAGGGGGTCCTGGCCTTGATGATAGGCAGCTTGATGTCTGTTATGGTTGTAGCCTTCAAATACACGAGCAAGAGAAATTTTCTTGTCTTGTGGTCTTTTTATTCTTTCTTGAAGGTACACTGGGAATAAGGAACTTAAATTGAGCTGGCAGTGGCTTCTTTGTGATATCTGCATGCTGGAACACAGTTCTGTCTTTTTCAGAGGGCAGACCACTGTTGCTCTTGATGTGAGATGCACCCCTACCCCACCAGCTGTTCTCACCCAAAGCCTTAGCTGATGTTGCATACTTGGGTGCTTCTAATGGTGGTGAGCAGGTGAGGCTGTATCTTTTTGGTATAACTAAAGAAGCTATTAAATAGTAAGCCTAATGGAGGACTAAGATCAAGGAAATGTTAAGTCTTATTCCAACCTTTGAGACCAGCTTCCTTGGTAGTACTCTATACAGTGCTATGTACAAACCTAACTTAGGAGGTGTTAATGTGAACTGAAACCTGTAGGGACAGCATACGCTCAAAGAATGTCTGTTCATTGTGCTTGAACTTTTGGTTAGTGAAAGACAACATCCATTTAGAAAAGGAGATTGGGAAATGAAGACTGCTGAGATGCTAAATAGAGATAGGAAGGCAATGATAATTTAGAAATGGATTTGTATTACACATCTGTAGAGCAGTGACATATATACTTTTTGATATTTGGGAAATGTGAATTTATTTTCCATGCTGTGCTCTAATAGAAGTGTGGATCCAACTTTCCTAACCAGGAAAATATAGATGGTCACCACACTGAAAACTCTTCTTTTTCATGTTTTGGTCACCTGTTATCCCATTTCCAATCATTTGAGGTCATTTGCATTAAGTGATGTCTGGAAATGTTATATACTTATGGCAGCTCTTTGAGCACTTTGGGAGATCTGTGGAGTTCAGTCTTTGAAATGAATTTTGTATGTCTGGTTGCATTATTTGGGGCTGTGTAAGAAGCAAAGAAATTAATATGGTTCAGCCCAGTTTGTTCTACACTGGGGTCCATCATGATTGCTGTGGTTTAACCCCGGCAGGCAGCCAAGCCCCACCCAGCCACTCGCTCACTCCCCCACAGGGGGATGGGGGAGAGAATTGGAAGGGTGAAAGTGCGAAAACGCGTGGGCTGAGATAAAGACAGTTGCATAGGTAAAGCAAAGCTGCATGCGCAGGCAAAGCAAAACAAGGAATTCATTCACTGCTTCCCATCGGCAGGTGGGAATTCAGCCATCCTCAGGAAAGCAGGGCTCCATCATGTGTGACGGTGATTTGGGAAGACAAACACCATAACTCTGAACGTCCCTCCTTTCTCCTTTTTCTCTGCAGCTTTTATTGCTGTGTCATATGGTGTGGGATATCCCTTTGGTCAGTTTAGGCCAGCTGTCCCCCCCCCAACTCCTTGTGCACCCCCAACCTGCTCGCTGGTGGGGCAGGGTGAGGAGCAAAAGAGGTCTTGGCGCTGCTCAGCAATAGGTAAAACCCATCCAAAACCAGTACAATGATGCATCAAAGGTCAAAGTTAAAAAGAAGAGTTAATGGGAAGTCAAGATGCCAGAAGGAAAAAGATGTGTAGTGATCTGAACCAAAAGTTGCGCCTTGCTGAGAGACTAAAGTGTTCTCGATTTGCACCCACTGGTTCCCTCAAATAGGGTCTGGCTGGTTAGCGGCTAATACATGATTGCTAATGAGAAAGTGTGTTTATCTCTTTTATTTGTTTGTTAGGTATTTTGCATAAACGTAGGCTACAGAGGTTCACATAGTAGGTTTCTCAGAAAGATGAAGAAGTGAAGGTAAATGATGGGAGGGCTGGCTAGTCTTCATCTGCTGCCATCCTTGGAGACATTCAAACCTGATCTACTTCCAAAGTGTCCCTGCTTTGAGTAACGGTTGCCAGATTGCCTTCTAAGGTTTCTTCCAACCAAAATTATTTTATGATTTGTGATAACAGAAATTTTAAAAAAAGTTTGACTTCTTAATTTATCCTGTCCAGGTAGTTCTTCAGCATATCCTTGCTTACTACTGCATTTCTGTGAGAACACCCCATTTTGATTAACTGCCTGGGAAGATTTCTGATTATTTAATGATATGCTTAATGATATGCTCCCTCCAGATGAGCGAGTCAAAATCCAGGCTAGCTGGCTATGAGTTACGCACCCAATCTGAAAATTCATTTTCATTTATTTTCTTAATCTGAACTGCAGGATTTATCTACTATTTTTGTCTTCTCAAAAACAATGAGAATGCCATTTCTAAGCCTCCCTTAGTAGAATAATAGCAATGTGCTTTGGAAACAGGAAAAACGGAAAGAAAATATTTACATTTCTAAACAAAATATCTATCCAAGCAGGTAATCGCTCTGAGAAAGACAGAGGGAATGTCCCGAGGCTGACAGCAGCCCATGAAGTCAGGCGAGCGGTAAGAATGGCAGGGAAGGGTAACAACTGTGTGTCTGTCTCCAAACAGAGAATACAGCATGTTTTTCACTGCACTCTAAGTAGTTAATAGAATAAGTGCAAATTAAATAGGCTTCCAGGAGGACTTTCTAGGCACATCAGAGTTTTTTCACGCTGACAAACAATCTTATGGCTATTTCCGCAGGGTCATAGGATAGCTATGGTTGGGAGGGGCCTCTGGAGATCGCCTAGTGCAACCCGACTGCTCAGGCAGGGTCAGCTACACCAGGCTGAGTTTTGAGTATCTCCCCAGAAGGAGAGTCCACAGCCTTTCTGGGCAATGTCTGCCAGTGTTTGACCACCCTCACAGTGAAAAAATGTCTCCTTGTGTTCAGATGGAGCTTTCTGTGTTTCCGTTTCTGCCCATTGCCTCTTATCCTGTCAGCGGGCTGCCTCTTCTTCCTCCCCTCCCATCAGGTATTTACACACATGGGTAAGACCCCCCGAGCCCTCTCTTCTTTAGACTGAAGTGTCCCAGCGCTCTCAATCTCTCCTCATTTTCTAGCCTAGGAAACCAATTCCCCAATGCAGAAGGTGGAACAAACATTTTCCTGCAAGATGACTTCCAACTCTTGCCTGAGATCCGCCAGCTCGCTTTGTGAACACCAGGGGATTTCTGAGAGGACCCCATGTGCCCAGCAGGCCATGCCCACTGCCTGCAGCTTTCCCGGTGAACCCACCTGGGGGCTGCAGAGCCGGGACCGGGGCTCTGGGCATGGCCCTGGCATGAGCGAGCGGCTGGGTGGGACTCCGCTTTGAGGGTGCTTCTGAACAGAGCTGCCTGCCAAGTTGCCGCCTGGGCTGGCGTCCCCACCACTGCCAGCCAGCAGAATAATCCGGTTCACCTGCCTTGGACGTATTCAGGATGCGCGAGGTCAGAGTCTTACCTCAGGTTTCTATGTTTTACCTGAAAGTTTGATAGTCATGGGTAAGCTGTTCCAGACTGAAACCAAGGGTGCGATCCAGTCGGTTTTCCAGTGTAGTGAGCTGGGAGGGGAGAGGGCTGAGATCAATCAGTACATGGAGCATCTGTGGGCGTATGGACATTCCCGTTATGTATAAAACCAGTTGTGAATTAAAACTGATTAGAAAAAAGAAGAGCCACAAAAATGAGACTCTTTCTGATGACAGGATCAACTTCTATTAAACTACCCGCAGTTTAGAGTTTGCTGCCTTAAGAGGCAAAAAGCAATCTTGATTTAAAACAAACAAATAAATCTCCCTTTTTTCCTGTTTGCTTATGCCACTATTCCCACTATGTAATCTGAGCATAAAGGAAAGCACACTGCTAAACTTTCTGAAGCCTTCATTTAGCATCTGCATGAAGAACTTTAAAAGAAATAATACAAACAAGTCGAATGTATATAAGGAGTCTAGGAAGATTATATCACAGATAAGGAAAATGCTTGGGATTTTCTTCTTGTATGTGTAATGCCTTTGCAACCTACTCGCAACATTATTCCCTGCATGAGGGCCCCCTAATTATTTCATCATGCAGCAGGAAATTCTGGTAGGTCATATATAAACAGCCTGAGGCAGAGACCTCTTCATCAGATAGAGCGTGACATCTGACATCTGTGCAGCCTGCCGTTCGCATGCCACAATTAGCCAGTCAGCCCAAACGCTAACTAACGCAGGAGCAACTGGGAGCATGGGGCTAACTGGTGGTGGCAAAGGTCTCCCCTAATCCAAAACTAAAACTTCTGCATCCCTTCCCTTTCCTGATGGCCACGTCCCACCCCTCGCCTGGCCGAGCCCGCAGCAGGCTCGGTCACGGTGCGTGGCCAGCCTGTCCAGGTGGGGTGGGATCCTGACCTTGCTCTGCGCAGAGGTTCTCCCCGAGGATGGGGTGGTGCATGCACCCCTTTGTTCCCATGTGCCGCTCAGGCAGAGCCGGGCCCTGCGGTGGCTGTGCCATGGGCAGGCTGGTGTGCTGAGCCCAGCAGAGGAACTGCGCGGTCACTGCTCTGGCTGGGGCTCAGCCCGGCGTGACGCTCAGAGCAGTGGCACCGGTGCACCCTCAGCAAAGGCACCAGCTCCCTGTGCCGCTGGCTGAGAGCCTGAGGTGCTGCGGTGAGGAACGGCTGGAAGCAGGAGACAGCTAAAAATCAGGTGATGGTGATGGATTAGGGATCTGTGTCAGACATGATCCACAACTGCTTATTTTTTCTTCTCATTTTTATGGTTCCTCAACAAAAAGGCATATTATTTTCCCTTAAATGAGTAATGGTCAGTGGTGTTTCCTTATTACAGAAAATGGCTTCTTGGGGAAATTGTTGCAAGTAGCAGTCTGGGAAGGAGTTTGAGAAGTGTAGGGAAAGCATGTGCCAGCAGTCAGCACTTTCCCCTTCAGTGTTTCTTACCTGAAATTCCCTGCGTGTCCACATCCCCCTTCCTGTGCCATCTTGCCCCCAGCCATGCTGTGTGTCCAGGAGAACCACAATAGCATTACTAGCTCTGACATTTGGTTAGTTCCTCTGTCTTTCTTGGATGAAAGTAATAGACTGCATGAGAAACAAAGGAAAATTCTCTGAAGGAACGTTTTAGGGAAACAGCAGTTCCCTAATGTGACATGTATTTTTCCCTCCAGTGTATATTTCCACTGTCTTCAAATATACAACTCTATTTCATCATTATTGTTATTGTTCAGACTATTGGATTCTGTTTTCGTATGTCGTCTTGGCTGTTTTGAATCAAATAAGAAAGTCTTTTTACATATTTTTTGACTTTGGCTTTAACCTTAAGCCCAGTCCTAGAAAAATCTACGTTCAGCAGTTTTCTGCAGTCTGTCCAAATCTATTTACACAGGAAAATGTTCTTTCTGTTACTGCATTTAAGGACAGGATAAATTCCACAAGTTTTAAGAAACTGAGGATAGTAACAGTATTTGAAGACAGACTTTTAGTGTTAATAGTAGACTACTGAGGCTTGAGCTGTGCTGAACGTCTCAGTACAAAATCTTCTTCAGACAAACAATTCATAATCAGTCTTTTGTCAAATTTCAGTCATTCAGTAATGCTAAGGATTTCCTGAAAAGTCAACTTTTTTTTTTCCCCTTGGGTAAGTGACTGAATCAGGTTAAGTTTGTTTGCTGAAATCAGCTATTTTAAAATCAAAGTGTGTCACTGACTGAAATATTTCCCATTTTCTTCTGTTTTTTGCTGATGTACTTTTTACATTAGTTATTTGGAATCAGATAATTCCTCATTAACTCTTTTTTCTAACCTACCATTCCTTTATTGCATCATCATAAATTTCAGTATGCATGCATTGACTTTCGATTTGAAGACTGCAGCACAGAACGTCTTTTGCACTTAGTGGAAGTTTAAAATTTATTCTATGAAGCAGACTTTCTACAGCCTCCATCTACATCTTTAAGATTCTCAGATAATCCTGACCTTGTGTACCTGTGCTTATTCCTGACTTGGGGGATACTCCTTATCATCCCTTTGTTTCAGGGTTAATAAAATTAAATGTCTACCTTTAAGACTGTCTGTATTTCTGGCAAATGAAAATATTATTTAAGACTTCCCCTGCCCTTATGGGTGATTTTAACTTCCCAGATGTTAGCTGGGAATATCATACAGTGGACACAAACAGGTCCAGGAAATTCCTGAAGCATGTTGAAGATAACTTCTTGGTGCAGGTACTAAGGGAGACGACTAGGAAAGGTGCCTACTAGATCCGTTGTTTGTAAACAGAGAGGGACTCATGGGCCAAGTGGTGGTTGGTGGCTGTCTTGGTCACAGTGACCACAGAGTAGTTGAGTTTCAAATTGTTGGCGACAGGAGAAAAACTGCCAGCAAAACTTCGGCCCTGGACATGGGGAGAGCAGACCTGGGGCTGCTGAAGGAGCTAGTTAGTAAGGTCCCCTGAGAATCTGCTATTGAAGGTATTGGGGTCCATGAATGCTGGTCACTTTTTAAGAGCCATCTCTTAAGAGCGCAGGAGCAGGCAATTCCAAAGTGTGGGAAGTCAAGCAAGCTAGATAGGCTAGAGAGCTGGGCACTCACCAACAGTATGAAATTTAACAAAAGCAAGTGCTGCTTTCTCCACCTGGGATGGGGTAATCCTGGTTACATGTACAAACTGGGGGACAAGAGGCTGGAGACCAGCCCTGCAGAAAGAGATCTGGGGGTTTGGGTTGATGGCAAGTTGAGTATGAGTCAACAGCATGGCCTGGCAGCCAGTGAGGCCAACTGTGTCCTGGGGTGCATCAAGCACAGCATAGCTAGTCGGTCTAGGGAGGTGACTGTCCCACTCTACACCACACTGGTGTGGCCCCACCTTGAGTACTGTGTGCAGTTTTGGGTGCCTCAATCGAAGAAGGACATCAAACTATTAGAGTGTGTCCAGAGGAGGGTGACCAAGATGGTGAAAGGTCTCAAGGGCAAGACTTAGGAGGAGCGGCTGAGGTCACTTGGTTTGTTGAGGCTGGAGAAGAGAAGGCTGAGGGGTGCCCTCATCACAGTCTACACTTTCCTCAAGGGGGGCAGTGGAGGGGCAGGTGCTGCTCTCCTCTCTCTGGTGACCAGCGACAGGACACGAGGAAATGGAATAAGGCTCTGCCAGAGGAAGTTCAGATTGGACATCAGGAGAAGGTTCTTCACTGAGAGGGTGGTCAGTTCCTGGAACAGGCTCCCCGGGGAAGTGGTCACAGCACCAAGCCTGTCAGAGTTCAAGGAGCGTCTGGATGATGCTCTTAGTCATATAGTTTAGTTTTAGGTAGTTCTGAGAGGGGCAGGGAGTTGGACTCAATGATCCTTATGGGTCTCTTCCGACTTGAAATATTCTGTGATTCTATGAATCTATGACTTGTTTTCCACAACTTTTAAGGTGAAGTTCTGATCTGCTTAGAGCTTCCTCTGCTCTGTTTTGCAACCTGGGACCTAGATATTTAGCTGGAAGCAAAGTATTTTTTATTTTTTATTAATCCATAAACAAGAACAGTATCCCATGAAGTTTGGCCTAATATTATCAATGGCAAATGATGGTGCATTGCCAAAGTTCAAAGCATTCAGTTTATTGTTGTCTTGAAAATTACCAAGTAAATAGATTATTTCCACCTTCAATTATTACTGAAGCATTAATGGCCACAGAGGCAGGAAAAAGCCCCTCTCAATGAAGTTTTTAATCACTTTTCAATGCAAAGAGGACCTAGTATGCTACTGACAATGCAAAAGCTCATTTCCTCACCAAGATTCAACTATTGGAAGACATGACTATTAGATTTGCTGTAATCTACACTACTGAATACAGAACACTGCTGTAGCTTCAGCAGTGACCTTGTCATTTTCTGTGTTTTAAAAGTTTTCACAAACATTTGTGAGTTTTATTTTTAGAAGCTACAGTAGAGTTATGATTCCCTCTGTTTTGCACTGCCATACATCTGACAGGGCATGACAGGCAATTGGGGAGCTTCTACATAAACTCCCCTAAGCCTTGTAGCAATTATTGCTGATCCTTGTAAAATGACTCCTCCAGTCCTACCAGGAAGGGCAAAACCTCTTCTCAATTTGCGGGTTACCCTTGCAGCCGCTTTCACAAACCTGGTCGTGATCCACTTAGGGATGTAATTTGCAGTGTGCCTAAATAAGGCTGCAATAAATACAATTACAACATAAGTAAGAAGCACAGGTTAGGTTGTGATCACTGTTCCTGTTGCTTCTCCTTTGTGCTGATCAATATATCCCAGATATTATCACGTGATACATACATAGGAAAATTTGCTAGTTTCCAAAGTAATCCCCTCTGTAGTGCTTTTAGGTAAACTACAGTTATTCTGGCAACACTTCTTAAACAGTTTCTCTCTGATTTTCAGCAGTTTTCAGAGTAATTTCCTTCTGTCGCTGGTTCCACTCTGGGACTCTGAAGCCTCCTCCGGAAGTCTTGGGGGCTCAGGACATAGACTTGCCCCCAAGGAGCCGGAGTTCCCCTCAAGTTATAGCCCACTGGCATAGCGAGCACTGTCAGAGAGCTCCTCTGGGCCTCCTCCCGAAAAGCCTTAGTCTTGCCAGAAGTGGCCAAGCTGTTACCCTGGTCCCAAGCCCTGACCCCCCCCAAACCTTGGCGGTGTAACACACAGTGCCTGCCTCTGCAAGAACTGAGCTAGCCATGAGCCTCTTCTGAAGTTTTTTCATTGCTGGGCCTCATCTCTGCTTGGTTACAAGTGCAACCGCAGAGCTCATGCTTTTAGCAGGCCAGATCCCAAACATGAAGCCGCATACATGGGTTTTATTTGAGGCATGCAAATAAAAACCTTGGGGCAGGGTGAGGTCTTTGGGGTTAATTTCTGTTAAAAGAGTGTGTTTCTTTGGACTTAATTTTACACTGAAAACAAGATTTAACCTGCCCCATTACAGGTATGAACCCTGCACCCCATTCTGGGAGTCAGGACACCAGGAGAAGAGTCTGGAGAGGCAGAAGGGATTGGGGAGGAGCAGGACACCAGCCATGGCCAGTGGCTGAGGTGGCTGTGCTGCTGGCGGTGCTGCTCCCCCAACACCCTCCAGGCTGCTCGGTGACCCCGGAGCTTGGGCAGAGGTGGCTTTGGGCTGTGCAGCAGGCTGGTGGGAGAGAAGGGAAAGGAGCGTTCCCCCTGCGCCGGCGGGAGAGAAGGGAAAGGAGCGTTCCCCCTGCGCCGGCGGGAGAGAAGGGAAAGGAGCGTTCCCCCTGCGCCGGTGGGAGAGAAGAGAAAGGAGCATTCCCCCTGCGCCGGCGGGAGAGAAGAGAAAGGAGCATTCCCCCTGCGCCGGCGGGAGGGCCCTGTCAGGCCCTGTGCACACTAGTCGGCCCTGATGGCCCTGGGCAGCCTCTCCCGGGGTCTCACCCACCCGCCCCCGTCTGCCTGCAGGCCCTGGAGCCTGTCATCCCACATCAGGGTCACCCTGGGCTTGTCCCTGGCAGGGGACAGCCCCAGGCCTGCTGCCCCGGCCAGCTCTGCCCCGCTGCTGCTTCTCCTGGTGCTGCGGCGGGAGGCCAGCCTGGGGAAAGGGGAGCACAGGCAGGGGAAGGCTGCTGTGACCAAGTCTGGGGACAAAATACGGGGAGAACAAGGGACTACGGGAGGCCCGGGGTTTCATCAGGAAAGCCATGAGCACCTGGCAAGCCAGCGAGGCTGGGCAGGGTGAGCTGCGTGCTCCGTCTGAGGATGTGGTGAGAAGAGGCTGAGCAACGTGGAGCTCAAAGCTGCTGTCTCAGGAACCAGGGCCAAGAATGACACACCCTGTGGAAAATAACACAGCCCGAGGCAATGGCTGTCATCTGGAAACGGCTACGGATGACGTCTGAGCAGGACGGTGTCGGTGCTGGGGAAAGAGCGTGGCAGAGATGGAGGGGATGAGGGAGACGAACAGCCTGGAGGCTGGTGCGGCTCCGTGGAGAGCTGGAGGCCGCTGCAGGCAGCCATGTGTGTCCAGTGCAGAGGCAGGAGACAGCTGCCCCTCGGTGCTGGCAGGGCTGACAACGCCTGTGCTGGATACAGGGAAAGACAGTTCGTAACAGATCCTGCTGCTGATCAAGGCCTTAGTCCTGCCCATCAGGCAGCAGTTCTGGGACATGCCTTTTTTTAGCAAGGCACAGGAACAGGATTCCCAAACCATACTCCTAGAAGCTGCCTGACCCAAAGGCAGAAGCCAGACGTGATGCTGTTTCGCCATATCGGCTGGAGATCTGGTGGTGGGCACAAGAGCTGCAGCAGAACCACGTGCCACCCATAGGGAAGATTCAAGAAATTGTCCAAAAATTCTCATTTCTAATCCATTTGTAATACGTGATGGATCAGATTTTTAATGTCACTAGTACAGTTACAGCAAGAGTTCAACACTTAATAAATCCCAAAGAACCTCCACAGGGGTGACAGTTTCCCTGAACATGACTTGTGCCTTAGCAAGGTACAGATTTTCACGGATGACTCCATAATCTCTCCCTCATGTGAGGGATCCCTCCCATGCTGGAGGCAGGCTTTTGTAAGTAAGGCTTTTGTATCAGTGAGATCCTTCTGCTATTCGTCCACCTGTTTTCACTAAGAATTTGGGAGACGGCTCTCTGTTCCTCTCTCAGAGCTAGCTGAAGTTGGTGAGGGGGTGCAAGCTGATTAAGTGGGGCCTGGCTGAGAGGTTGTGCATACATGAATATACGCAGCTGTACTTGGCTAGTTAGCCTTGTTTGTTAGGAAACTGAGCTGAATACTTGGTCCATTTTTTCCTGAGTAACTTTGTGGAGAGAAGACTTTCCATTTCCTGGAGCAGGAGAAATTCAGGAGACATGGCCAATGCTAAAAATATTTTTCTGTGCCTGGTGTTTCAGGTTCTGCCAGGTGCCTTTTGAAAAACAGGTCACACATTTGTGCATGCTCCGTGGTTCGTCTGGGAGAGGGCTTCTGCACACTGCCGCTTTACTTGGTACCTGAGAGACTTCCCCACAAAATGGAACAGGCTTTTGGCAGTCTTGAGGAAGAATCACAGCTCTGGCTAAAGCGAAGCAAATAGCATGCAACTTTATGTAAGTGAAATAACAGACCTGGGACCGATGTGAACACAGCAAACTGTGGCTGATACGTAGTATCAATGGAGAAGAAAGGGATACCAAGACAGATGATGAGCAGTGCAGGAAAACTGGTGTCTTCGATCTTGCTGCTGAGAGAACCACCGTGTGAAGCTGTCCTGGCTGAGTGATGTGTTTGAGAAACTGGAGGAGTGCAGCACCCTGTCCGAGTTAGCTGTGCTGTCAGTGCTGAATAAAGTTCCCAGAAGAGTGTTGACACAGCCAGGATGAATGTGTTTGTTGCTTGACAGCAGTGAAAAGCAAGTCCGTGCAACTGTGCAGGGTACCCTTGGAGGCCTTTTTAACTCCGTCCTTCGTTTTAATTTGCAGGTAGATTATATGTTCTTGCAATTCTGTCATGATGATTGACTGTTAATTGTTTTTATTCTTAATTTTGCCGGGAAATGCTGGTATGGGAAATCAGAATGAATTAACTGGAAACATGCTTGTTGCTCATGGTAGGCCCTATAAGCCACTTAGAATTGAAACATCAACTGTAATAGGCCTGTGGCACACAAGGTGATTACTTGAACAACTCCGTGGGACTAAGCAGTCTGTACAAGTGGCTTCTCAGACATCTGTTGGGACGCAGCCAGGCTGCTCCAGTGGCAGAAAACCAGGCAGAGGTATCTGTGGATGTGGATTGTTAAGGAGAGGAGTATGTTACCAGAAAACCTGGCTCTGCGTTCTGGAGCTATGGTTGTCTCCATGCAACCTGGGGCAGAAGAAGGGTGATGTCCCACCTAGCAAGGCAGAAGGGCCCTGGACCTTCCACTCTGGGAAAGGATTTCTTAGGCATGGAGTGATTCCCATGAGCTATGCAGGAGATCAGAATCTGTGTAGTATGGGGCAGCTTTTGTAGGTTGCTGGGAGGTAGAAGACACGGAAAGTACTATAGTAAATTCAATACTATAGTTTTTGAGCCTGAGCTGTGCTGCCTTCTTTTTTTTTTTTTTTTTTTTTATCATGCAGTGCTTGTACCCCTCTTCTGTCCTTAGTTCTGAGAGCACCAGAACATCGATATATCCTTTACTATGTTGGGCTGAACTACTAAGGTGGCCATGGGGGAGCTTTGCTTTTCTCATCACAAAAACTCATTTGGTTGTCTTTGGTGCGTGGGTTCTTTTTAACTTTCTGCCAAGTGGACACTAGTCCACAAGAAGCCCTCTAACAGTTTTCCAGCTACATTGCTATTTCATCCTGTAGAGCTGTGCTGCCTGGTGTCCAAGGCCCACCCCTGCTAATGAGGATTGCTGATGAGTGGTGGATAAGGCTGTGAACTCCCTGGATGCCAGGGGAATGCCTGGATCCATGGCGTGGTGGCCACACGAATAATGGGCTTGTAAGCAAGCTGGTATCACTGCATCTCTAGAAGCTGGGGGTTTGTCTGTTTGCCTAGTTCATTGACTTGGCTTATATCAACAAAAGGTAGTTTGGTTCTGAGATAATTATACTTCTGAGAGTAGGGATATATGAGAGTCACCACACATCTCATTCCAGATAAGCTGAATAAACAGATTGTAACTGATTCCTGTCTGATTTGCTCTTTTGCTCGTGCAGCTCACCTGACTGCACTCCATGTGGCATGCCGTCTGGTGGGAACGGCACACATGCTGCGTTGCCTGATATTGTGCTTTCTCATAGCTCCTTTCTAAGACACAGGAATGTGGAAATCAGATGAAACTGAGACAGGTCTATCCGGCTCAATGGACGTTAGACTTTCTAATTCCAGAAAGCCTCTCAGGAAAGGTTCTTGCATGCATACTTCAGTAATACTGAAACTCATGGGATTCAAGCACCCGTTATATCCTGGCCTGATTACTGCTTGAGTTCAGCACGTGCTTGGGGTATTTTAGAGCTGGCAATTGGGCCACATGTTTGATATGTGGGGTTATTTATCAAGAAAGCCAAACATACTCTGTGCTGGGGCATCTGCCTATTCCATTCTAGGTTCAGGGGGACACTTTTTCTCCACAAGGCAGCAAGAAACTTTAATTAGATTTCACTGGTTCTTTAAAGCATATAGGCAATTAGTGGTGCCTGAGACAAAATTCTGAGTAAACTGTGCTGGGTTTCTGGGGAAAACAAGAATATTCCCCTCGGATGTCTGTGGGTTTTGCCACAGACTTGTGATTCCAGCAATCGGCAGATTTGTGATCTTGCTCAAAGCAGAACCTTTTTGCATTTTTTTGGCTTCTTTCACATC
This sequence comes from Burhinus bistriatus, assembly GCA_013397275.1. Classification (NCBI taxonomy): domain Eukaryota; kingdom Metazoa; phylum Chordata; class Aves; order Charadriiformes; family Burhinidae; genus Burhinus; species Burhinus bistriatus. The sequence continues at coordinate 47,538 of VYXH01011908.1, read as the reverse complement.
CCTAGATATGCGGCTTGGTGTCTGAAATCAGCTGTGTAAGTCTCGTATCAATCTCCTGGAAGAGTAGAAGTGTCAAGCAGATTTCCTTGGTTCTCTGTTAGTAGCATGCATCTTTGGTTGTAAGAGTGAAACACTTGGCTTAAAGGAAGCCTTTCTTTATGTTATAGCACATATGTCTGGTACCTTTTTGGACAGTGATATGATAGACTAAAAAAGAATGATTAGTTGTCACTCTGTCTCTAGTCTCTATGAACCTCTAAAATCCAGCATCCTATGAAATCTGTGACGCCTATGAGGATGTGGTAGGTAATACTTTAGACTTCAGCAGTGTGCAGGGGAACAGGTTTTTGTCCAGCATTTGTGTGGAACCTCCTAGAAATGTAGAAAGAAAGCAGTGGAGTGGGTTGGAGGTGAAATTTGGTGTCATGGCATCTGGGCAACCCCAGTGAAGATCTCAGTCTGAGCTTGATGCTGCTTTATGTGTGCCTTTAAAAATCCGTCACTAATAAAAGTTGAAATTTAATCATTAGTAATTATGTCATCAGCACCATCTGTTGGAAGTAGTTGAGACTCAAGATGCTGAAGCTTTTTGAGTAATTTTGCCCTTCTGCACTAGAAACTGTGCACAATGAATACCTCCTGTGGTTGTCTTAAAGATCTTTATCTTCTCTTAATATTTCTTCTCTATCTCTGCACCAAAGTCCTATAATTATTGCCAAAGAGGAATGAGAAATGTCTAGTCTTTAACAGGCATTACATAAATTTATGCATAGGGAGAATAATTATTGGAGAAGGTACAGAAAGAACTGCATTCCAGTTTAAAAGATCTAAAGGTACATATGTCGAAGGTAAAACCTAAACCAAAAATCCTTTATATGGATGAGAATTTCATGAATGACTTTCTTTTCCTTTTTTCCTCTTCTTTAATGAAGAACACAAGTAAAATTGCAGATTCAAACACTTTTGAGTACTGGGGCAGGCAGGGGGTTGATTAGAGTTCTCTAATTATAACTAATGACAGAAATAACATAGGCTTCTGTTTTGCCTGGATGATATATGAATTGAGCCACCTCATATAAATACAGCACGTCTCCCCTTATTTTCTTATGGTAGATGATGCAAAACGAACTTAGTAAACCGTGCTGCTGTTTCAGATCCTCAGGAACCGGACACCTCAGTCTGTGTCCTGACTCCTGGGCCTGTTCACTGGCTTCTCGGTGGTGTGAAACGGTATCCAACAATGATGAAGCGGCAGGTATTTGAGGTTAAAGCTGTTCTCGGTGTACTTGCTCTCATTTCAGCTGCAGCCTGTTACTGGGCTGAGACTGATATCTTGCTTAGGGCTCTATGTAACTCCAGTTACTACAACTTGGGTATTTTGGTGCTTCCGTAAATTGTGCTGCATTAGCAGTTATAGGTAGACAGAATTCCTCTGACTGGAATTGGGAATGCTGCTTCTGTGGTGCTATTCTTAGGCTCCTTGCGTGTATTTTAATATTTACTCAAACTTCTATCTGTGTGCAATTCCCTAGGAAGCACAGGCCAGGAGAAATTGCTTTTTGTTTAAACATAGCCAGAACAAGATACTTACAAATGCATTTATTATGCTGCGCCCACCCTGACGCGCGCTCTCCAAGCTTCATTCAGTAAGCGGAGTTGTCAGGTCTTCGGTGCAGGACAGCAGCGGTGCCCGGGAGCTGGGAGTCAGGGCACCTCGTCCCTGCACAGTGACTGCTTGTGCGGGCGTGTCAGCCTGGGGGACTGTTTTTAAATGTAAGGGTTTGCATCACCAATCCTATTTAAAAACATATCTTCTAATCCTGTTTTTTTTATCTACTAATGAACATATGCACTGAAACAGGCACTTTGTGCCCTGAAGCAGAATCCTAACACTGACAGAAACAAAAATGACAAATATTTTTTTGTGTATAATTCTCTGTCAATATTTGTATAACTGAATTCCCCAGGTAGCTGTGGGTGAAATTACAGAGGAGAAAAAGCATCCTCAAACCTGTACCTGACTCCAAAGGAAACAAGCCGGTGTGTGTTTGTAGCAAACTGAAGAGTAGGATGAAACAGAGCAGTGAAATGGGAGGTGCGGAAGAGCTGTGCGTGGAGCGAGGCTCTGGCTCTTTGTCTCACAGTGGCCATTCCAGCATGGTTATCAAAGTCCTTGCTGGTGTGAGGGGCTGCCCGCGCTGCTGTCGCTCCGCTCTCGCCCTGGGTCTCATCCCGTCCATGCTGGTGGCTCTGGGGTCGTGTGGGGCACAGCAGGCGCAGGGCTGGCCCTGGCACGGGGCTGCGGGGCTGTGGGGCTGAGGCCAGGCAGAGGGCAGGCTGTGACACCCGCCCCGCTGCCTAGCTCTTGCCTTTCCCGGACAGGGCGTGGGGCATGGCCATCCCTACCGAGCGGCGGCTGGCCTTCCCCGGGTCACCGTCGTGGCTGCTGGCCTCTGTGGCGTTTGCTAGGGCTAGCTGGAGCCACAGTGCTACAAATGCAGAGAGCTGAGGGAAGAGATGTGGGTTTATGTCAGTAAACATTGCAAGAACAGCGAGATGGAGTAACAGTGCAGAAGAAAAGAAGCAATCTGGCACACAGACCACAACAACTGATCTCTTTTTTAATTTTCAGTTTCCCCAGGGAATCACATGTTTATTAAAATGTTAAAATCTATTGTCTCACACTTCCTTTAGGCTAATCCCGGAGTTTGCTAGAAAAAAATCCCTTCTTGTACAGCGTACATTGTAAATCCTATTTTGTTTAAATAGGGTTCATAGGAGAACTTGGTGAAATTCAACATTTAAGCTTTGCATTCACGGGTCTGTGTGAATAGTATGGCTTTGCTCAAAATGAGAGTATCCATGCACATATGCTGCATAGTTCCTTAAACCTCAGGAGAAAATGAGTATGTGCAATACATGTGGTTAAGTGTAACTGTGGAAGTAGCCCAAAAAACTATTTCGTAAAACATGAATTTTTTATGTTTTACTCCAGGACGCAAAGAAGCAGAATCAGTGTTTCTGCTTGATGTTGCATGCAGAACAGGAATAACTTCAGGTTGCTGCACAAGAACTGCACAAGAAACTTTTCAAATGAATGAAATGTTTGCAATGCAAGTGTTTTTCTTGTTTTAAACATCTACATTTTAAAGTCCAGTCTGACCTTCCCTGGCTGTGGAGCTCTGGGCTCCTCGGTGTGGGTGTCTGAGCCCCTCATGGTGGTACTTGCCCCGGCTCAGCAGCCTCCGAGTACGGAAGCACAGCAAGCCCTTGGGTTGTGCTCCTGTCAGCAGGACCCCACTGCCTGCGGGGACACGTTTTTGACAAGGAAAGCAGAATATGGGAGAAAGAAGGAAAATAAGTGGTGGTAAATCAAAAAAAGAAAACCAATTTTCAAAAGTTAATAATCTTGTCTCCCTATTTTCTTGTTGCTGTTTGCGGACTGAGCTAGAAAGAGCTGTTTATTGCACCGAACACGAGCCCTTAAAATGACGGTATTGGGAGAAACACAGCTGTGTGTCACCTCTGGTGTGTCATCGCAAGTTCTCATGTGTTTTCAGGCACTGGATCATGTCTGCAGATGTATCTGATCAGTGTGGGTCCTATGCTGGGTTACTTTTCCAGGAATAATTGTATATGTCTCCTCTACAATGATAGTGACTGCTAATTAATCTTGCCATTTGGCAGAGTAAATTACGGGATGTAGAAGTTAAGGTGTGGCCTGATGGCTGGTTAAAGCTGACATCCTCTAATAAAATGTAGTACCTTAGTGGTCTCATTAACTGTGATTAGCGGGTATTTTGCAAATTAAGGCGACAGTGAGGGCAGTCCAGGTAGAGGAGATGCCGATAGTGGAGAAGGCAACTAAATTTTAGAGGAGTCTGATGCTGCAAGAAACTTAAAACATGAAATGTGCCTTTAATGTAATTCTTCAGTCTCTTTCAGATTAAGACAATACAACAGGCTGCCCAGGGAGGTGGGTGAGTCACCATCCCTACATGTGTTTAAAAGTCGTGTAGACGTGGTGCTTAGAGACATGGTTTAGTGGCAGACCTGGTAGAGTAGGGTCAATGGTTGGACTGGATGATCTTAAAGGTCTTTTCCAACCTAAACGATTCTATGATTCTATGATTTAATACAACATGCAGCTCACTTTTTATACTCAAACCATTTGAGCTATATACTCTTCCTGAGTTACACCTTTGCTTATGCCTTAAGTCCATATGATTTAGATAAGGGGTGTGAAATGACTCTTGTATTCAGTGAAATAGTTGTTTTGTTTTGTTTTTTAAAGTCCCCTGGTTAGGGTCTCAAGATGGGATAAATTGCATTTCTGCTTCAGTGGTCAGAGGAACTTGAGAGACAAGTATCTTCATTAAAAATGATGTATTTATTAAGTTTCTATCAAATAGACATCTATTTATTTATAAATTATATTTATAATTTGTATTTACTTTTATTACATTTATAATTTATATTTATTTATAATAGACCGGTCCTATCAGATAGACTGGTGTGCCTTTGGGTTTTCTTGTAACGGGCGACTGTTGTCCATTGTGCTGGAGTTCCTGCCTTCTCTCTGAGGAGTTCTCTATCTGTTTAGCTGGTGATAAACTGTCACCGAAGGTTAAAAGACTGCAAGTCTGAGCAGCATGTCTTGTAGGTACTTTCATTCACACCAGCTGAACATTTACAGAAGGCTCTAAGTAGCCTATTGCCCCAAAGAACTCAATAGTCTAAGAACTGATTAACAGTTGATAGAAATATTTTTAATTGTTTACCAACTTTTATGAACTATGCATAAATGGAACTTCCATATAAAGTCCAATTTATTTATTTATTTTAACTCCCTAGAAGGAACTTAAATTCCGTGTTTAGTGGGAATTGATACAACATAGAAGCAACCGCAAGACAATAAAAATATCCTAGAATAGAGCAATTGTAAGGAAATACGGTGTAGCTATAGGAAAAAGTTAGGATTTGCCAGGAACGGTTCAGTTTTTGCTCCTATGCTGATCTTCCATGTGCTGTAAGGAGTGCCATGATGCAGAAAGTGGCATATTAAAGTTGAGATATGGCTAAACTGAGTCTATAATGACCTACTGTAAAAAGCCCTTTGAACATACAAGCTATTGATCATCATGGGCAATTCCTTCTGTGCTTATTTCTGCTTCGGTCCACATTATATTTGTGGGAGGAGTATCCAGATATTTTCCCAAGCTGTTACGTTTGTTGTTACTCCTTTCAGATGACAACCAGTGAATCCAAGTTGTGTGTGGTATTTATTCTTGTTTAAAATCAGTTGAAAAGTGGTGAGAGTTCTGCTAAGTGGGACAACTCGCTTGTTTGAAGCTGCCTGTTATTAGACCTTGCTGTATCAAGGCCAAGGAAGTCTAATGGTCTAATTTTGGCTGTATCACTTTATAGTTTAAGGGATTAGTTCTGCTGAGCTGTGCGATTGTCTCCTCCTCCTTCCTTTTTCCTTCCGCCTGCAGAACTTTCTTGTGCTTTTATGTGCATGCACATCAGTCTGTGCTGTGCTGCTCCAGCATGGAGCTCCGGAGAACGCAGCCTGGGCTTCCTGCAGGAAGAGCTGCAAGCCCACAGCTGTCTGCAACCACAGCTGGAGTCCAAGGCAGCACCAGTACCTTCATTTTCACCAAAATTCATCAATACAAGGGGACTCTCTGGACTGTCAGGACGGAATTCTTCCTATGTCTCCAATTTTGTGATAGCAGAGGATGGCTCTTTTGACTTTGTGACGCTATTTGCATAGTCAATGAATTATTGTCACTGTAAAATTATTATTCATGGTAAATATGGTTGGTGCCATTTTAAGATTCAAATAAGGACTAGGGCTCATTGTGCTATGCACTTGACTGAATATATACAATAAAAAAGATTTCCTTGTTCCAAAACCATAGCAAGGGAGACTACAGGGGGTGTTTGAGATAATCTTTTCCTATCTTTCCTATCTTTCCAAAATACACTCCCTTTTCCATTCTGACCTTCGTTTTGGCTTTGAGATGCAATGCCCTGCAAATGCCTTCTGCACTCGTTAATATTTTATGTTACTTGTAGGGCTGAGGAGTGACATTGAGCTGCTGATAATGATGCAAATGTCAGTTGCCAATGCAACATACCATTACTTCAAACTCTCTCTGGCTTCCCTTTGCCTTCTCTTGGAAGTGAGCTCTACTCCTATCTGCTGTGGTTGCTGGAGGCTTTGGCAAGGAGTTCTGGGATGACTCACCAGAGGAGCAGCAGAAACAGAGAGAAAGCAGATGAGAGATAGATGGCCTTTTTTTTTTTTCTCTTCATATGAGTTTACATGAGAAATTACTCTCTATCAGGCTGGGAGGGAAAGCAATGATTGGAATTGTGTCCGATGGCTGACTTCAGTGCCTGCCCTTAGGCTAGTTACAAGGGAAGGGATTTGGTTTGAAGCAAGACAAGGCTTTCCATCCAGCTGAGCTTTGTTATCCTCAATAAGCACTGGGTGTGTTGAGGTTTATTGGGGATAGCTCTTCATAGCCCTCCACACAATGTATCATACCTTCGGCAATTAAAGAAGGCATAAAGCTCTATGTCTATAAAATTCTCTAATTCTGCATGGCTGTGAAGATCCAAGTCCTTAAAGAAAGGAGGTCTTGGGAATGAAGACTTGTCTGCAATACTGTTGAAGGTCTTTCAGTATCCATGAAGACCTGTCTGCAACATATCCTTGAATGGACAACATCTTGAAGGACAACATCCTTGTCATCCAGGACAATATGCTCAGCTCTTACAGGAAACTTTCTGGTGTGGTCTGCACCAGACAGCCTCCTAGGTGACTAGCCCCGTTTTTCTTGCTCTTCCCAAGACATATAAATGCAATTGTCAACTGCTGAAAATTTAAACTTTTTCCAAAAATAATTATTATAAACAACAGATATGTGATAGAATAATACAAAAGCAAAGAAGAATACTTATTTATCTTTGCAAGTAAAATATGCATCAGTGATGCTAGGGATATGACCTGTTGCACTGCTGGTGCAACCCCTACAGTTTAAATAAATGACAGAACAGATGCGTCTGGTCCCAAATATTTCTACTTGTCACCAGTGAAACAATGCATATCTACAGTGCTTTCACTGTCAGCATTTTCTTCTATTTCCATATAATGATCCTTTCATGGCTAGTGTCTGCATGCATCAAGAGACAATAAAATCTTTCCTTAATAGGGGAAGTTTGTAAATAGAAATAACCCAGCCAGGAAACGGCTTCTAAGTATTGAAGAGATCTCAGTCCTGCTGGCATGTCACATAAATAGGGACCTTGAGTTTTACAAGCTGTGACTGCCAGCAGTGGCGTTGCAATGGCAGCTGGTGGAAGGTACCAGCTCAGGCCAGTGAGACCCCTCTCGTTCTTCCACCCCTTGCATTCTCTCCTAGAACCTGGTCTTGGAGTCAGTGGTTTTCAGTGGGCAGGAGAGCCAGCAAATTCAAAGCAGAAGTCTGGGAGTGGCAAACAGGAGCAGTTGGCTTGCGACTGACGTGGTAGCAACTTCTCATCCCCTGGGCAGTGTGTGTGCGTTTATCTGGGATAGCGCTGCACACTAATGACCTGGTGTCTATAAAGAACAAAGAAGGGCTAATGTGTATCGAAACCAGAATTAGTCTGAGACAAAATCATTTTGGGAAAAGATGATATAAGAGACTTTACTGGGGTAGTGCCGGGTGTCTGCTGTAGGCCCTCGGGGTTGGAGAGAGATCTCCCCAGTGTTATTAGAGAGATAAGTAGTACCAGTAATTGTATCATTATGGGAGACTCTTAACTTTCCAGATATAGATCAGAGAGCAAATGCTACTAATAATTACAGAGTCCAGATATTTCTGCTTGTGTTGGTCTCTAGGTTTCTTTGCATGTGGAAGGGCTTTGGAATTTCTTTAAATGAAAACTGTAAAAACTATCTGGAATCTGTATGGCAGACAGAGGAAAAAATGTTGTGGGGAATGACTCCAGACTGAACTGGATAAATACGTGAAAAGGACACAATGGATAAGTAAAGAGCCTATCATGAAAAGAAAAAATATTAATCCAACAAAAAAGTTGTGCCTTAGAGTTAAAAAGTGCAAGATAAAGTGAAGATTACCAAAGACTATGTAAGCTATATTTTTATGAGGGAAATTCAAAATTTCTTCAATCAAGTCTGCACTGAGACTGGAAAAAGAAGTAAAATATAATTTAAAATACAATTTATTTAAAATATATTCATCATAAACTGCTATCATAATAAACTAACACTTTGTCCAAGTTTTCCGTAAATATTATTTCAGCCTTGTGGGCAGATGCTGGATGGCTAATGAGACAAAAGCACGGGGAAAAAGACCTGCATTAGAGACAGTCTGTGGTGGGTTGAGTCCAGCCAGGAGCTAAACACCTACCAGCCTCTTGCTCACTCCTCCTCACCATGCAGCGGGATGGAGGAGAGAATCAGAAGGGCAAAAGCCAGGAAAATTAGCGAGTATTAAGACAGTTTAGGTGAAGGGAGGATTAAAAAAAAAAAAAAGGAAAAAGTGATACAAAGGCAATCACTTACCATCTCCCTCCAGCAGACCGATGCGATGTGTTTTAGTAAAACTGCCTGGTTGAGGCGGTACTGTGTGATCAGAGACTAGTTAGTGGCCATGTACCCCTGGGCAGAATGAGGAGGGGTGCAGAGGAGGTGGTTGATGGCTGCTGGTTGGTCAACCAGGCCAAGAGAGCAGAATTAGCCTTACTTTGGAATGGATGATGAAAGGTGTGGAGGTAAATGACAAATGGGATAAAGTACAGCATGAATTTAGCAAAGACAGGTCATCCCAGACTAACATGGTATCTTTTGCTTAAAGAAGGATCTTACTCCTTCTTTGTGGAGTGTCCATCCTTGGAGATATTAAAAATCCAACTGGACGTGGGCCTGGGCAACTGGCTCTAGGTGGCCCTGCTTGAGCAGGGGGCTTGGACCAGCTGGTCTCCAGAGGTCCCTTCCAACCTGAACCAGTCTGTGGTTCTGTGAGAAGGAGCGTGCTCAGGGTAAGGAAGTGACGTGGTCATTGGGCTGGGCGTGCTGACCTCACCAGCCTCTTCAGAGGGCTGTGTTATCATCCATGGAGATCTCCCAGAGGGACCGGTTGCCCCAGGAAAGGCAAGGCTGTAATGGTCCTGTGTAACCAGAAATGGGCAGCCAGCCTCATGCAGACTGTGTTTGGAGTTATCGCTGATATTAGTGGGTTTTGCAGGATGGTGTGTGGGGTAGTGCCTCGTTCAGAAAACTGCTGTCCCAGAGGATTTTGGTGACTCAGTTGCTGACACTGGAGCATCTGGGCAAACTCCAGGCCTGCTGCATGAGTTCATCCAGGCTGTGTGATGGCGAGTGGCATGTGTGACTCCTTCCAGCCCAGATGCCAAGAGGTGCTGGGTGAGATGCGTTCATATCCCAAGTCTGTATCTGAGCACTTTTATGAAAGTGGAGCAAGAAATTAGCTAGAACTGTTTGAAATTATTTGTTCAAAATAATTTTTTTTGGGGGGAAACATCTTTCTTCCAGTTTTTTCCTCTGCTAAAGTGCAAGTTTGCACAGGGAATAGTCACTTAGAATTAAGTTCTAGGGGTGTTACCACTAAACGGAAAATGAATTCTCAAATAATGGAAAGTATTTGGAATGTCTTCTCCTTGGGTATTTCAAAGAACCCCCCAAAACTATTGAAGAAACATGTCCAAAGGAAATGAAAACTTTGTCACTTTTGTTGTTTCCTGCACCCCGGGAACTGAAAACAACCCTTGGCCAGCCACAGGACTCTGCTGTTGCCTGCTCTGACAACACTGCCATGCTCTTCCCAGAAGCGCTGCCTTGAGCAGTAACGGTTACAAGAATGTCCAAAACCAGATGGTGGCATTGGAGCCTAAATGACTCACAACTGAAAGGCTTTAGTCTTAAATTCCTCCCTGATGTTACTCCATCAAAGCCAATTAATTTGGCCTCCTGAGCCAGCATCCTCCTAAACTTTGCCAAACCTCTTTGGCTTGTTACTGTTGCTTGCAAATGGTTTTAGAACAAGTCCTCTTCCCATCCCCTCCAGACGTGTGTTCAGAGAGCATGGTCAGTGGGCAAAGACTTACTAGTAAAAGAGCTGTCCCCACCTAGAAATTTGCACTCAGCCTGAAGATATTTTTTATTATGTATTAACAGTGGGTCTGATAAAGCTGGAAGGTTTTTAGAGACAAATATCTAATTTTTACATGTTTGAATTTGCTACTTCTTGCTTGCCTCAAATTCTGCCAGCTGTTACGAATGCTCTCTTCTCTGGAGAAGGGAGAGTAATATAGCGAGAAGATTAAACCAGCACACTGAGAAACTCTCACATGACTATCTTTTCTTTTTTTT
>VYXH01011908.1:0-33507 GCA_013397275.1 Burhinus bistriatus | reverse complement strand
AAACTTGTTTTTGAAGCAAGAGAACATATTGGGTTGGGGGTTTTTTTTTTTTTTTCCACTCTATAAATAACTCTTGGCAGGCAGAAACAACCTTGATTGCATGAGATGAAGTAGAGCAACCAGCAGGCTCTACAGCAGAATAAATGGCACTGTGCCAAGAGCTTCATCAAATGAATAATAGCTTCCACTTGACAATCAGTAAAGTGCCTCTTCTCCTGTGGATTTAGTTTTTAATGATGATTAGAGAGGATGGGCCCCTAAAATTTCTCTGGTAGAAATGACCTCCTATTAATTTCTGTTACTTGAAATGCTGAATTTCAAAGCTATTTTACAGCTGCAAAACCAAAGGCACTGACATAAAGGAACTATTATCTTTGTAATTGTAGCAACAAGTACTAAATTTGTCATTGATTAACAGAGACTTTTTAACTTTATGATCCTTGTGTTGGCTATGTCCTTTACGTAATGTTCTCAGCTTTCCAGATTGCTGTCCTTTGGAAGTAAAATGTTTGTTAGTGTGTGAAAGTATATCTTGTGGGCTAGAAACTCTTTCTGTACTACTGCCTTTTTCTAATTTAATTGCTTCATGTGGTTTTTTTCTAACATTTGGTATTGATCCTTGTGGGTAGCAAAGGGCGTGTTTCAGTACGTGTGGTATGGGAGAGTCTGTCCCAGGTGTGTGTTCAGGCGTAGGTAGGTGTGCTTTGTCAGTGAGGTGCTCACAGACAATGAGGACGAATTAATAAATCCCAGTTGTCATTTTCCCCATGAACAAAGGGATCTTCCCTGCTCCACTGAGTCAAGAAATGTGGGGATTTTAATGCAGAAGGAGTTTAATTGCCTTGAAAACCTGGACCTGCAAACGCATCCCATGCCTCCTTCCCTTGTTTCGTTTTGTTTTGTTTAAAGCAAAGTCATAGAAAGAAAGTTTGGCGAATGTGGTTACAGCCTCCATGATGCTGTTTTAATGGGGAGTTATAAGAAAGGCTGATTAGGTCTTACCTCTTGATTAAAATGTAGAAGCAAATCACAGTCTAGTCTGGGCTTCTGTCCTTGGACTGCTGCTGCTGGTGGTTTGGGACAACACATGCTGCACAGTGTTTAATAACACAGTGTAATTTTACAAAGCTATAAACCACTTTGCACGATCACCCTAGTGTTTGAAATGTCCTGGGGGTGCCTGTTTCCTTGCTAGCAAGGAGCCAAGAAGTGCTCCAGCGCCGTGTCAGCCTCTGCGCCAACGGGGCAGGCTGCCCGCTGCCTGCTGCCCCTCTCCCGGGACAGAGAGTGGAGGCGAGGAGCCTCTTCTCCTGCCCTGCCACGGGCTCGGGGCGGCCACGGGATGGGCAGGTTCCCTGGGGAGCCCGGCCAACCCTCCATGCTCCCTGCGGGAAGGAGAGAACAGGACAGACGAGAGGAAGAAAGAAGGAGCAAATATTAATTAATGGTCGTACGGCATCAGGCCGTACCAAGTGAACAAAATAAGTGCTTGAGGGAGGTAAAATAAACTTTCTTTTTTACATCCAAAGGGGGTTTTGGAGTGCTGTCTCCGTGTGCCACGCTGTGATGGAGCATTAGCAGGGGACAACGTAAGGAGCATTGTAATGGGAAGTTTTTGTCAGTGCAGGTACTTGGCTGTGTTACACGTGGGGGTGTGACTGCCTTGGTGTGTCTGGCTTGGCCACCTGCATCGTGAGCCCTTGGTGCTTGTCTGAATTGTGCTGATAGGAACCTTTGACAGCTATTGATGGTACTTAGAAGAATGCTGCAGGGAAAAAAATATGAGAAAAGACTTAAGACAACTATCCAGATTTTTGCATGTAAAGTTAGGATGTGAGAAACCACTGAAAATAAAAAAAATAAGGCAGGCAGTTGTAACCACTTGCTTAGAATATTTTTGAATATTTTCAAATATTTTGTGATTAATTTCATTTTTTTTTGTTTTATGTTACGTTTTTACTGTAAGTGATCACATTTTCATAGTAAAAAACTTGCTTTGAACAAAAAATTGGAACTTTTCATTTAGACTATTGAAACTGGATTTTGAATTGGATAGTGAAACTGGCAATTTGTCATAACCGACCTTTTTCCCTACATAAAAAAATCACTGTTGATGAATCAGCATATTTTTTAAATAAACATTTCTCTGAAAAGTCTTGGCAAGCAATGTAAGTATACAGAGCAGAGCATGCAAGCAGAGATAGTAATTTATTTCTGGAATGGGTCATTCTATATGCGTACCGTGGGAGTTGGGATTTTCTTCAGTTTTGCCATGAGTGAAAATTATTTTGCAAATCTTTTCTGTAGATACTTGTTTTGGCTGCCTTTGTTTGCTGCATGATATTGTGGTTTTTGCCAAGTCAATAAAATAACTCAAGCTAGGCATTTTGGAGTAAGAAAGAGCTCTGTTTGCAAGTCCAGATGTAGGGTGGTGTGAACCTTGCCTAATATTTGCATGAAAGGTGCTGTGTCTGTGGTACCTGCTGTGGTGAAATTACGCAGCATTTCTGTGGGAAGCAGGCTGAAAAGAACAGCAGGAGAAAGGGCGATGTGGTGGTTTCCCCCTGTGACGTGAGCGGCTGTGGGGGATTCTGGCTCTCTCTGGGGGTGGGGAAGGGCTGGGCTCCATCCCTGGCGCGGGAAGGGACTGGCAGTGTGGTGGTGGTGGGCTTGCTGAGGGCCATGGGCACCAGAGGGGCGAGGGCTTGGTGCTGTGTTTTTGTTAGGACACAGCAATCCTGCTAGCCATTAGTCACCGGCCTCAGCTTTCCATTGCCTCTTTTCTACCCACAGTCTCAGGGACTTCTGGACACAGGCGGGCGGTTTGTCGGTGTCCGGCAACCACTGTCTGCAACACCCAGATGTAACATGGAGATGCCCAGGGCAGTGTTCGCTGTAATGAGTTCGCAACAAGGGGACTCAGTATCTTGGGGATGGTGCATCATCCTAGAAGCAACTCTGCTCACTGGACTGTTGTATGTGCCTCCACCCAGTCTTTGCGATGGGGTTACAGTCTGTTTTTTTTCTCCTTTAGCTACTGGACCTGTATTAAACACTTGCACAATTATATTTTTATGATTATTGGCAGAAGTTGGCTTTCACTTAGCAAGTAGTGCCCTATCACTTCATCTAGAGTTCTCTCACAAATGATGTGTGTTCAGTTAACGCATTTAAATTACATTTCTATGCTATCAGACATGTACTCCAGGGAAGTTTCACTGAAACTATTGGAGCTCTTATCCAGGTTTGGAGAACCCAATAGAATATCCAGTGCTGACAACATTGAATTGCTTTTGTGAGATACCACAACACTTCAAAAATCTTTGCCTGCTTTAAATTCATAGGAATATGGCACTGTCTTGGACACTGTTGTGCAGTAATTGTTAGTAAATACTTCTTTTACCACAGTGACCTGTGTGTGACCAAGGCAACACCAGGCAGCACCGAGATAATAATGCAACCTCAGTTTGCAATTGAGGGGCTGGGAAGGGAAGCAGATGCAAAGATGCATTCAGAAAATCAGGTATTACTCATAGGAAGGACTTGTTTTCTTAACAGGCAGAGGCTTTGTAGCACACACTGTAGATCTACAAAGTTCATACTCAAATGAGATGGTAGCAAGAAGAATGCTTTTACAAAGTCCCTCCTACTGATAAATGTCCTTTGCATACTCATGCATCTTCAAGAAAATCCAGCATTGTATTTAGAAATTCGTGACCCATTTGCTCTTTCTTTTTGCGCCTTCATCAAAGAAGGACGTCCCACTATTTACAGTGGGGCTTCAGTGCAAATGCTGACACTGTCGGGACACGCTTGGGAAGGCTGTGGCAGCCTAATGTTTGTGCTTTAATGTAAAATTACATATACCTGGGCTATCTCAAAGGCACTAGCATTGTCCATGAAACTTTAAATCACTGTACATCTGTGAAAGCCAAGTAAGGTTGTGGATAATACCCTACCAGGGATGCTGCCAACACTCTGAGTCAAATTCAACCCAAATATGTTAAAGTTTGAGTTTATTGTTTCAAGTTATGAGTATAGCTTTAACTCAAGACAAAGACAAGAGCTGAAACCAGGTTAATGTGACTTTAAACCACACAAGAGTTTCCCTTGTGATTTTTTTTTTTTCTGTTTAAGTTTCATTGAATAAAGTAATCACAATACTCTGTAGGAATGATTATCTTTAAAGTGTTTTATTCCAGTACGGTGGTTTGGATAATTTGAGGCAGCCTGGAACTCAGAAAGTGGTCAAATAGTTTATTGCAGGTATTAGAGATAAAAATCAGCTTTAGAAACCAACCTCTTGAGAAATTCTTGTGATTTCATCTTGTGGAAACTAATCGGACTCATTTGAAAAGCTTTGTCACAAACATAGATATATTTTGTAGGTGGTCAAGTTTTAGAGATAGTTCATAATTTTTCAGAAGAAATCTAACTCTTCTGTATGTCTTCATACTTTTTATAATCATGAAGAACAACTAATTATTTTTCTTGAAGGTTCTTCACTCTTCCAGACTCCATTTTCTAGCTACCTTAAAGAAAAAAAAGCAATTGGTCAATTGTTTCAAAGACTTGTAAAGTCCTGAAGTCCTCTGAAATCTAAACACACAAGAAGAAGGAATCAAGAACTGAGCTTTCCACAACAATCTTACAACAGCTTCCTCAGCTGGAAACAGATACGCTCAGAAGTTTTGTACTGCTGCGAGCTTTGAGCTGCTACCTGCGTTGCAAAATAGAATTACAGTCTTGAGGTTCATTCTTTTCTTAACTACAGCTAATTTTCATGTTATGGAGCAGATCCTTCTCAAACAGATGGTCATAGTCCTATTTCATCAGCTGGAGATCAAGCCACGGAAATTTCAGAAAATCTGAATGCAAGTGGAATTTTATCTTCTCTTTTATTATTTTGGATTTAGCATATTTTCTACAGGTTTTACAGGTCTGAGCTATATTTAGCCACCAAAGTGAGAGACTTTCTTCTCAGGGAATGAAATATGTGTTAACAAACTACAATAAAATGCTCCAGCAGAGCCTCTGCAAGGATCCAAAGGGCTGCTTGATCATTTTTGATGCCTAAGACTTTTATTTTGTCTTAATAGGCAGATTCTTTTCTTTGCAATACGCACAAGATCTTGACATTAATAGAAATTCAACCAAGTAAAACTAAAGACAGAAAGGAAAAATGGAGGGCCAGATCATCAGATGCTGTTAATTAGCTTATTTCACTGACTTTGGTGCAGCTTTTCAGCTGGGGGAGGTGGACTCTAGTGTATCTGCAACCCAGAGCGCCTACATCTGCCAGTGAATTAGCTGGCAATCTTAACTGAAATGAAAGCCAAATTATTTATGCATCTACTTTGGCATAACACCTCCACATCGCTGTTCCAGAAGCATTTCAGATGTGAACTGGAACCCTGGAGAACTGTCTTTGTGTTTGAGATGTATGTGCCCTAAATTAGCAGTGTCTCCTTCCTCCGAATGGCTGGAGGTGAATCCCACCCTTGCTGGTGAAAAGGTGGTGAAGATTTGGCTTCACTGAATAAATGGCAGCAAAGTCGTTGTTAATTTCAACAGACTTTTATTGGTCATGCAAAAGCTTCTTGTACCAGACTGCTTATGAATCTTGGCTTCTCCCGTGTGGTGTTCCTGAAAAAGTGCTTAAAAAGATGCTTAAACCTCATTGAGGATGGAGTTTAATCCTTGCTGTTCACAAGTGATTTCTTCTTGCTACAGGACAATTGGCTAAAATATCCTAATAGTTTCCTGAAGTCAGTATGAATTTGTCTTGAACTGGTGAACTGCAAAGCCTTAGTATCTCACAAGAGGGATGGAACAATAGTTATTCCAGTATTCCCGAGGAGCCCCGAGTAACAAATGAACGTGTTCAGGGCTCTGCTTTGTTAATATGGGAGTAATAATAGATGTTCGTTGTGAAATTTAAGATCAGAACTTGCTGCCCTTGCTCTTGCTGTGGTAATGAAATGATTATATTTCCCCTGTATCATCATCCTGATCTTCCAAAATGTGAAAGCAGTACATGATGCAGCTCAGTGACTCACCCCAAAGAAAACAATGCTTAATTATCTTTAATAAAAGCTGCATTTTTCAGGAAATTTAAGCCCCAGAACAGCCATGTTGAGGCAATCTGGTATTTATCACTGAACAAGGCCCCTAGTGGGGCATGTAAGTGTTTGCCACGATGTATGGGGAAGAGCTGATTGATCCCTGACTGTCTGCATCCGTGGGTGGGTCTCTGGAGGGTGCTCAGCCCTGGCCACCCCCGATGCTGCTAAGTCCCCGATTTAATCCCTGTCTTTGCCCGTGTTTTACTGTGCATTTCGGTGACAGCACAGACAGCAACGAGCTGTTAGAAAACCCTGCCCACTATAGAAAGCTGCAACCACTTGAAGACCTGCCAAAATTTAGGCTAATTATTTGCTAATTAATTAGATGGCAGAGGTACCTTTGAGGAAGAAGCTGCATATCCAAGACCCCCATTGACACCAGGGCTGTAATGAGCTGAATTCTGCTTGCTGTGGCTGTGATGTGCTGGCACCTCTGTGAATGGCTAGTGTGAGTCCCTAGCTACCTGTCGCTGCAGCCTTATTCTGAGGCTGCCCAGATGTCTAAGAAGTCCTCTGCCCTTCGCTTAGTCACACATATGAATTGTTTGGTAGCAGCAATACCTGACCTCTTTTTGCTACAGACGAAGCTGATGTCTCCTGCTCACCAAACACAGCTGGTTCCTCTTGCTCCTGGGACTTCCCTTTGCCTCTCCCGGCATGGTACCATCCCCTTGCTCAGTAATGAGCTCACTGAGTGAAAAATATAGTAAAAGCATAGTTTTTTTCCTATTAACAGAGAAAGAACTCTGATGGTTCTTGCAGGTTAGGTTCACTGGAAATAATAGAGCCCCAATCTTCAAACAACACATAGTCCTTATCCCTGAGTAATTCTGAACTCTACTCAAGGCTTCCTGGGCCATTGCGGTCTGGGATAAAAGCACAATAAAAGTAATGAGACATTGAGGTTATACCCATGATGCTGCTCACAAAGGACTGCAGGGCGGGTTGTAGCCACCTCTCTGCACTGGCAGTGGTGTATACCCTAGCTGGCCCTGCAGGATGGCTAGGTGTTACCACTGGAGCTCCTAGGATGCTAGCAGAGAGCTTGCAGCATGCTCCCTTCCCTTCTGGGGAGTCAACCAGTGCTTACGTCTCTGTGCAAAACCACAAAGTTCTTTCCCAAATGGCTCAAATCTTTCTCCTTGGTTTGGCACTGATGCTTAAGGCAGGGCATACGCTTCCCTCTTTGCTTCAATGGGACTTTACTATATATTTAAGGTTAAGCACATGCTTAAGTCCTTTCCTGGGTTAGGAACCATTGAAGACAAATAAAATGTCTTGTATAAGGGTGTGCAAGCCAAAAGGATGGTTGGCATGGCAACAGCTGAAAAATTCCCCCAGTGCAAAAAGCTTGAGTACAATGAGGAGAAGAATACTTCTTCCCACTTTGCTTGTCTAGCTGATGTCTTCAGGCATGCTCAGCCAGCCTCTAGATCCTCTGAACCACTTAAACATGGTCAGCTTTCACATCTTGTTCAGTGCTGGATGAATGGTTAGAGAAATCAGAGTGTCTCTTTTTTTTTGGTCACTTTGCTCATCGCTGTATTATATTAATGTAATCTGCCAGTGGACCAAATTTAGCCTTTACTCAGGAATTTTTTGTGTAATTGTTCCTGTCTGTTAAGTTAATGGTCTGCATTTGGTCATGGCTTTGTCTCTAGCCAGAGAACTATCCAGTGCAGCTCCAACAGGTTCCCAAGAAGACCACTATATGTCCTTTTAAACTGACAAGTTTGCCTGCTTTTTAAACATAGTTGTCATGAGTACATTTATCTTTGCCCAACAACATGTGTAGAATCATAGAATATTGTGAGCTGGAAGGGACCCATGAGGACCATCGAGTCCAACTCCTGACTCCACACAGGGCAACCTAAAAGTTAAACCATATATCCAAGAGCATTGTTCAAAGACTTCTTAAATGCTGGCAGGCTTGGGGCCATGACCACTTCCCTGGGGAGCTTGTTCCAGTAACAACAATATTTTACTTAGGGTGTTGATTTTGATGGAAGATTGTAATCCAGAAAATCACTTCAGCAAAGCGTTATCTAAGGAAAGCTTTACTTAAGCGTTAGATTTCTTTGTTTAACTCTTGTCCCTCTGTAATATGCTTTACACACACAAAAGGAATCTTTTATCAGTTTCGTTTGCGGAGAACTTTTAAAGAGAGTGAATGAAGAGCCAGGTTTGCTTTAAAGACTGAGCCCCTGGGATATCATTATTCACCCGGCCATGTTCCTCTCCTGGAGGTACGATGCAGTCTCCAGATAGTCTGGAGTGACAGTCTGATAGTGTGAGCCATCATCTTCTGAGAAGCACTTATGAATTCTCCAGGATCCCTCTGCTCTCAAACGGGGAAGGTGGAAGAGATGTGCTGAGTCCTGTAATTCATCTCTGCTGGGTTCAGGTGTGAATAGCTCCTTTTTAACCTGGATTTTGTAATGCTGTGTGTACACTACTATGAATAACAACACAACATAAACTCATTTTTGTTCCTATTGTTGATTCTATTTTTTTATTTGTAGTGTCCTTTAGCAAAGATAAGCTTTTATGTTTGCGTTGAGAAACACTCAGATAAAATCTCTCACAGCATTAATAACTAATAAAATTGTTATTTTTTGTTATCATAAGTAGCAAGTATGCAATGTTCTGTGTTGGTATTAGGCAACTATTCTATAGGTAAGGTTGCAGCACTCAGGAGTACATAGCCTAATTCCTGGCATTTAGAACTGATAGAAATAATTAGTGGTGACTGAGGATGACTCTTCCATTCAGCTGTTAATATTAACTTTTAACACTGAAAAGCAAATAGGGGCCTGGCAGTCAAAAATGCTGAATAAATTGAATTTTACAGGAGATGCCATGATGAACAATGCTATTGCGACCTTGCTGTTTATTGGGCTGGGTTTTTAATACCACAGTGTTTTGAAAAAATCATTTCCATATGAGTATTGGTGTGAGATTTTGCTTTCTGAACATATCTTCCTCAGTTTGTCATGGTTTTCACTGCCATGGAGCTATGAGTAGGAACCTATCTGTTTTCAATTGGTTGCCAGAATGCTCACATACTTAGACTGTGCAGTTAGAATTGATTTATTTTGTGGATATGAAGTTACAGTTACAAAGTTTTATTGAATAGTCATCATTGGTAAAGAAAAAGCTCAGACACACTGCAGAAAGATTAAATACCTCTGAACCCACGGGCTTTGGTCTGAGTGATGAAATAGAGAGCTGTCTTCTATCATCCCAAGGAGAAGGGCCTGGGACACTCTATTGTCAACCTGCTAGGAGATCTCAGTTTCATACTGAGTGTTGCGGTGTAGGTGGTAATGGATGTTTGGTGGAATATTCTGAATAAGGTCAAAATCGCCCTTTGCTTTTCTTGCTGTGGTCCTTCTTTAGGAGCTCTGTTCCTTAGCCAGGATACCACCACACTGCATGTCAGAGTAATCTGAGCTGGACCACTGATGGTTACAGCTAGAGGGTAGCTTTAATCATTTCTATGCCTCTGCTTTTCTGGTGTTTCTTGCTGGACTGCGCATGCCTTTGGGCACAGATCAGGTGTGGAGAATGGCCTTCTGTTTGGCAAACAAGCCAAAGACTCTGGACATCAAAGTTCAGTCTCCTGCTGTGGCATGACTTCCGTGTACCCTCGGGTAAATCGTTCAGCCACTCGATATGCCTCAATTCTTGTTCTGCAGAATGGTGCACAACCTTACCTCTTAGGGGTTTTATAAGGAAAAATATATCAAATATGGTGAGTTGTGCAGCTTCTATGGCAATGCAAAGTACTACACAGGTCCTGGAACCACGATGAGGGCTCCCCTGGTCCCCTGGGCATTTTGCTTCTGCTGATCATAACAGGAGTTCACAGTCACTCAGCCCAGAGGAAAAGTTCAGATTAACAACTGTGTATTTCTTATACTCACATTCGTCTGTCATCTTTGCTCAGTCTCCCAGCATGATTAAGTCATCCAGGAATGGGTTGAAAGAGCTGGGTTTGTAATTAAAATGGGAACACATGGCTGAGTTTGCTTTTACCTGTTGCAGAACATGGAGCATAGGGCATGTAAGACGTGAATTGGATGTGAACTTCCAGGAGGAATTGAGTAATCGTTTTGGTGATACTGCCTGCAGCTTGTTCGCTTGCTTTTGATGCAGCTATGGGGTTACCAGAGGATTGTTTGCGTCTCTCTGACTGTTGGGATCCTGGGATTTTGATGACATTTCCTTTCACTACTTCTCTTCTATTCATTTGTAAGAGCACATAATTTTTTAGTTTATTTAAAGGTGTCCTAGTCATGTTTTTCCCTCAGATTCTTTCTCAAGGAATCAAAACTGAAAAGAACAGAGTCTTGACAGCATTTTGGCTCCAGTGTTCGGCAGGTATTGAGTAAAAATACGGTGTGAAAAGTGTAAGCTTACACTATTTACATCTACAGTAAATAGCTGATAATGGATTGCAGTNAAGTAACAAGCGACAGGATGA
The DNA here is from genome assembly GCA_013397275.1 of Burhinus bistriatus. Taxonomy (NCBI): domain Eukaryota; kingdom Metazoa; phylum Chordata; class Aves; order Charadriiformes; family Burhinidae; genus Burhinus; species Burhinus bistriatus. The sequence continues at coordinate 22,896 of VYXH01011908.1, read as the reverse complement.
AAGGAAACGGCCTCAAGTTGTGCCAGGGGAGGTTCAGGATGGATATTAGGAGGAATTTCTTCATGGAAAGGGTCATCAAATATTGGAACAGGCTGCCTAGGGAAGTGGTGGAGTTGCCATCCCTGGAAGTATTTAAAAGACAGGTAGACATGGTGCTGAGGGACATGGTTTAATGGTGGGATTGGCAGTGCTAGGGTAATGGTTGGACTCAATGATCCACCCTAGCCAATTCTGTGATTCTATGTTTCTGTCAGTGTCAGTTGCCTTTTGCAGCTCAAACCTCACCATTTGCAAATGTCTGACTGCCAAATTTTTCTGGGTTAGGTTTTGTCCACGGATGCACAGGTAGGTACCTAGTAAGCTTTCTAGAAATGTCTTTAACTCCAGCTGGTATTTTCCTGGGTAAGCAGTGGAAACTTCAAGGTCATTCCCTTTGACACATTTGCGTGTGCAGGTGCTCCGTGCCCGTGTCCGGTGCCAAGGTGGTTCCGTGCAGGGTACCAGTGCCTGTCAAGCGGTGAGGCCGTCCCGTCTCCCCAGGGTGGCCCGGGGTTTCCCAGCTGGCACCGGTGATGCCCCATCCCAGCCACTGACACCAGCAACCCACCACTCAGGCTGACCCACAGGTTGTCCTGAGATACGACTGTAATTTGGATACACTTTGTAAGAGCTCAGCCTACCTCAAAGACCTCCTTGAGAAGTTTTGACACCTGATCCTTGCAGAGCAGCTACCTGAAGCTCTGCTCTGAAGACATCTTCACAGAGCACCGTGCCAGTGCAGGAGAACTGGGTAAAACTAAGGTGTCTGGTACTGTGGTTGTTACTAGCATGTGTTTTACCTGCTGCTTTGGGTGTATTGCAGTCACCCTTTGAGAGTAAAGCTCAAGTTAAAAGGGCAACTGTAGTTTGCGGTATGGAAAGGTGGGCAATATACAGCACCAAAAAATGGGGAATATATTTAAAGTTGCATAGAGAATCTACAGGAAAGCAAAAGACAGAAATCAACTCTCTCAAGTCCTGGGCTTCAGCTATAATCACAAACCTGTTTCACTCTCATTTAGTTGTATTGTCATCAGGAGCTGATTTATTAAAAATCCCTAAAGGTCACGGTGCTCCCTATAGTAAGAATGAGACAGTGCAACAAACTATTGTCCGCTGTACTTGCCATAATCTGATATAATTGTTTGTGTTAGCATTTATGTTTGTTTATATACCTAGGAAACTCTTTTTACAGTTTACTTTTGCTTGCTCCAGTTGTACATTCTCCGTCAAATAACTAAACCTTGATATCCCACTGGAAACCACCATCTATCCTCAGTTTACTCAAAGAATGACCTAAGCGTGAGGAGTGTTTTGGTATAGACCCCGGGTCTGTCTCTGCGGAAGTGTACCTCGCCCCAACTCCCCCAGCGGTCCAGGTTGGATGTAGTACTGCCTTCTGGCAACTTGGAGAGGCGTGCTCTGTTACGGTTGTGGATTGACTGTTGGTGGCACATGGATTTAAGCTACTAACATAGTGGAAGATTCAGCGTCATCCTTGTTAATGTAAGACAAAAGATTAGTAAGATTTGCAGAACAAAAGAAATATTTGTGTTTGTGAAACATCCTACTCTTGGTTTTGTCCTTAATCCTTTTTCTGGTTATGAAGGAAATTGTGGTTTTCCCTTCAGAAGGATTCTGTGCTCAGATAATGGAGAATCCTGGTCTGGGGGCTCCATCCTCATGTTTGACAGCCTCTGATGTGTTCTTCTTTATGAATGTGAGTAGCCACTTTCTGAACCTATGCTGAAGACATTTGTCATCCAGAGCCACCCTGGCAGCAAGTTCCCCAGCAGAACTGTGTGGCGTGTGAAGAATATCGCCATGTGTTTTTTGGAGCTTGCCACCTGGTAATTGCACGTAGCCCTTGCCACCTTGCTGGTTACCGGAGGCAGCGCGGTGCCTGGCCCCTCGCCCGGCACGCTGCATCTCATGCTTGCTAGCACACTGCCTGCCCTGGTCAAAGCTGGGCTTTGGCCTCCGCTCTCCCTTGCAGCACTTTTCTGCCTAACAACGGTCTAGGAAGTCACCTGCTTTCTTAGGACCATTTTGTAAGCTCAGAGAAGAAGAGGCTGGCAGTACTGCCGGGCTGGGCTGAGTCTGGCCACATGAGAGTTTGGTCCCGTGGCCACTGCAGGCTGTGACGCTCTAAAGAGTCAGCAAAGATTTTGTTGCTTTTTAATTATTTCAGCCACAGCTTTCATTTTCATTGGCAGCAGCGGGTGACCCATGTTCAGATGCAGGGGGAAATAATTTTACAGAAAATACAAGCGCTGCTCTTTCACCTGGTCTGGAAGGAAGAGGGAAGGCTGCCAGAAACAGCACGCAAATTAATGAGATGCCAAAGTCATGAGGAATTGGCTTGTGTGCCTCCTTGGACAGCAACAGGATCTTAAAATGTAGATTGCATAAGCAAGGAACAGTTTGCTCATTACACAGAAAGGATTTCAGAACTGACCATGGGAGACGTTTCTTTCACAGAAGGAAAAGCTCCCGAAGGACGGGTGGACAAGTCACCCTGCGCCATCGCTGGGGTGCGAGCGATGGGCCCTGCCCGCAGGGCTGCCCGTGGAGAGCACTCCTCTGCGGGAGATGGGGGACACTTTCCAGGGACGCCCCGGCCCGTGCTGGAGGCCCACCACCACCATTGCCACCACAGCAGGGGGCAGCAGAGCTCGTGCTGCGCAGCACCGAGGTGCCTCAGCAAGTCACAATGCCAGGAGGGAGCCTGGCCCGGCCATGGAGCGCCATGCCTCCTCCCGACAACCTGGGACCCCAGCTGGGCAGCAGGGCTGTGGGGATGTGGGCACTGTGGGGGCTGCAGGGTGCCTCTGTCTGCCGGTGTCAGGTCAGAAAACAACTGGGTTCAGGTTCAGAGATTTTATTTTTCTTTACTGGGCTCAAAAACTGGGGGAAAAAAAAGGGAAAAAGAAAATGAAAAAAATGTTTAGTTTGGGATTTTTTTATGCTTTTGCCTCACTATAATGGAATTCCATAGAATCATAGAATGGTTTGGGCTGGAAGGGACCTTAAAGACCATCTAGTCCCACCCCNGGGGGCTTTCTGGGCTGCCAGCGCACATTGCCGGCTCATGTTGAGCTTCTCATCTACCAACAACACCCAAGTCCTTCTTCTTAGGGCTGCATTTTATTTACGAACATTTATTAATTTATGAACATAGACCTGAAATTATTTGGTTGAACATTTTTCACCCACCTCTAATTTTAATATTTTAAACTTGTATTAAAATGGAAACTGATGAAGAAATATTTCTGAAGTGCACACATCCATAGTTGTGAAGATCAACGTCTGTTCCAGAGGGGTAGTATTGCTTGTGCCTGTCATTTCAGATTTGACTTCTGATCTTTTAAAATGCATTTTTCCAATTAATTTGTGTGCTACTTTAATTTTTTTATCCTCTACATTCATAATAGTGATAATAATTCCAAACAATTATTATAATAATAGGAGAAAGAACTAGTGTTTACTATCAATTGTAGGAAGAATTGGAGGCATATCTGATATGAAACTCACTGAAAATAATATGCCTTTATATGACAACTAGATCCAAAAAGGGTAGCTTTGGATTCAGCTGTTTAAGTAAGAAGCTATGTTTGATTTCTTGTAATTCTTAATTTTCATATACCTAATTTTTTATTTAATTTGTGAAAAATTAATTTTGTAATTTTATTTTCATCCTTACTATTTCATTTTTGCTATTTAATTCTGCAAAAGACTAGCTTTTCACTTGGGTATTCTCCCAGGCCCCGACTGTGCTGCCAGTGGAGGGGAGGGTCCGAGGAGGAGACTTGAGTCTGCTCGGGGACTGGGTGTTTGCTATTTTTAATCACTCCAAGCTTCAGGAACTCTGTTTTTTTGGTTTTATTTTTGTTTTCTCTCCGACAGGGCAGAGCATCAGCTCATCTTGGCAGTTATCCTGCCCATACCTGTGTCTCATGCTGCAGTTTCAAGCACAGGAGAACTGGCATGGGTTTGGGAGCGGTGCTTCCAGCTGTGAACATTTCTGTTTGGCCGGGGCACTCAGCCTGGTGTTCGCCCGAGAGGCCGCTCCATGCAGCTGGTGCCCATCGTTCTGCCTCTGCTGCCGGCTGTGCCATGCTGGGTGGTGGCTGGACTCACCTCGCCCCTTCCTTGTGTGCAGCAAAGTCAGCTGCAGCCATGGTTGGTCTGTCCCCCAAGCAACAGCGCTGGGTTTATGACTCAGGTGCTTTTCTCCTGGCAGCCTCGATGAGATCTTCAGCGGAGTGTAATGATGACGTTGTTGTAAGCTAGCTCTAAATGCACTTGGATCCTTCAGCTGTTTTGGGGTTCAGGTTTGGTAGAGCCCGAGTGGTCACTGCCATGTCTGTGTCTGGGAGCTGCGGCCTGGGAACAGACCGATGGTCATGCTACAGCTGCACCAGTCCTGTGGCTCCTGCACAGCAGCGGAGATGTTACTGGCCCTGGCTTTGCTGCCTCTCCCGCTGCAAGATCTCCGAGGTTCCTAAAGTGTTTGTTACCTGGTGGTGTTTTTTCCCTGGCTCAGACTCGCTCTGTTCTTCCTGTTCAATGCTCATTTCCAGATGCTGAGCCATACATGGCACTGCTGCATCACCAGGAGCACCTGGTCTTGCAGTCTCTTATGCATCTGTTGATCAGAATATATCATAATTTCATCTTAGGGAAATTAATTGTTATCACCAGTGAATTCCTTTCGAGAAAGGGAAGAAATAACTTGCTCCTGTGCCTTGTCAGCTGACTTGGCACTAGCTCTCAACAAGCAGTCCCAGGTCCAGAAGCAGCCTGGACAGGGAAGCACATAGCTCAAGAGGAGCAGAATTGCACCAAAAGCAAACAGAATAGTATTACAAGCGCAACTTTCTCTGTATTTCAGTGCTGTCAGTGCTGAGCCAACATAGGTGTATCTGCAAAAGCTGCTGGAGATGACGCCTAGGCTTAACCCCCCCGAATGGGGTCCCGCCTGTCCTGCTCAGAGCAATGGCTGCTTCCCCGTGTTCATAGTTCCTGGGCTATGAAACACTCTGCAGAAAACTCAGCTTCTTTGGCTTCTACTGACCAAGTCTCTGGGGATGAGGGTTCTCTCAGAAGAGGACCCTGCTGCCTCCAGGTCTTGACAGTGGCAGGTTCCCTCTGCCCAGGAGGTGGGCGCCTATCTTTGCAAGGAGGCACCTTCCCTCTGGAGCTGGGCAGGTCAGGGAGGTCAAGTGCTGTGCCAGTAGTGGTGGGCACCCTGTCCTGATTTTTTGGTGCACTTACTTCAAAAACTGGTGAGGACTATAAAGACCTGACGTGGTTGGCCAGAGGCACCAGGATTTTGGAGATCAGCTCTCACGCGATAGTTTCCCAAGATAAGGAAGACTGACTGAAGATGTCTTCTGAGTTGGCAGGATGAGAAGGCGCATATTTGGGCGTACAAATCCCAGTTGCAGTTCAGCACAAAGGCACTGGGGAAACATTACTGGACAGGCGTGGTGGGCTCTGCTGTCTAAGGCTGCATGGTGGAGATGAGCCTGAGGTGGCTGGGCAGCAGAAGGTGAGCACTGTGCTTACCTGGTGGTGTGCTGAGAGAAAGCGATGAGATACAGACTGCAGGTTTAGTCTTAGGAGGTGACTGAAGGACTGATGTGGCTGCAAAACATAGCGAATAACTGGTTATGATGCCAAAGACAAGGAGCGAGTCTGAGTTCAGAACCAAACATCTGAGGAGGGGTAAGGGGAAAGGAATTGTGGTCTAGCCACTCCAGAAAACATTGCCTTGGAACCTCACTGTCCATGAAGTTACTTGACAGTGCCTTACTTTACAGTGTGTTACTCAACAGTAGCTACTGTTCAAAGGAGAAATTGTAGCTGATTTCTGGAGGAGAAACATGTTCACATCTAATACTGGAAAGGTAAAAACCCGCTATACAGTTCTACCAGTCTGATCCTGGGCTGTAGTTCTGGAGTTTCCTCCATGTCAGGTTGCTGGAGTGGGAGTCCATTGGTCCTCAGGGCATGATGACAGTCTGATTCACTTTAAATAAAAAGGAAATTTAAAGTTTTACAAAGTGTTTTAATTATGATCACTAAAGCCCTTTGCTGCCACAGTGAAAAGCTAACTGAGGCTGTGCTTTGGGCACAAAGGCAGGGCCACCAGCCCCAGGGAGAAGGGGCGATCTCAGCCTCTGCCTTCTTGGTTTTTTATGTGGAATAGTTACACTTTCCAGAGTGGCACTGCTGAGCTGCTGCCAGGACCACTGGTTTCCTTGACATCATTTCGTCCCAAGGTTAATAATATCACGCTTTTTTGTTTAAAACTACTAACAGCATTCTCAGTGCGCACTGGGACTCGGATGTCTGAATTACAATGTCAACAGCCTCAGCTGTTTTACTTCTGTGGAATGAGCTGTAGTTACCAGAACCAAAATTACTCCCTATGCTTCTGCTTTTCCTCAGATCTCTCCTGCGCTGCCTTTCTTGAAAATTAGTCTGCTAGTCCCTTCCATGTTTCCTTAGGGCCCATTCCTGAAGCTACTGTGGACCTAACTGTGTGAACTGGGGATGCCCACACAATTGCGTTGTTTATTAATTAAAATCAAGTGACATAGACTGCAGATAGTGAAGACAAATAATGATAATCATCACGTTGTTTTTCTTTCTTTCACCATTTACTTCTGTCAATATTAAGAACTTGGGGTTTGGAGCTGAGACACCTTTGCTGTGCAGTGGCAGAATTAGCTGACGTGTTCAGGGCACAGCAAGGTGGTTTGCTTTTTTTTTAGCTCAGTTTTGGATATAGGTTTTATATCTCCCTATGCCACTTTGATTGATTTTTCTTTATTTTTTGCCTCTTGATTTTTTTAAAAGTTTCCACCTTGCTACTTTCTGACCATGTTTTGAAAACACATGTGCTAGAAATTTTCTATGACAGAAAGTTCAAACTCAGCACAAAGATTTCTTCTTGGAAAATGGCTGAGGAAATGGATTTTACTGTGTGCCCTGAAGATCAGCAGACCTGGATCCCCATGAATCAATGACAGGGGGCTGAAAAACTCCATCTTCTGTCCCAGAATACTTCAACTCAATGGCAATGAACAATTAGATGGTATGGAAACCCCAGGATCTCTCAATGCCTGTGCTGTATAAAACCCTAATTAGATTAAAACAGAGTGAAGGATGAGGGAAGATGTTTAGGGGAACTAGGCTGAAATGAGTCTGCTATTGACATACTTACTTGAAGAAGCTATGCTCTTTAGATTAACTTCAGTGAATGATAACCTTAGCTGAGAGATTTATAAAGATATATAAGAACATGTCTGGCTCTTCAGAGTGTCTGAAATTTCTGCCCTGAATTTTTTATTGGTTCCAGCTCTCAAATAGTGCAAGCCATTTATATAACTCTCTGAACACTCTTGATATGGAGTAGCTATACATCCTATTCCTAAACAACTCTGCGTGAAAAATGTTTCTCATTCAACTCTGCAAAGAGGCTGGAGAAGCCCACAATGATATGTTGCAGACCCTTCAAAATTAGCGAAAGTGGAAAAAGAAAGGTAATGCAACAGTAAATCACAGATTCAAGGGGAGTGAGCTAGAATAGTAAATCCAAAATTATTGAATGAGGGTTCATTACTATGTGCTGTGAGTGCCATGTGATTAAAGAATTGGGCCAGATTTCCTGTGGTATATGGGTATAATCACAATGATTTTATCACAGCTATGTTAATATAATGCAAAGGAAAATGTGACCCTGGAAGTATTTATGATTAGGTGTTAGCAACTCCAAGGAAACAGTCAAATTGTGTGGCTTCCAAGGACACAAAGCTCCTGGTGAAGTCAACAATTAAAACTGGTGCGTCACTCTAAGGAACAACTTCTGTGGATGGGAGTGTCAGGGGGTGGCGAGGGCTCAGAGTACCTCGTCCTGTTCTGTTTCTCTTGTGTCAGGTCCCTGCTCCCGACCCTGACAGAGTTATGCCTGGTAATGCCACGGGGTTCAGTCCTTCAGCTGCAGATGAAAAGCGAACATCCAAAGTGAGTTATTCAGAATATCTCTTCAAATACTGGCAGCATTGGCAATCACAAGAGTTTTAAGAGCTTAATTTTCAGTCATATCTGTGCTTTTCTGTAAGATTGCAAAGTTGCAGCAAGCTGTCCAGCACTTTTGCAAGTTTTTACATTAAATTGGATGATAACAAACCAAAATCTTTTAGGAGACCTGTGCATGGCCGCACGTTTTTGTACCAATATGCCCCCATGCCTTCTGTACCATCAATAATGGGATTTCAGCAAGTGGCCTTTAGTGATACCAGTAATTCCTTGTGTCCATAGGAAGCCCAGTGAAGAAGAATATGACATGCGGTTGTAGACAATTGTGATCAATAACGTCATTGATGTTACATGGTTGGCTAAGGCATACATGTTCCTATCATATTACTTTCTCAGACCTGTGTAGGCAGTGACTGTAGCGGCACTCAAGCAATGTGTTTATTAGGTCACTTTAGTTAGCATCGTAAAGGTCTACTCACTAGGATAACCTATAACCATTACAAGGAATTTTCAGCCTTACTTGCTGCATGTTCTTTTGGAAGGATGCAGGCTAGCAAACAGTTATTTTTTCAGTCAGAGATTAACCAGAAAAGCTGAAACCAAAGGTGAGAGAATGGATCTCTCGAAGTCTCAAAAGCAGATTCATGTTTGCTTGTTTTAACTCCCTGCGGATTGGTCACTTTGTTGTGATCAGTAACTTCTGTTCATCCGATATCCTGAACCTTCTTGTTGAATCACTTTTCCTCTCTGATTTAGAGTTGCTAGTTCTTTTTTTAAGCTCCCGTTAACTCCAGCTGGCATTATGTGCCACTACATATTATGTTAGAAGTTTGTTTAACTCCACACAGAAATCTGTGGTGACAGGTGGAGCTCATTGCTTTCACCTGTTCTCCAGCTTGACACTTTGCTAGCTATTTGAAGACCTATTTTTCAACAGAGATCGTGGATGCTACCAGAAGAGTTAGGGTATTTGAAGGCAAGAGTCAACAGTCTCATGCTTTGCCAACTATGTGTACTGCCAAAATAAAGCTATCATATCAAAGGAAAATACACTCTAGACTTTTTTCACATATTATTTATTGAAGCTAGAAATGACCAATACATTCAATGGTACAAAATACGGGACTGAACTCTGTTCTTGTTTTCTTCTTAAAACACTTTGTGGCCCTTCTTCCTAAGGAAACTTTCTGCTGCTGTGCAGGTTTCAGCTGTTTGAGCTCTGCCGCCAGGTGGTCGCAGAATCAAATGTTCAATACCAACCCTCGTTAATGCCAACAACTGCTGCTGGCCAAGACCCCCATTTAAAGGGGAAAACGGACTCCTTTGAGCTTGTTAAAAGGCTGCATGGCTGAACAGATGCTGCCAGGTCTACCCTCTGTGGCAGTACCTGTCTTGAATTCAGTCCTGTGCTGTGACTGTGTTGTCAGAGACCGGGGTGCAGCCCTTATTTCTCCACGGTGACTGCCAAAAAGAGTCTCGCCTGGACCTTGTTGGTGTGTGATTCAACACTATTGCTTTCCCTCTTCAGACCAGGTGCTTGAAAGCCCACACGCTGCCTTTTAGCACAAGAGCCTAGTAGCGGGGCTCGGGCAGTCCCAAGTCACAGGGAAGTACGCTGGGGTTGTGTGAACCCATCAGAAGTTCACATCCACTTAAACTCCTCGGACCAGAGATGATGCTGATGTTTGTCTGCCGGAGATGACCTGGGAGGCCAAGCGCCTCCAGGCTGGGAAGGGGAACGCAAGCTGTCTAGATGAAAGCAGGCTCCTGTCCTCAGGGGAGGGCTCTGCCGATGCCCGTGGCTGGGAGGAGAGACCTACAGCTGGGGAGAGGGAGGAACCTTTGATTAAGGGCCTCCAGGTGAGCCAGGCATCAGCAAGGGAGTGCAGTGTGCTCGTGTGCTGCTCCAAGCCTTTTTCTGTCTTCTCCAGATTGTTCACTGCTGTGTGCAAACAAGTGTATCAGACTGGGATGTCTGACTGTATTCTCCTGCTTTTCCTGGAACAGGATGTTTATGGTGCTGGCAGCCACACATGGGTAAGTCATCCTCTGAAATGCCATCCTGGTGCCAAGCTTTCTCACCCAGCCCTGTGAGAGATGTGTGTTCTGGAGATGGCACAGAGCGCTCACAGGGGCAGTTTGTCCCCTTTGCTACGGTGCTTTTTTTCAGCAAGGGGAATTTTCACTGTCTGGTTTGGATTTTACTTTCGTGTGAGGTTTCCAGTCTTGGGCACAGTGCACATTCTTGCTGACCGTAGCTGATCCTGGGGATTATCAGGCTTTTATGATGCGGTTTGGGTGGCTGCTTGAAAGCCTGCAGTCCTGGAGAAAGGTGGAATCCCAGAAAGAGAGACTTGTGTTTTGTGGGCCAACAAGCAGCACTAATGATCCCAATGCGCAGCAGGATTGATAACTTCACCCCAACGCGCTCCTCTGTGCGTACAGGGCAGACCTGGGATTTCTGCCTCTGTGCGTGGCAGGGCCTGTGCTCACCTTCCTGGCCTGACAATGCAGTACTTAATGGGAAGAGATGTTTGGAAAACAGATTTTCATTCGGGGGGGGCAGAAAGTTTGTTACCTAGCAATTTTTTGGTCCCTTCTCATGTCTTTGAACTCTGAATGTTTAGACACTGGCACAAGTGAACTTTTTTGTTATGACAAAAATGAATTGCGTAAATGGAAAGTTGCCTAAAAATGTGTGGATTGGGCTTCCTTAATATGTAGAACACTGTCAATGGAGAAAAAAAGTGGAGGATGCTAGTCAATTTGGCAGGTCTGACCATTTGAAGGAATGTCTTTAATGAAGAGCAGCTCGAGAACTACAACTGGATCACAGAGAACCCTTAAGGCTTAAAACAGACTTCCAAAACTGGTTGAAAACAGCACAAGGACAAACTGACAAAAGACTACTGCCTTGACTGTCTGGTAGGCTTGAGGTGATGATCTGGTTCTTGTTGCAGGCAGGTCTTTAAATCCCAGAACTTCACTTAACTCGCTTAAACCATGGTAAACTATGATAAAAATCAGATAATATATTAATAATAGATTTACTAGAGTGATTCTGGGGTAACAATTTGTTTTGTTTTTTTTCTCTGGGCTGTATTGATGCAAATGGAAGCCCCTGTGATGGTCACCTTGCTGGGTGTCTCCTTTGGGAGTGTGAAGCTGCAGAACTCCTGCTCTGCTCGTGGCACTGCGTCCCTGCTGCGCTGCCAAGCACTCTGCTCCTGCTGCACGTGCAAGTGCCAAGCATGCGTGTGATCAGCGTGACGGTGCTGCGGCCAGCGGGGTCTGGGGCAGGCAGGCAGATGAGCTGCCAGGGGTCTGACCTGACTGGTATGTCAGAAGCACGCTTCCCAAAGTCGAGTTGTAGCCAGCCTGCACGGCAGTGCTTCTGTGCGGGAGCAGAGCCAGCAGCCAGCGTGCCGGCGCTGAGGAGGAGGCGAGTCCCGAGCTCTCCTACCTGCAGAGACCTACCTGCATCTCCTGGGTCAGCACCACCAGCGAGCAGGCATGGCCGGGGCGTCACTCTTCGTCCCTCCCTTTAACACAGTGTCTCTCTGCGTGTAGAGGCAGCAGAGTCGCTGCAGGACAGGGAGAATGCAAGGGGGGCGGGAACCAGCTCTTGGGCCATCAAAAAGGGTGTTTGGCAGCCCTGGGATCTGTTCCCGGTGTCCCAGGCTACTCCTGGAGGCTGCCTAATGCAGAATATAAAAGTTGTCTTGCAGCCAGACCCACGAAGCAAAGATGTGGGTTTTTTTCCTGGGGAAGTGCCCAGAAGTTAGAGTTTGCAGTACCTGGCTTGTTGTTACCTCGGGCTAGGTCCAGGAAAGCGTGTCAGCAGTATGTTCTTCGCTAAATGAAGGTTTGCACTTTGTGCCGGACTGCAAAAGTATCTCTGTGATGTGAGTCATTCCACCAGAAATAGACCCTAAATGACCAAAAGCTCGTTGCACTGTGTCAGGAATAAAGTTTGGACAGGAAACAGAGGTTTTTTTGGCCTCAGTGGACCAAGTGAACCCCTTGTGAAAAGAATTTGCAATTTCAAGTGGAAAATGTGGAAGGAGGGAAGAATGTACAAATAATGCCAAGAAACAGACTCAGTTCTCTGGCACAAAATGTGAAGAAGTCTTTCCAGCTGATGGTGGGGGACCCAAAAGCAATGTAGTGGTCAAAAGTTAGTAAACTGAGTTGTCTTTCATGCTGGTTAGTATGAGTAATTTTTAAGTAGATTTTAAGGACCCTTCAGTATGTTATAAAATCCCTTTTGGGTGACAAGAGCAAGAACAAAAAGCAGATTCTAAGTTTGTCAGACATGTGTATTCATGTTTCACTGGTGAAAACAAACAGAAGGGACAGTTCTTTTGAACTTGGGTGTAGGTGTATACAATGAGCTCATGTAGATCCAGGTGCAGCCATTAAGGAAACATTTGATATTGCAAAGTTCCTTGAACTTCAAATGCTGGTACTTCTAGAAAGTGTGTTATTTAATGTAAGTGTAAATACCAGGCAAGAAAGAGAACTGCTTTTTATAGCTTGGGAAGTCACGTGCTTTCTCAACGATAAATACAATTAACCATTTCATATACTTCGCACACAAGAAGAGGGTTTTACTGATGTAGAATCAGTGACATTATCCCTCTATACACTGCTGATACATGAAACTGTGCAACGTTGCTCACCTACCAAAATCCACGCTTGAACTGTCTCCCACCTACGAAACGTAACGCCCCCGCTTCTGAGACTGCTCCCAGCGGTTTCTTTGCAGAACTCATCTTGGTGATTTTCCTGCCTTTGTACCTTTGAACTCTGTCTGAGAACCAACTTAGAAAAGTGTCAGATTCACTCAACGTGCTGGCAGGCGGCTGCTGAGCAGGAGGGAGCGGGACGGTGGCTGGCCAGCGCGGGGGCGGAGGTGGTCCTGGCAGGGACCCCGATAGCTGTGCCTGGGGAGAACCGACCGCGGCGGGGGCGGCTGCAGCAGGGGCTCAGCTTGCTTCTGTCAAGCGTGAGGCTTCACTGTGGTACAGCCGGTACGCTCCCTGTAAGAAAAAGCTGATGGTTCGTGTTCGTGAATGTGTTGAGAACCAGTCTTGGATAAAGAAATTACTTTGGTTCGGGCTAAGCAAAGTATTAGTACGGTATTAATAAGGAAGACAGGCCTCCTCCTGCGCTCCAAATTCATGTGTTTCAACATTGTAAAGCAATAATTCATATTCTTTTCATTGTTTTGTCTCCTTTTTAAAATTATTTCCAACCTTTAGCAGCCTCTAAAGTTGGTAAAGAATTAAGGCAGTAAATGGTCTACCTTTGTAATGGTGTTAAGTGTTGGGGGCATCAGCATAGTTTAACGTATTTGTGGGGGGAATTAAATGACAGATATTTGGTCAAAAAAACTTTAGACCAAACTGTACTATCTGCAGATGTTTATCCTCTGAAACGCAAACACAAAATCTCTTCAGATTTTAAAGGCTGTGTTTTACACTTCAGTTTCTCAGTTCCTAGTATTAAAGACAACTTCGCACAAATATTGCCTAAAATTCTTACATTCTTGCCTTCATTGATGTTTTCAGAACCTGAAATGTATTGATCATATCTTTTAAGTTCCGTTGTGCAGGACTAGAAATAAATTACCCTAGGTCAAGTTCTGTTTATACAGTGGACTGTTCTTGCAGAATTACCTTCTTGACTTAATAGCTTCCTTTTGGATGACATTTCTGCCAGAAAGAAGACAAATTGTCTAAGGTCAGCGTGCAGATCAGCTCAGAGTGTAGGAGGAAATTGTAGTGGATCAGCTAAATTGCACCAGGTCCGGCCGGCAGCGTTGGGCAGCACGCCGACGGTCAGCGGCAGCGCTGTGGGAGCGCAGCCCTCGCTGTACGGCAAAGCGCAGTAAGAGCCCTTCGGCTTTCGAATGCTGTCGTGCGGTAGTTTGTCCAGTTCAGACTGTTCTTGAGGTTGACGAATTTAACTGGTGTGGTGACAATGGATTAGATCAGCATAGCTATCCTTTCAGCTTAATGTTGATGTGTTCGGTGGTGCCCCAGACTCCTTGTATTAAACCTGGCAATATCCAAAGTGGTCATGCTTCTCTGTGGATGTTACATAGTGCAATTTTCCCTGCACCTTCCCTCCCATTCATTCCTGCAACCTTCTTTGAAATTGTTGTCTTACAAATAGTTGGGAGCTGAAACCTCGCAGCCCAGTCTGCTCTCATAATTGCACAGTGGCTATGATGTTGAATTTGTTTCTTGATGTGTAACATCGGGGGACAGGACTGAAGGACCTGATGCAGATCCCGTAATCCTACGCTTGGTGAATTTGATGCTATTCCATACGTGTGTGTGTGTATATATATGGATATGTATACATGTATATGTTATATAGAACGTATTTTATATATATGTTAAATAGATAATGTATTACTTATTTTACATAGATACAAAACCAAATAAATATGAGTTGATGGAGGATAGTTCTGCTGAAATTAGTGGATTTATGTTGTATGAAATTTCTGATAAGAGAGCCATCAGGGCTGCAGGCACTGATCAGATTGGCACCAAACCCTATGCATTTTACAGACGTGCTTAAAAAACTAAACTAAAACTCGACTCCATGCCTGTCTCATGATACGCTCTTCATTGAGGCGGGGGTTAGCCTCGATGTTTGTCTGTTGCCTTGCTTGTTGCTGCACCTTAGCTCTAAAGTGCACCTCCAAAGCCCATGCGCGTGGGGGAAAAAAACCTAAAGCACAACTGCGTCGTATTCAAAATGATGGCATTACCATTTAACTTTGCAAATTCTATTTATTCTGTGTTCTACAAGAGAAGAAATATAAAAGTCTCCTTTTAATTAAGCTTTTTATCCTTTGAAGTGATTTTGGATTTTTTTTTTTCACATTGGTGATGTAATTTATGTAAATAATCATCTATCTATGAAAGGAGTGTGTCTGTCAAAAGCTAAAATAAAAAACATCCGTCATTTTGAAGTGATTAACATTCTCCAGATGTTTAAATCATCAGATTTCAGGAGTTTCCCTTTGTTGTGATAATGATATAGTATCCAGAACAAGAATGTTTACTTTTTTCTATGGGTCAAACACAGATTTTTCACAATCCTATTAAAGCATGCAGTTTATTGTAATTGTATGTGCAGATGAAAGCATATGCAGTTATTATTTCCCTTAATTGTAAACTGCTGCTGGTAATTTTACTGTAAAGCTGAAACAAAAGGAGCGTACTTGAAAGGACCACCACTGCCCACTTATGTGATCAATTTATAGATGTCAAGGTTGTACAGAGATGGTTATCCTTCTCTGCTAGAGGACCGGTGACATGCTGCCACCCTGCAGCGCGCTCTCCCCCTCCTGTGTTTTGGGGGAGTTGCTTGGGCGTACAGTAGATGTAGCTGATAATATTAAGTGACAGTTCTGAAGCGTTGTAGTCAAATGTGTTCAGCTTTAGACTTCAGGGAGGAAATAAAATGTGCATTCCTCCCTAATGCGATGGACCTCATGGTTGATCAAGAGAGCTTTACCCGTCCTCCACCGGCCAGCTCGCTATGGTAACTGGAGCCACAAAGCCTTGCTGGAGGTCAAGGCGGGGTTTATAGTCAAGGAAAGTGGCTACACATGTACAAAATGGATCGTTTCCTTTCCCTTCTGTAGTCCTTGCAGAGCAACACCCTTCAATTCATAAAACTAGCTAACGTACGAGAGAAATGTATGGATCTTGCGTGTCACCATGCTGGCGAACTTTTCTCAGAGCTGAGAAAATACACCTGGATAAAACTCTGAGTGGGCTGCTGGATAATGGCAACTAGCTGACATGTTTGTTTTTAACAAAACCTCTCCCGAAA
Source organism: Burhinus bistriatus (assembly GCA_013397275.1). Lineage (NCBI taxonomy): Eukaryota > Metazoa > Chordata > Aves > Charadriiformes > Burhinidae > Burhinus > Burhinus bistriatus. The sequence goes on along the minus strand of VYXH01011908.1, from coordinate 6,951 downwards.
TATAGTTTTTTGAAAAAAATTCCCTCAAAAAAGAGATAGCTGTACCAGATAAATAACCGCTTTTTCTTCGCCAAGATTTCATTTGAGCTGAAACATTAACCAAACAATTGTTCAAAATTTTTCATTTTTTCAGTTGACAGAAGGTTCTTGTCAAATGATTAGATACACCCTGCGGGAATGTGGCAAAGGCAGGGATGGTCTGTGAATGTGACTATCTCCGCTCCCTGCCCTCCAACACCTTCCTCCCAGAGCTTGTTTTAGCACCCCGTCTGCTCCCAGCAGACTTTTCTTGGAAAGAGCCACAAACCTGTCAGAGCGATTTCTTCCTTGTCCCACCCAGAACTTGCATTTCTCTAAAGCTGCGCTTGGATGGGGTCCGCAAGGGGGAAGTGCAGCCGTGTGCCAATCTCTGGTGCGTGCTATGAAAAACATGCCTTTTCCCAAGCATTATCTCATCCCCCTCGCTGGCCTTGACACCACTGGAAAGGGGAAGATAAGTGAAAGCTGCGTTTTGTGGAAGACGAGAAACCAGAATTTCTCTGTGTTTCTCTCCAGGGGCCCCCTAAGATACTATACATGATTAAGGCTCTAAAGTGTTTGTCTCTTTTTTTTATCTGGCTCCTCAGATCTGATCTTGCCTTAGGTGAGGTGAAAGAGAAAACTCACCGAAGCACAGCTTTCTAAAGGTCTAAGCCATCCTGAAGTTAAGTTTTCTGCAGCATGCGACCTTTCCAGGGTCATCAATGTACTTGCTTAGGATGGCCAAAATAATTTATTAAGGACTTTAAGATTTATTTGCAAATAAAGCAGCGTATTCCACCAGAGACATGCTCTGCAGCCAAAGGGCTGAAATGGTGAGCCAGATCAGCTGAGGAGCTGAGATGCGTGGGGAAAAAATTATACACACATGGTCAAACCTCCGAGTGCTGATGCTGGAGCGGCTGGGGAGAGAAGGGACATGGGACAGGGGGCAGGGTGGTGGCACAGGTGGGAGGGTTGCAGCTGGCCACGGCAATGGGGGACTGGCAGGGGCATGTGGACAGCAGGAGGACAAGGCGTGGGGAGATGGGATGTTGAGTGGCACTGGTGGAGCCGTCCTCCTCTGGAGAGTTGGGGCTCTGCATGCTTGTCCCCCACTGCTCCCCCAGGCAGCGCGGTCCCCATCCCCGTGCACGTGGCCTGGTGGCAGCCCTCTGGTCAGCACATCCCCGTCTCCAGGGGACCCTCTGTGCAGGCGAAGGTTGTGGCTAACCCTGGCCACGCCACCGAACCATCCTTGCCGAACAGAGACTGCTGTGGCCACTGGCGCGGGATGTGAGCAACTCGCGCAGGATAACGTTTCCAAAAGAAGTTGTAGGATTTGGACACCCAGTTTGCCTTATGTTTTGCGTGGTGTTTAGCAAAGCTGGCTGCTTTTTGGGGGAGCCCTTGCCCTGCTTGCTGGGCAGGCAGGGCAGGGGCTGGGAGGGGGGTGTCCCTGGGCGGCTGCAGTGCCTGGGGTGGGCAGACCCCTGAGCTCCCGGGGCAGCACTGCGCGCCCAGGGGCAGCCCGGGAGAACCTCCTGCTCACATCCAGCCCCTGTGGTTTTTCAGAAGTGCTGAGCAAAGCCTCTGACTGAGAAAGTCAGAGCCTGGGGCTTCTTCCCAACCACGTTGCAATGTTTTGATTGCTCTTGCATTATTTTTGTCACGCCAAACTTGCTTGTAATTTTAATTACCTTAGACAGGAGAGATGGACAAAGGGCAATTCTTCTGGGTCATGTTTTGCATCATTTTGCATCTTTTTTTCTTCTCCAGTTCTATTGGCCTGATTGTAATGGATGCATTAGTGCAATTCATGAAGCTAGTAATAAACGGGCAGAGCTCGTTGTCGGTTTCCTGAGCCCTTGCCCATAGCGGAGACGGCCACGCCAGGCAGCCTGGCAGTGTCACTCTGAGCTGCTGCCGGGGGTCTGGCTCTCCATCCCCCGAGCTCCTGTGGAGCTCGGCTGCTCCGCCAGCTTCCCTGGCACAAACACCTGCCCAGTAAGCGTGGGCATGAGGAGTGGGTCAAACTCCTCAGCCCTCCCAGCGTACTTGCATCCTCCCTAGAAACCAGTGCACTTCAGAATATATGTAATCAATTATGCAAATATGCCTGTTACAGACCAGGTAAGCCGCTCCGAAGGGCAAGTGCAATGAGGCACATCTAAGTACAAGGCAAGTGGGTGGTTGGGTTTGGTTCTTAGCACTGGGATGGACTGGGAATAAAACAGTTCTTACCTGGAGAGTTACGTTAGCGCTATCTGGCATAAAGGAAGGATGACTAAAAGGCAAAGGCTCTCTTCTGTCTTTGTCCTGCCTTGGTATTTTCACATAACAGTCCTGTGCAGTTCACTCTGCACTCTGTGCTAATTAAAAAGGTAAATACAATGCAGCGCAGTTTTTCTGAGTCTGTATTTTGGGTTGAAGCATGGTTTGTTAATTGCATGTAATGTCCTGGTCAGGAACGTGCCTCTTTTCATCACTTGTTGATCATGTACCCAGTTGTCTTTTCCCGAGCTGGTTCCCCCGGGTTAGTGGCGCTGCTTTGCCCTCTGGCAGCCTTTGGGGCTCCTGGCCCACCCCTTGTAAATAGGAAGAGCGTGCTGCCTGGTGGATCGCAGTGGAAGCCGGTGCCCCAGCCCCCGCCTGGGTGCCTGGGGCTGGCGGGGGACAAGGGCAGCATCCGGCTGAGGGGCGCCGGGGGCGGCGCGAGCCTGAGGAGAAGATGGGCTGCGCTCGGGGGGGTGCCAGAGGGGGCAAACCCGACGCTGCCGAGCCTCGGGAGGAAAGCGGGTGTCTGGGCCGTTGCTCACCCCCACCCCAGAGACACCTTTGTGGGACGACTCTCCCGGTCGGGTGAGCGGTGGTGCACAGTGCGGGTCGCCGGACACCGGGGTCCCCTCCCGCTCTCCGTGCAGCGGGGCAGAACACTGGGCAGCAGGAACACCCTGGTTCCCTGGGCAAGTATTTCATCCAGGTTGTATCGACTCTCTCCCTGCCGCTGCCCTGACACTGCTTTTGGGGGGAAGGTGCGTGTTGGGCCTCTACAGGAACGTACTGTAAATACAGCTTGAAGAAAGCAAATAATTTCTGTCATTGCATTTTGGCTTTGCTGTGCATCCCCTGTGAGTCTAACTAACATGGTTAAATGCTGAAACAGATTCTTCCCTTTTCTAAAGTAATTTCTTTTTGTGAGTCTTCCATTACCTCATTCATGTAAGCTTGCTAATTGGGCTGAAGTATGAGCCAGTTGTGTAGCTAATTTTCCCCTTGATATACTGGACCCTCCAAAATTACGGCTTTGGAAAACAATTGACTGCTAAACAGAAAGTGAGTTACAAACCTATACTAAAATACCTGTTCTGCTGCCTTTGCAGTCTCTAGCACCCAGAAACATTAGTTCTGTTATTTTTACTCTTCCTGTTTCTGCACACAGTAGCAAGTACCACCTTTCTCACGCAGCATTACATTACATAGCACAATCTGGCTTCTGCGCTCCCAGGGCCTGCCACACCATTGCTGTCACAGACTGGTAGCGTTTCAATGCTAAACCACTAGTTTTAGGGGAATGCCGGTGGACCATGGAAGTATGTTTTATTTGGTTGCTTGACATAGAGTTTCTGCCTGCAACTGCACTCTGAGGCAAAATTCAGCTATTGCAGAGCAGTAGCAAATAAATAAATAATTAAATTTATTTGTTAAAAGTATTTGTGACTCCTGTAGATGGGTGTATGTGTTTCTGAACCCAAAATGCCTGTGGGTTCTGCAGGCTGGCATCTGAGCGGGGCTGCCCCCGCAGCGGGCTGTGCTGCCTTCGCTGTGCCGGCTTCGCTGGCCGCTGCTGGGCTGGAGGAGCTGGTGGTCTGCGCGGCGCTTGTCCCTTGCCCCAGGACCCCCTCGGCGGTGCTGCACGCCTCTAGAGCAAATTTGGGAGCAGTTGCAAAACATTGTATGTCAGCAAAACAGATGATTTCTGGAAAGAAATGGTATAAATAGAAGTTCTTGACTTGAATCTGGTTTTCAGGCAAACAAAACTCAAAAGGCACCTGGACACCCATCAGCGCTTTTGGTTGACTTCAGTCATTTGAGCAAGTCACTTCATCTCTATTTCTCGTGTAACTGCAGATTTGTTATGTGCTGTGGCGTCCAGATGACACCCCAGCCAGCTTCAGCTGCCTTCTTTCAACTTCACATTTGGAATTAAAGTTCACACAATATTTTCACCCCCCCTTCCCCCCCCCCAATAAAAAAAAAGGCGGGGGGAGAAGGAAAGAAAAAGGGGGAGGAAGGAAGGGGGCGGGAGGAGAAAAGACAAATACAAAATGCAGTTCACTTAAAAATATCTCTGCTTGATGGAGGCTAAAAGGTGGCAGCTGTGCCAAAGTAGTGGACCCTAAATCGCTGAGCAAAAAAGAGCAGGGGAAGCTCTGATTGCTCCCGGTACAGTAGTGAATATGCGCTCTCAGCCACAAATCAAGCAAGCTTAAAAAAAAAAAAAAAAGACTCAATCAAGGCAATAATGGCCTCCACTTCACAATCAGACAAGTGCTTCTACTTCAGAAATCCTACCATTTATGGCTGATTGCTAACCCTGGCCTCATTTCTAATCTAAAGGGCGAGTAATAATTTGGAAAAGGAATTATAACAACTTCCCAACCATTTGGTAAATCGTTATTATTTTAAAGGGGTGTTGGGAGGCTGTTGCTGTTTGTCAGATATTTTTTTCCTGCTGCTGCTCTACCACTTCCACCACACTGATTCTCACTGATGTCATACTAGAAGGAAAGTAATGTACAGTGAAAATATATAAGAACAAAAAGCCCAGGGCGATACTCTGATCACAGGGCTTCAGCGTGTTAAAAGTTTATATGAAGGCACACAAAGAGAGGTGAAATGGCTCTTTCCCTTCGCTACCGCAGTGGTGCCCAGAGCCTTGCATCCGGACTGGGGGCTGCGCTGAGCGGGGACGGGGACGCTGTTCCCACCCCAGGAGCTCTCGTGTGAACTGCCTCGGGTGGGAAGCCTTCTGCCTTGGAAACTTCCCGAAGGAAAGGGCGAGGGGCAGCGCTGCCCTCGCTGCCGCGGGAGCACCCTTGCAGGCTGCGAGGGGCTCCCCGTGGAGGGGCTCCCCATGGAGGGGCTCTGTGGAGGGGCTCCCCGTGGAGGGGCTCTCTGCCCCAGCGCTCGCCCTCTGTGCTCAGGGGCTGCCCAACCTGGCGGAGCCGATGCTTTGCTGTCCTAATCCTACCGATGCTGCCTCGCTGTAGGCAGTGTAATGAGAGACAGTATGAATCATTTAACTGTTACATGCAAGTTATATTCGTCTAGAACCCTGATACCTTAATTGCATTTATTGCACTGCTCTTCCTGTTTCAAGCATGCAGAACTGCACATGTAAATATTTCAGTATTTATGTAAATATTTATTCAAACATCTTCTGCAAGTCTGCTGTGATTTTCACAGATGCATTTTCGAGGGAGAAAACACTGAATGGGAGGATTCAGACAATGTGCCTTCCAGCCATGAATCCGGGGAGTGCCACGACTGCCCTGGGTCGGGAGACCGGAGTCTGTCTGGTGCCTCTGTTCTAAATGACAAAGCGTTTAAAAACAGATTCAATGTGACGCAGAGCAAAAAATACCGAGGGGGACCTGTGCACAGCTTCACCTGGGTTAGCTAATCCTGTTGAAAACATGATAGTGTTTTGATAATAGCAGGCATTTGTGATCAAAATACCTCTTATTTTAGTGAATCGAGGACAAAATGGGATGCCGTCATTTCCCTCATGAATGTGATGTGTTTTATGAAAGGGACGATCAGTGTATTTTGGAGAATGGCAAAATTTCATTCACTGACTCAGGAGATAAACGCAGCAACGGCTTTAATGCAGCGTTATACGCCTTATCTCTGCTTTGTGTTGCGAAGATATCTGTTGCCACAGTTATTTAAGTCCGTATTTTAAACATGATTTGAAGAGAGACTGATTCAAAAATTTTCAATGACCCAGTGAAATCTGAACTACTTATTGCAAGATAGAACATATAATGCTTCAATCAAAATAACAACTTGGAATGTGTTTTATTAAATGGAGTTCCTTTAATATTACCCTGGAGTGTATTTGAAAGCACATTCTTGAATTCAAACTTTCATATCTAGGTAATAGGAACGAGGGGAAAATGTTCGCTTGTAATATTGCACATTTCGGGCCAAATTCTCATCCTGTGTAGAACTAGCCATGGTATTCCTGCATATATTTTGCGAAAGTGCCATGTCCCCGAGTCCTGTCTATCGTTCTGAGGTGAAGATGGTGCCGGGGGAACACAAAGATCCTGCACAGATGCTATGTGAAGTTCTGCTGTATTTCACGTTCTCATCACTGCTATATTTCTGCAGCATTTCTGAGGTGAATGTATTTTCAGTGCGAGAAAACAAAACCAGGGTCAGTGTCGGTGGAATTAAAGAAAATTGTGTCTAAAATACGCCACTGAGGGAAAAAGTAGATCATATGCATAAACTGTGGGTGCATTTCGCTTGTAAATATTGCTTGATTTTTGTCAGCAATGTTATGCAAAAATATTTAAATTAGCAGATTCTAAAAGAGCAGTACTGTCCGTTTAGCATTGATAGAGAATTGATCACGGACGCGGAAAACTTCTTAGAAAGCAATGGGATCCATTTACATCTCTGTTAGTGGAAAACTGGTGGTCATCCCAAGGAAAACAGGTTTTTCCAGTCCAGCTGTTGAGGATTTCAGGAGTTGAAATGGCTCACACGCAGCACGTGTGAGACGAGTCACAAACCCGGGTTTTCTCTCCCGAGACGGCGGCGTGATGAAAACCGGCTCCCAAATCCGCCGAGTCCGGCGAAAGCGGGAGCGGGCGCCCGCCGGGCGGTGGCCGCGGGGTACGGCGCCGCGGGGGCGGGCGG
>VYXH01011903.1:0-12147 GCA_013397275.1 Burhinus bistriatus | reverse complement strand
GTTTTTTTTTTTTTTTTTTTTTTTTTTTTTTTTTTTTAATCTGGAAAAGAACTTCTAGTTTAAAATTAAAATCTTCTACCATGCAGATGGAATTCTGTAGAGGAGCTTCATTTTCAGACCATAAATTGGTCAAGAGACAAACAATAATTGAGTGACGCGACATATTAAAGACAATTTTTTGGTCTGTCATTTTAATTGTCACCTCTCTGTCCCTCCTTTCACTTCTTTTGTCTTTTTCAGCATATTAAACATGAACTGCTCACCTTCATTTTCAAGGCTTGACAGCCTATGCATGCTTAGTTATTTCTTAGCTTTATTAAGAGGTAGATGTCCATCTTCTACGAACTTATCAGCTGATCTCCAAGTGCTCGCTTTCATTGCCCATTTCTTAACACTTTCAAATGTGCTTTTTCAAGTTTTCTTGTGTATTGCTCCCCTCACTTGGGGGGAGCTCCCTGTAGAGATCTGTCTTTCAGTTTCCTTATAGCCCTGTTGTGCTGCAATGCCTACAGAAAGCTTGATACCAGTTAGGTGTCTGACGTGCTGAAACCAATCCTGACTAATACCATTTTTTGTGTTCTCCCATCTGTCTGCACCATGCATTTTGTCTCTTACCTTAAACCTACACTGTGGGCTCTTGGGTACAGAGTATGTTTCCTTTGCTTGTTTTAGCGCCTAGAATAATGATCCTGGTTCATACCTAGGGTTCCTTGACATTACAGTAGTACAAATAACTCTTGATATCTCCTACAAATTTTTACCTATGTCAATAGTCTATGTTAATCTCATATTATTTCCCTCTTGTTTGTCAGCAATTTTTTTCTTATTATTCTAGGACAGTGAGCTTTTTCCAGGGATAGAACCTCACAAAAAGAAGAGAAAGCACTCCTCCGATGAGTTCTGCTACAGAGGTAAGATAGTAATCAAGCAGGGGAAGGGTCTAACAGATCATGACTTTGATGAAAGGATGCTGTTAAACCAGTGTCATCAAGCTTTGTGGTTAGCACTTTATGGGGGGAGAGTACATCAACCTGTCTTAGGACAAATAATCAGAAACTTGACGCTGGTCAGCACCAGACAGCAGGAGATTAGAGAATTATATTTTCAGAGTCTAGCTTAAGAAGTTGCCATTGTTGGGGGTAGAGATCTTTCACCCCCTTTTCATTGACAAGTTGTAGTTTTCTAATCTGTGCCTTCCCTTTTGGCATTTGCATTTCTTTTTTCCCCTGTTGCATTACAAGCTGTAATTTTAATTGCAGATAGTATTACGTTCTCTGAATTTATAAAAATAGAATGCATTTTTGGGTTCAGTTTAAATATAGAAACATTTTCACAATTAATAAGCTGGCCAGAAAACGATAATTCTGTTCATAAAAGCTTAACAGGTTTAAGATTTATTTTTGGCCCAATGAAAAGAGAAAGCCAAGCTGAAATTTCATCAAAATCTGTTTTCAGAATGAAAAAGCTTGTATTTTCAATTCATTGGTCTCACCTTGGCTAAAAATGTCATGAAAACTTTGCACTTGAGATGTAATTTCAGGCTCAATAAGATACATTTTCATCAAAATATGTTACTTCACAGTAGAATACAGTTTGACAAAACTCCAAGAACTTTCCTACTCTGTCTTCCTGCCTTAAATTATTTGACCGGCTCAGGCGTTACAGCTCCTGAATTGTATCAGTAAGGCCGTGCTGAGCTGGCTACAAGCTTCAGAGATCTTCTGTTTAATCCAGGATGTTCATCTGTTAGCTGTAATCGTAAGTCTTCAGGATTCCCACTTCACTTCTTTGGGCTAGTGTAATGCTGTCTTTAAGGGAATCATCTTGATGTACATTTCTCTTGATCTTTTTCAGGTGTTTCGCCTTTGGATCTACCATCAAAGAAGAAGAAAAAAGCAGTTTCTAGCCCATCCTCAGCTGATACAACCATGGATTTACTCAAGGCTATCACCTCACCTTTGGCCACAAGCTCAAAGTCTTCAAAGAAGACCTCTGAAAAATCATCTTATTCTTCCTCTGGCCATTCTGAAAGCAAAAAGGAGCACCACAAGAAGAAGCTGAGTGGGAGCAGCGGGGAGCACTCGGTGGACGATGGCAGCTTCCACAAATCTAAAAAAATGAAACCTCTATATGTGAACACAGAGACACTTACTCTTCGTGAACCTGATGGCTTGAAGATGAAGCTCATACTTTCACCAAAAGAGAAAAGCAGCACAGCAGATGATGATTCTTTCTCCTACTCTTCAGCACCAGCAGCTGCAAAGAAATCTTCAAAGAAATCAACTCGAGATGAGCAAGGCTCATTCCTGCTGGGTCATGAACTGCAGAGCTTCCTGAAGTCATCCCGGAAGAAGCACAAACCACCTCCAGACTCACATCCACCTTCTGAGAGTTTTGGTGCTGACACTTCCGTTTTTTCAGAGGGCCATGGGAGCGAGTATGAGATTTCAGGTATGGAGGCACCACCGGAATCTGGTTCCTCTTCTGGTGGGGAGTTGGAGGCTGGAGAGCTAGTGATAGATGACTCCTACCGGGAAATCAAGAAGAAGAAGAAGTCAAAAAAAAGTAAGAAAAAGAAAGACAAGGAGAAACACAGAGAGAAGAAGCACTCTAAGTCTAAAAGGAGTTCTGGGCACACTCCTGTGACAGTAGCAGAAGTAACAGTGTCACCACCACCTCCTCCCAGTACCCCCTATGTTCCTCCTCCACCTCCTCCTGCTGTTTTTCACTCAGATGGTCAAGGTGAGAAGAGGAAGAAAAAGGAAGACAAGGAGAAGGAAAAAGCTGAGAAATGGGAAAAGGAAAAGGAAAGAGAAAAGGAAAAAGAAAGAGAAAAGGAAAGAGAAAAGGAAAAGGAAAGAGAAAAGGAAAGAGAAAAGGAAAAAGAAAGAGAAAAGGAAAAAGAAAGAGAAAAGGAAAGAGAAAGAGAAAAGGAAAGAGAAAGAGAAAGAGAAAAGGAAAGAGAAAGAGAAAAGGAAAGAGAAAAAGTAAGGAAAAATTGGAGGGGAAAAATAGAAATTGGGTGATGGGTAATGGTGAATTAGGCACTCCATTACAAAGGCATGTTAAACTGAAACAGAAGGATAACTAATACTAGGATCGATGTTTTTACTGAAGCATGTTTGGAAAAATGTGTCAGCCACTGAGATTTCTGTTTGTAACAAAAGGAATATATATCATTCTGGTTTTGTGGCACAGGCAATCTTTACCTGATAGAGGTTCTTTGAAAAGATTATACTGAATTTGCTTGGTACAGGTTATGTACCAAGCACAACTGCATCATTTTCTAAGGTATCCAGTCCGAGCTATTGCCAAGCAGACTTTTGAACTAGTGATCTCGTCCATCATCACAGTTCCTGTAGAAAGTAATCAAGCTGTAACCCAAAAAGTAAAGATATGTACCTATTTGCTCCAGTATTCAAATGAAATTCTAATTCTTGTAGACTACAGTATTCCCAGTTTTGTCCTGCACTCATAAATTCAGTATTCCATGACTAGTTTATAAAAATATGAGTAGGAGAAATGGTTGCTAGCATATCAATGAGTTTACAGGTGATATAACTGTAGCTGTGTAAGTATATAAATGGGTAAAAGAAGTTTCTGTATGTTCAGATAGACAAGAGTTGCTTTGTGTCATGGAATGAGCAGACATAGCCCAGATTTGTTCAGCCATTATTCTGTTCTATTTGGTCAGTTTTCTCTGATCATAGCTCAGTCACTGCTTATGCCTCTGCTGTCAATGTACTTACACTGTCTGTTTTCCTGCCAATTTGAAGTGTTTTGTAAGGATGAAAGGAACAGATCAAAACATTATGATGAGGACTGAACTGTTTTGACAGATCTGTAATAGGTACTGTCAATAGTATGACAGATACATTTTTTTTTTATTATTATTATTTTAAGTTTTAAAACTGAGATATATTAACAGTATGTTGATCCTGGATTTAGAATAGCAGGTTGTTGTAACTTACGAAACAAATGCATTGACAGAGTTGTTGCAAGGTAAGCCTTATACTAAGACTGGTTTTGGCTGGTTCCTGTGCTTTCATAAATACTAAATTCAACCAGAAGATGTAAAACACTGCTTTTTTAGGTTCCTGATCTAAGCACCACATCTTTCTTTAAGTATTCAATAAATGCCAAATTCTTACTAAATTCCAGTAGGTCTCATCATAATTAAAAATCTTTGTTTCCTTTTCTTCTTCTGACTAGCCAAAGAAGAAAAACATGTCTGCCTATCAAGTGTTCTGTAAGGAATATCGTACAACAATTGTATCTGAGCACCCTGGAATAGGTGAGAGAATAATCTGGCCTTCTCTTCTCTTGATTGTACACCAGTTGGATTAATTAGCAGAACATACCGTCTTTATTTCATACCAACCTCTTAATTTTGACAGAATGCAAAGAATCTGCCAATTTTCTTTGAATAAGAGGGTGGCAAAAGGAATTAATTTCATTATTTGATTTCATTGCATTTTAACCAAGCTGTGAATCTGAATAAAGAAATTGCTAGCTCTTTCTTTCTTTGCTTAAGGAGTTACCTTCATTGTGTCACTTTCCTGTATGTACACGTGTGACTTTATATTCCCAGTATCAGCTTTTTTTAATTTTAAACAGTAATGGGAATGCATACTGGCAGTCATTTTCAGAACAGTGTAGAGGGTTCCAGTTGTGGAATGGGTTGCTTCCTAAATGTGTATGCATGGACCAGTAAATTTCCCATGTTCTCTCCATCTTTTTATGATTTCATTTGCTTTAAACGTTTTTCTTCTTTCCTTCTGCCAGATTTTGGAGAGTTAAGTAAAAAACTGGCAGAAGTGTGGAAGCAGCTACCTGAGAAGGATAAACTGGTGAGTGTGTGAGAGATGTTTTTGTAAAATGATTTCTGTAAACTAGGTGCTTAGGTCAGAACATGCTGACAGCATTGCCACCATACCTTGGAAAATATTACCTATGTCCCCAAACTATGTAACAGTGGAAAGTATGGAAACCTTGCCCTTGCAATCATAAAAGCATCCATTTTCTTCTCATGGTGTTGCTTCACCAGTTAGCTACATAACATCATTCTGCCTCCAGGTCCTGGCATTAGGTCACAGAATTACCTAACATTATGAATCTCTCTTTTCATACCATGTAACTGCAGATCTGGAAACAGAAAGCTCAGTATCTCCAACACAAGCAGAATAAAGCAGAGGCCACCACTGTGAAGAGAAAGGCATCATCTTCAGACGGTGCACCAAAAATTAAAGGTAATTTTTGCACTTTATTTGCTCTGGTCTTTTTCTTGGACAGGAGAGGTGGTGTTGCCTGTTGAATAAAGAGCAAAGGTCCTTTCCTATTTCACATCTCTACCTGCTTTCTCATAAGGCTTGACGTACAAATCATTGCATTACTCAAAAACAATTTTTCTGTGAGAGCAAGAGTGATGTCAGCATTTTCCAAAAGTATTTACCTGTCTTAATTTGTAGAATGGTATTGTTTTTAGCAGTTTAGGGATTGAAATGTAAAATAAGAAGAGGCAGCAGGGAAGTTCTAGGGGGATTAGTTTGCTGCTAGAGGAAAAAGGGTTGGTTTTGGCTTGGCATCTCTGTTCATCAAATCTCCCAAACCAAATCTCCCAAATTGCATTCATCTGAGGTAGATGCTTTGTACATGTAGAAGGAAAGTTTTGGCTCCAAAGACCACAGGACCAGGTCCACAGAACTATTTAAGCATCTCATGCCTTTGAGATATGACGTTTACTAAGTAAATAGACTTGTAGGTAAAAGAATGAAAGAAGATAATATGGAATTTTAATTTGTGTGTTTCCAGCTTCTCCAACAGGGGTCATTTCTCCTCATAAGAAATCCCCCACCAGCACTGTGGTGGTGTCTTCCTCACCAGCCAAAGTCCCTGAGACAGATCCTATTGATGTAGCTGCACACTTACAGTTGCTGGGTGAATCTCTCAGCCTCATTGGACACAGACTGCAGGAAACAGAGGTGAGTCTGTAACCAGTGATGTCACAGTGATGTTATGTAATCTACACACAGGATTGGGGAGGGGTTATTATTTTATTTTACTTAAAAGTTTAAGCAGTGCTTTTCTGTTAGGAAGAGAAATTAGAGATGGCGTGTTGTGTTTCTTTGATGCATTGCTGTTTGTTTTCAGTGAAATAAAAAGCCTTGTTTCTCAGTAAACAGTAGGCATCAAAGAAAGACAGGTTCTTTGCAGCTCTACGTCCACGAAGGCAATTCTTAGTTCAGCAAACTCTTCAGTCTTTTCTTACTATATGCTCACCTTGGATTTGGTACCTCCTTGCTATCTTTGCCAGTCTCTGGTTCAGTTTCTGTTACTGTCTCAAGTGTTCTTAGAAAACCATTATCCTTTGCCAAGATGTTTTTTGCATGTCCTGTTGTTTTCTGGCAGTATCATACTGTCAGTGCTTTGGATAGGGGCTACTATTGCTTCAACTTCCCTGGTAACATAGAAGATGTCATATTTTAATGGTTTCCTACTGTTAGATAATAGTGATTCTACGCATGCACACACAGACAGGCCCTTTCAGAACTCAGCCCAGCCTGTAAAGAGAACACATATTTGGCTCAAATAATATTGTCGAATTTCGTGGCTAGCGTGATTATCTCATCCCACTATGCTTGCTTGTTTTATCAGCAGTAAAATAAATGTTCTTGCATTTTGTTTCTGGTATGACCGATTGAGGTCATTCTTCAGAGGAACAACCGGAGTAAAATCTCCCCCTTTACAGAAAGGCACACAAGCAAATTCCCTTTCTTGAAAGTTTATCAGTGACTAGAGCATTCATTACAGGCTTGGCATTTCTTTAGACTTCAGTAATAAAACAACTGTTGTCTTTAGGACTGTTGTAGTTAACAAAATAAATGGTACAAAATGGCAAAGAAATTACATTACAAAAAATTGTGGAATTAAGTGTTTTATGCAACTGACAACTTTCTGACCTTTTTTTGTTGTTCCTTACTTTTTTCCTACACCGGTATGTTGCCTACTGAATTCTTACATTTTTTGAGTCAGCAGTCTCTCTGTGAAACACATAGCATAGTTTTGTTACTGTGTAAATAATGAAAGTGGACTAGAGGAGCTCCAGAGTGAAGATACTGTATCTGTGTGACAATCAATACAGTTGTGAAAGAACCATAATTGCCACTACTCATCCCTATCCAATTTTTTCTTTCCTTACTTCCAGGGAATGGTGGCTGTTTCAGGAAGTTTGTCAGTACTTCTAGATTCAATCATCTGTGCTTTGGGCCCGTTAGCATGTCTGACCACACAACTACCCGAGTTGAATGGCTGCCCTAAGCACGTTTTGGTGAGTTCCTTGTGATTATTTCCATTCTAGCATTGTTAATTTCAGTAGAGTCCAGCTAGAGTTTTAATGAATCACTCTTATGATGTGATTATAATTTCAGTGCTATAAGAAAATTGTCTTGGTCATACACATTTATAGAGGAGCATTTCTTGAAATTCTTTCAAATGTTACTGTTGTACAATATTGTGCAACTTTTTTTCTCCCAGTGCCAACTCACCTAGTATTTGGAGCATTGATTGCAGTGTGTGTAGGTCCTGTTCTAGTGACTGAATCAATCTATCTGAATCAGTTAAAAGTGCCTGTACACATACCTGTATCTTTGAAAGTTCTAATTTTCCCTAAAAATAAAAAGCACCTTCTAGCTGCCCTGTATCACACACTGTTTTTCCTTTATTAGCATATAAAAAAACCTTGTGATCTCAGGATTCCTAATGTGATTGAATAGGGCCTTTTACACATGGCTGTAACATTCTCCAAGGAAAGAAAAATAGTCTTTGTTTTAAGGAACTGCGTAACTACAGATTCTTTTCCACTTTAAACTGCGCTTAGTATTGAGCCCTGATTTAGCAACAGCTTGTGGCATCTATGTAGCATGATGTGGACATAGATTAAGATGGCAGCAACGTAAAAGGAATGAGGAGTCGTACCTCCAACAGGAGACATGAATAAAGCAGCAGAGAGAAGCAGAAATGAAAAATAAATAAATAGTCTGCAAAAGAGATTAAAAACAAATCTGGCAGAGACAACAACAAAAATGGGATAGGAATTGGCATGTTATAACAGGGCAGCCCAAACATTGATTCATTCTGAGAATGGACTGTTAACAACAACAAAGTTGACAGCTTAGGCGGTGAGCTCCCACAAACTGGCTGTCTGCACAAAAGCTGAGTCAGCGGGGTGTTCCCATCCTAAGCCATGGAAAAACATCCTATGCTTTTTTTCCTTCTTGCTTGCCAAATGCATTCAGAACAGTGACAGCACATGACTAATGGTGCGTATATTGGAAACTTGATCAATTTATTATTATAAGGGGCAACGGAGCTTTAGGTGGATTAAGGCACTTACCCTTCACTTCTGAAAACTGGTATTCAGACTTGATAAGAAATAACTTTTTCCGATTTTTACCCTCAGATACACAACGATGCGGGTGTTTTTTTAAGAGACGGAGTAGTCGTGCTGCATGTAGAATACAATTTGTGTTTTTAGTCAGTAGGTGGCATTGTTAAATTCTAGAATCGCAACTGGTGCAGCTCCAGCTCCTCTGTCGTCGGGAATTAAAAGGTGGTATTCCTAAGGCCTTCTTCAGCCATCCAGCCACAGGCTTGAGCTTATAGAAATACTGCATTTGAAGAACATACAGATAATATACTGCTGGGTCTTGTTTTCTGATGTGCATGAGAAGGACTCTGACTCTCAGAATTCTATTACATTTTGCAAGGAAAACTGGAGGGCACTTCTTTTTCTCATCTGACACCCTGTTAATGGGTGTGTTTAAGAGTTTTTCTCTTTTACACTACAGAATTTCATCAAGGACTTGTGAGTGTAAAGTTAAGTAATTTTTTTTTCATATGCTACAACTTTGATCACTTTGCTCAAGTCCTTCATCACTAGTCTTTCCTGTGGTTGATGTGATATGGTCGATGTGGCTTGTTTCAAATTGAGAGATAGAGTATGGGGTTTGTAAGGAGGAGGTCACTTGAGGAAAGCCTCAAGCATTTTCATTGTTTCCAGGTGGTTGAAAATACTGAGGCTACCCTTATACGTTTCCAAAAATGTGAAACTAAGCCTAGCAGTGGTGGTGATGACTAAGCAGATTTGGTGGTCTCATCATATGACAACTTTTAAGACAAGTGAACGTGCTTAGTACCCTCATCTGTGTCATTTTTAAGGATTTTGAGTCATTACCTGACACTAAAAAATACTGAATTTCTTTTCCCAGTCAAACACACTAGACAACATCGCCTACATCATGCCTGGACTTTGATGGGAAAGGATCCTGGGATATACTCAGCCTCTGCGTAACTGACTTGTGTACAGATGCACTACGCCGGCACTCCTGAAGGGCTCCGTGTGTAGGGTTTTAAAGTTTTATATCTGTATAGTATATACATAGGATTGTAACTATTTGACTTCTATTTTATGAAGAGTTGTGAAGTTAAGCTGAGAAAACCCTTTTGTGTTGGTGGGTAAAATGTCCTCCAATCTGGAAGTATTTTGTATGAAGAATTCAGAAAGCTTTTGAGATATTCGCCTTAAATTCAGATCCTTTAGTGGGGGAAGCAGCCAGAGAATGGACTTCTGAATATAAAGAAAAAATGTCACCATGAGAGGGGTCATTGAAACAGGTAGCCCAGAGAGGTTGTTGACTCTTCATCCTTGATGATATTCAAAAACTGAATGAACAGCCTGCTATAGTTCAACTTTCTTTAAGCAGGGGGATGGACCAGATGACCTCTTGATATCCGTTCCAGCCTGAAGTATTCTGATATTCTATGGGCAGGTAGAGATGATAATATATTTTGGACCAAGGAATAGAACTGAACTCTTCACCAGCCCTGTATCTAACTGTTTTTCAGTTTAAAATGCACTGCTTGAGGGGGAAGTTGGATAGCTGATCAAAGATACAGAGGTCTTTGCCTCTTGGTCACTTCTTCCAACCCCACGCTCCCCTTTCAGTCATTAATAACTGAAAGTTGTCAGTGTCAGCTGGCTGGTCTGGTAGCTGGCATTTGAAGTAAAGTGGAAGATAATTAATTTAATCTTGTGGACTTGCACCCAAATAATCATTAGCGCGATATATCAACCAACTACATTGGCTTGAAAGAATGAACCTCCTGCTGGTTTTTCCAGAGCACGGTCAGCCTGCTTTGATGGAGAGGAGCGTGGAAGCAGACGGGAAAAACTTGGATTGCTTCTGCCCATCTTGCATCTGTTTTGTGAACAGACAACTTTGGTTTCTCAGATCGCTCATCCCCCATCCCGTTCACCAGCAGTATTGAAAGAGCCATGGCGCTGCTGTGAGGCAGTGACTAATGACCATTTTGAAGCAGTTACGGCTGAGTAAGGCACATGTGGGTTGATTGGACTGATTCCCCTTCCTTCCAGCCACATACTTGGTGTTTGGTTTTCTGCTCCTCTAGAAGAGGAGCCGCAGGAGAGCACTTGTTTCTCATATAGGCTTTTGTGTGTCTGTATGTACGTGTATGTGGTGTTCATATCATATGTATTTAACTTTTTCCAATGTCTGTAACAGATTTTAATTTATCCTGTATATTTCTCTTTCTGTGTGTGTGTATATATATATATATACATAATTTAAAAGCAAAAATCCCTCCCTCCACCAACAGTGTGTGGAAAATATGAATCAAGTTTGCCTCACTCCACTTCCTGCAGAAATCAGCTACATGCGTAGTAGTAAGCATTGGCATTGCATGGGGAAACACCAGGAAGATTTTAAGTGTTTGTAGAAACAGGCTATCTTGTGAAGGTGGGTAGAACAACAGAAGTAAAATTTGACTCCAGCCTTTCCAGCCTTATAAAAGTTTTAAAATGACAGAAGAGCACTTTTATACTTCCAGCCTGAAGTCTAGCTTCTGTTTTTCAGGGCAGTTGAAAGTGAGCTGTCCCTCATTGTGGCTGAGCCCCAAATCACATTTAAATTAAATCCTCAGGTGCGCAGGAGGGTTTTTTCTCCCCACTCCCCTTTGCCACGTATTCCCCAGCTGTGCCTGTACAAGGCAGTCTGTCTCTCATGGAGCTTTTCTCAGTGTGGTGTAAGGTTTTCTCAGTCAGTCAGTCAGCACAGGAGGCAGAAGGTTCTCAGACCACCGTACAAGTTCTCAACCCAAGCCTCAGCCCACAGCATACGTGTTTTAACAAGCTCTGACTAATCTCAGTGAGATAGGAATTGGGAAGGGCCCAGGAGGGAGGCAGTCCGATCCCGCTTCGGATCCCAGCCCGTACTAAAGCATCTGCTGCTGGGAGCAGCAGAAAATCACTGGCTTTTTGTAGCCCTTTACAGTTGAGAGCATCACGGTGAAGGGATAGATCTGCTCTCTAAGGAACCGAAGGGGATCAGCTTTAGCTTTGTCGTCTGTACAATGCAAAACTCTCGAAGAGTTTGAAAAACACACACAACCCTGGTGTATTGTATTTTTATTTAAAATTTGTACACTTTGTATAATCTGTATCTTGTGGTATTTGGTACTAGAGGGAAAACTTTGGCAAGACTTAGCAGTTTTTATATTTTTGTTATTTCCTTGCTGTTTGATCCAGATTATGTTACAATTACGCGAAGAAACGTTTTTGTACTGTACTTAACAATATAATTTTTTTTTTTTTTAAACATTTGGAGTATTGTCGTTCATTCCTGGCACGCGCTGCGGCTGGCGTTAACTACCAGCATTTAGCGTTTTCTCGGCAAAACACGTCCAGTTCTAAACTCGCCAAACGCCCTCGGTTTGCAGGCAAGCTGCACCCTTCCCCGCACCCTCCCGTCACCCAAAACAGTCGCTCCACCACGACGCACTGCCTGGGGACCCGTCTGACGGCAGACGGACCACCTCGCGTTGCCGTTCGGGTTCGGGGCTCGAGGCGAGCGCGTGACCCGGCAAGGACGTCAGCCGTGGCGGTGTTACGTGGTGATTCGCGCCCGTTACCGGCACGTCCCCGTGTCCCGGCTCTGAAGGGCCGGCTGGTGGATGGCGAGCGGCGGTGCGGGGCCCCGCGCCGTTCCCTGACTCAGCCCCACGGCGGGGACGGAACGGGACGGGCGGTCCCGCGCGCCCCTCCCGGGCGGCGGCCGCTGGCGTCACAGCGGG
>VYXH01011899.1:78958-95078 GCA_013397275.1 Burhinus bistriatus | reverse complement strand
TTGCGTAGAAAAAACTTTTTTTTTTTTTTTTTTTTTAATTCCCTCAAGCTTCACAGAATCATAGAATGGTTTAGGTTGGAAGGGACCTTAAAGATCATTTACTTCCAACCCACCTGCCATGGGCAAGGACACCTCCTGCTAGGCCAGATTGCTCACAGCCTCATCCAACCTGGCCTTGAACACTTCCAGGGATGGGGCCTCCACAGCTTCCCTGGGCAACCTGTGCCAGTGCCTCACCACCCTCAGAGTGAAGAATTTCTTCCTGAGATCTGATCTAAATCTTCCCTCTTCCAGTTCGAAGCCATAAACCTGCACATTAGAGGAGCACAATTTTTAGTTGCTCATAATAAAAAATGCTTTATCAACACCAAAATTGCCTTAGAACAGCTGCCCAGAGTCCAAATTGACTAGTTTCTGGGTCTGGGATGTGGGGGTTTTTGTTGCTGGTGGGTTTTGTTTGGTGTGTTTTTTTACTATATTGCCCAATAGATCTCCTAACAACAATAACCACAAAACAAACAAAAAAACCCCAAACAAACAAACAAACAAACCCCAAAATAAAAAAAAAAAAAACAACCCATCAAAGATGCAAATTTTTTCAGCAAGAATAGAATCAAAACTACCAACGTGAGGAAAAGACACAGAAGAGTAATAAAGTAATTCTGCCTGAAGAAAGAATTGGATAAGAGCACTATTTAGGAAACAGTCTACTTAATCAGGATGTTTGTCCTCTTACAGATTTCTTTGGGTGTATTTTTACCCCAGCTACAAGCAAGTATACAACATTTTTAAAAGTCCTCTTTGCTTTGGAGCTCGTAAGTCAAAAAAGCCATTAATCAACTAAGCCATTCCAAATTTAAAAGAGTGCAAGTGTGGCAGGAGTATGGTACACAGGCTACAATGAGAAAAAAAGATACTTAAACAGATTTTGTTTAAGAAAAGGATGGAAAAAAAAATGTGGAAACTTATGCAGCAAAATTGCTTCCAAATAGAATATGGCCATATCCTCCAGAGATGTCCACAACCCCTCAGTGCCACCTCAGCTCAGTTCCCAAGTAAGCCTTTGACAGTAACAAACACATGGATTAAATACTAAGGATAGACCTTCGGTTTATCCTAAATAAATGTAATGCCACAAAACTGAATACAGCTTTGTGTCACTGGCAGGATTATAACACAGCTCCAGAGATTTAAATCGGACGCCTTTAAACTATTTTTTCCTCCTTAAAAATACTCTTTCTTCTACATTCCTGGAGCAAATGAAAATCACTGTTTGGGACTTGGCTAGTTATGCCAGAAGCAGATTAGTGACACCTGCTAAGCCACAGGATCTTTCAGACTCTCATATTTTCTATTTCCTACTCATGTGCTTTTTCAAATTCCCAAGGATTTGCAATCCTGGGATCCCCAGGAAGAAAATCACACTTAGGGAAGATACAGTAAACTCAGAAAGAACACTGATGATAATACCCTTCACTTTCATTAATTTCCACTCGAGAGATTTTGGATGTTGCGGCTCAGAAGCGTAGCCTCAGCTGCTACCCGGAGCTTCCACAATGCCATGCTCTGCTAGCCTATTCATTGCTGGGAAAACACCAGCGTGCGGGGCATTTCTAGAAGCTATTCTAGAGTAAGCAGTTAGTGAAAATGTAAACAGAGGCATGCAAGGTAATAACTACTATCAAAATAAACTAAGCGCTACTTTAAACAAAAAAGGTCATCTACCATGCATAGAGAGGATTATCAATTAATTACTTCTACCCTTACTCCTCCAACACTGAAGCAGCAATGTTACCTTTTTTCTTTTTTTGGCTGCTCTACATCGAAAGAAACAAGGAGAAGAGTACTTGGACAGTATTTTTTATTTCCAGATATCTGCAGCACTTTTCACACAATACACATACACATTAAATCTTTGCACAAGCTTCAGTGAATTTAGCCAAAAATCCCCGGAAGACTGTGAATTGCCTCAATAACAAGCCCCAGGCATCAGGCAGTAGTTGTTTAATTCATGTCTTGTGTTTATTGAAAAGATAAAGTAAATGTTATTCTAAACCTTAGTAGGTTCCTGGAAGTCACAAACTCTGCACATGAGCTGCCCTACCATTCCACCACTCTCACGATGACTTCTGATCTGGGTCCTGTACAGAGCAACAACAACGTCAGCAATTTATTAACAAACTTAGAAACGAAAACCAAAACCAAATGTTGACAGTTCCCTGGCAGATTTTCTGGTGTGCCTTCAAACTCCTCAAAGCTACGGTGTGTCTTCAAACTCCTCAAACTACTAGCACAACACAGGAAAAGTACAGGAGAAGCACAAGGGATGGACAGACCACCAGTTTAGCAGGTAACGTCTCTGTCTCACTGAACAGGCTTCCACATCAGAAACCATCACTGCAGCAGTCTTTCGGGTCACCTCACCAGAGTGACCAACCCACACACAGCACATAGCTATGGGGACCGCACTACCTTCTCCACCCTACTTCACCGTTGTTCCAGTTCTAGAGATCTGGAAAGGTCTGGCAAATTAATGGATTTCACATAGCTTTAAATAGCAGGAAAAAGATCTTAAAGAGATAAAATATATCGGTATCTGCATTATACCTCTTATAGAAGCTGCTTTATTGGAGATTGTACAGTTTTTCAGCTCCAACTCAAAACTTCGACTCTTCTTTAGCAAAAAAAAATTAAGGGAGGAAGGGAAGAAGAAACAGTATGTACAACCTTCTAGACCATTAAATACTTGCAAGCAAAATACATCCAAGGAATCAGCTAATTCAATGGGATGCTGACATTTTGTCAATTCTGAGTAGCACTGAAGCCACAACACCAGTTCTGCACAACTGCGATCACACCATTTGCAATCGAAACCTCACCACTCAGTGGAGCCAGGCTTGATACCTAGTTATTGACTTTTGGTCCTGTGCAAGTATGGGTTGTGATTGCTCAACAGGCAGCACTGCCTGCTTTGCATGCTGAAGGTACTACAGTGATGGGTAAAATGTGTAATTGTGGGTATATGATAAAGAACAACATGAAATCCAGGATGATTACAGAAACAGCAACAGTCTACAGAAATAATGTTAATCAGTCTTCAATTACTAACAAGCACTTGCTACAAAATGCCAAATTTTAAAAGCATGGGAAACAAGATTTGGAGAGAAGTGACAATGAGAATCCTCAGGGCTACAGCAGCCCTGCTTGAACCACTTGTGCGGAAGTGAGGAGAGATGTTCTGAAATAGCTCAAGGCATCTTGCAATCATAGTATCTACTTCATTTTTCCAGCAAAAAAAGTTTGTGCACAAACACACAGCACCTTCTTTTGATAGCCAGCTGTGGCAGCCAAAGACCCCTCAGCTAGAAATGATACTCTCCCTGAAAGAAAAAACTAACAATCAGGACCTGAAAAACTCTTTATTGATCTATATGAACTCCCAAATCCTATGAATCATTTCCAAACATATTCCCTAGTAGTGTTTCAGTTAATCCAGTATTATTATCACAGTTTCTCCTAACATTTAGAATTATTTTGTCCAACACCTTTAACTCCCAAACATCCTTCTTTGTTTTACCACTTTCAAAAAAAATTAACTAACCTGGCTTCCCATGCTGGAAATTATGTCATTGAGGGTGTTTGTACAGTGTTACCATTTTCCTCTTAATCTCTTTTTACCTAGCACCTGTATTGCGCTCCCTCTGCCACTCAGTGTGCATCTATCTGATCCTTACAAGTTAAGTTGATTTTTCTACACATTTTACTTTGCCTGTATTTTTTTAAGGAGCAAAAGCAAGTAGCACAGATTGTGGTAACGTTTGGAATTACATCAAAGATAAACGCATTGGTACAGGGCGCACTTGTTGGAATCATTCCAGTCACTTGCAAAGGAATAAAAAAATCACTACAAAGCATGACCATATGCAATTACCCTATGATACTGACTCACCAATAACTTCTGATCTTCTTTTGCAAGGATCAAACATACAAAATGTTCATTCCTAACCTTTACTATATTTTAATCAAACTTTAAATATCAACCTGAAGCAGTTGACCACCTTGCTGCTTCAAGGGCAAAACTAAAACGGAAAATAATTTACCACATCACCAAATGGTTGTTCTCATGGAAAAAATCAGTATCAGCAAACTACAGTTGGTGACAAACAAACAAACAAAAGAAGAAAAGAAAATCTGCTTATATCAGTTTCAAGGATGAAGTCATCCTGGATCGTCAAAAGCAAAGCCACATCAAAATCCCTCAGAAAGAGATTATTCAAGTTGAGGATTATTCCCTACAGTATTGTTGAAGACCTTGCACCACTGAATATTTACTTCTCCAAAAATGTATCTTTCCTCACTCCCTGGGAGACTATTTCACAGTCTAGTAGATCTCAGTGTTGAGATGCTTTTTCCAATGCTTCGTTCTCCTTTCTGTATTTCACCCCATCATCCACAGTTAAGTCTTCCTTACCATACATAGCTATGTTTTCTGCTGCTTCTGCCGGGGCTTTTTGGTTAGGTGGTAACATTATTCCCCTTTTGTTAATAAAGGAAGATAACATTTCAGTCCTCTCCAATTATTAAGAATCATTCCTATCCTTTGAACATCCTTGTGTTATTTACTTCAAGACAAACAACTCACATTGTAAGAGACACACAACTAAGGCAGAGCTCAAAAGTTTAGAAGTTCTTTTAAAGCAAAAAGCTTTAATTGCAAGTTAAGCTCCAACACTGGAAAGTTGCTACTAAGATTCTAGCGTTACCCTTGACTCAGTCCCTGTATTCTTTGCTGTCTCTCTTCAATAGGTCAAAAATTGGCAGAGTGAAATCTTTTTCTCACCAGAGACATTAAAAACCACTAA
Organism: Burhinus bistriatus; assembly: GCA_013397275.1. Taxonomy (NCBI): domain Eukaryota; kingdom Metazoa; phylum Chordata; class Aves; order Charadriiformes; family Burhinidae; genus Burhinus; species Burhinus bistriatus. Next base: position 90,216 of record VYXH01011899.1, on the reverse strand, counting down.
CCTTGGATTTCTGTCACGTCTCAATTCAAAGAATTGAGAAGAAAAAAAAATAATTGGTTTTACTGATGTAGAAACAAAATGTTTCACAGGGTAGACTAATAACCCAGTTTCTGCTCAAAATTAGTGTAATTGTTTTCTTGACAGCACAAGGTTTACCAAGTAAAATGGACAAAGTTTGCTTCTGCAATCCAGGAATGCATTTGTCCCTAATGAATCAATAAAACTACACAAACCCTCCTAGAAAGCTGTGTATAATCACAGCAGCAACAATGGGGTAACTTCCTCTGCTAACCAAACACTATGGAAGTGCCGTGTACTTGATATGCATATGATAACAAAAGAAATTGTGTCCAAGCCTGCCACAACAAAGTCTTCTATTTCTCTAATTAACTAAGCATCTTTATTAGTGTGGTAGAAGTAAACTACACACCATCTTACTCAGGTACATACAGACACCATCACAACAATGTATTCAGCATTAATTAAAACAAAAAAAAAAAACCAAACAAAAAAACCCATAAAATTGAAAAAAACTTATTTCTTTGACCATAAATTCACAAGGCCACAGAAAACGGAAAGACTTTTGCCGAGTCTGGAGCATCAGATCTATGCAGAATGGTAACCACCTACTGCCAAGTCTCTAGCATGAAGAGACAAAGATTTATTTAGAAGTTGTGGGCCACTGGCTCCAAACTGTGGACTGTGAGGCTGTTTCTATCACAATGGTAAAGCATCTGCCAATTTTTAAGCTCTAATTTTTTCCCATTAACCCAGTCCATGATTCTCCTATAATTTCCATGAGATAAAGTTATTTTTTCTGAAACATACGTTTCTAGATTAAATGCACACTCAGACACGAACTTACTCAACTGTCTCCTCATGTGTCCTCCATAGGTTCATCAGATCCTCTGCAAAGGCGTTTTTCTAACCTCAATCCCTCACGGATAAAAATCCACTATTACATCATTGCTTCTTTTTGGTGAATATGTCACACGTACTGGGAACTCATGAATGGGGCTACATTTAGAAGCAGAAGAATTAGCCTCCTCAGGACAGAGAAGAACAAGTGGAAAACATGATGACGTAACTTACAAAGCAGATACAGATGGGAAGGAAGAGAAAAAAAGAAGAGGATTAAATCCTCACCACATACAATTCAAAGGCATTTAAAATACAGAGTACTCACGCAAAACTAGAACAAATACACACAAGATGCAAAATAAAATGCGTACATGAGATTACTTTCCAGACCCTGCCACAAGCACTGTGCACATGCAGATGGAGCTGAAGGATGACAGTGCTATGCCTTACAAGAAGGAATTCAATTTTCACATGCTACACTTACGGACAGGAAAAATAAAATTATGACTAGCACACATGATGTTTCCTCTGTGGTACCTGGGGCTGAGACTGAAGAATCTGTGATCATAAGTATAATCCTGGAAATACAAACAAAAGCACTGCTACCACCCTAAGCCCCCAGACAGAAACTGGCAACAATACCACCGCCACCTCATAAAATGCAAATTGAAATTGGTGTATTTTCACTCCACATTTGCTTCTGACACTCAAATGCCTCTTCATAACTGAAAGCATCAAAAATCTCATCAGTTCTCTGCGTCAGTGCTTGGTAAGCCACAAACATCAGCAAAAACAGATCTGGGAGCCACTACAAGAAAATTCAGAAACCACTGCCTGTGGGGAAAGTATCACCACTGATAAGCAACAGAACAAAAGACTAAACTTCTAAGGTTTTCGTCTCTTCTCAGCACAAAATGTCTTCCAGATTTGCACCCTTGAAGCTTAACACATTGACCGATATGTCTTCTCTTTAGACAGGGCTGTAGCCAGAAGATTTGCCCTTTGGATAATAAAAGCAACATGGACATCCTTAGGGAGATTCCCTCCTCTTGGCAAAAAAAGTTTGCATTTCATGAACATTGTTCTTAGACAGCTGTGGTCATGGGATCTTAGGGTGCCTTCAAAAGAGTCAGTTAATAAACAACTGTACAAGAATAAACAGACTTCAGAAACTATAACAGTCTGAGTATATAATATTCAGGTACAACAGCAGGTGCTTTTTACACTATATGCTAGGTCCTCATTATCTATTTGGCATTGGCTTGGTTACAGGAAGTATGAGATAACTCACTAACATGCTGTGTCATCAAAACGCACCAGATGGATGCTCCAGTTACAGAAAATCTCTTCCCTTCCCCACTCCTCTCCTCCAAACAGGATGTAACTTTTAAAGAGGAACGGCAGGTGCCAAAATGGAAAATCCTACATTGATAATAACTTACCTACCGAAGTGTAATCACTGCTCCAATTACTTTGGACAAAACTAATGGTAAAATTTGGTCTTGATCTTGAAACCATTTACAAAGCTGTACTGCTGCAGTATTTGTGAGGTTTTGGGAAGGGTTAGTTTGACCAGGGTGAACACAGAACTATGCACAATTGAAAGTCTCAGGCAAGTTTGATTTTATCCTGAGTAATCCACTCCTGCCACCAACCTCTTGTAAGCTCCCCTAACACTACCTTAACAAGTGACTGACACTTTTTTGCATTTCCAAGATCCCAATTTGTCTTCTTCGGGGAAAAAAATAAATTAACTAGATGCCTCCCTTTCCCATATTCTCCCCCTTATGCGCACACATCACCTGGAGACTGCTGCCACTGGACAGATCGACCACAAGAGTGGTGCAAGGACTCTTCCTCATGGCGTGGCACCAGTGGAAAATGGGTGGGTTTCCAGTGAAGCTGCGGTGACAGATCGCTGCCTCGCATTGAGCGGCTCTTCTCTGCAAGCAGAGCCTTCCTTCCTAAAACCCACCAGCATTTCAGCTGGGTGTCCCATGCTGTTCACAGCAAGTATGAATAATTATAGGTGACTTCACAGCACACCACTTCATGCTTGAAAGATGTGATGACTTTGTATCTGCAAACGTGTCTTCTCTCCATATCGCAAACCCCCAGAGATGCCAGGTGAAGACTAATGAAATCCACTCAGAGACTTCATTGGATTCTTCTCAGAGCCACTAAAGCAGTGAGTTTTATCTGGATTATCACTTATGCCCACTATTCAGCACCTCACTAATTCTGAAAAGCAAACAACAAAAGGATGCCACCAAGGTTTGTATGCCATAATAATGCCATAATAACTGCATGAGATACTGCAAAAGGCCATGAAGCCGCAGGATTCCTGTCACACATTGGAGAGAGGAAAAGTCTTAGAATCATGGAATCGTTTAGGTTGGAAAAGACCTTTAAGATCATCCAGTCCAACCATTGACCCTACTCTACCAGGTCTGCCACTACACCACGTGTCTAAGCAAGTCTTCAACAGGCACAGTAAATAAAGTGATGGTAGATGTGCACCTAGTTGGAGGAGGTTAGTCTTTAAGTGGGGCGTGTCTGATTTTTTGACGCACACTGAGCACTAATGCGTGAGACACAGACCATTATAAAAATGGAAGAATAACAGCTTTTTTGTGTACTGTCATTCAGTCCTTGTAGTTCATGTGATTACTAAACCTTCAGACTGACTTTAAAAGTACCTTAACTGACTGAAAAAATATTGTCCGCTTCCTCACATCACAAGAAGCCCTGAATTATTCAACTCCACCCTGTGAATTCCTTCCCAGCAATTTCACCCTCCGATTTCAGGTGAAAGACACCTAACAAAAGTAGAGTACACACCCCTCAGTGTTTCCAATGTCCAATGGCCCTAAAGTCACTGTTCTACACACTATGCTATTTGAAAACACAAGGCTCTTGAACAAGCAGCTGAAAAAGTCTTCCTTTTCCGAATAAATGAGTGCTAGTTCTTAATAAGAAAGGAACACTTACCTTACTGCTGTTTGTGCTATTGTGTTATCCAGAGTGTATCTAGTGTATGTGTACAAACCTGCACCACAGTGCCTGTGGATGCCACTGCTTACAGGGCCATAACACAGAGTTTTAACACTGCAGATCAACACTCAGTTGTGAACTGCTCAGGTTTCAACACAGTTATATACTGGAAGGGAAAAAAAAAATCAAAAATATCTCTGGACCTCCACCTAAGAAGTCATTATCTTCATGAATAAAGATGCTGAGGAAAAATTATCTTCAATAAAACATGAATTTGCATACCAGAAATATGATATATAAAAATTGCCTTTGCTCCATGCACAAAAAGGCTGTTCACTGCCATTCTAATTCCTAGAGAATCACCAAAAGGCCATCATTTTTGGAGTACGGAACGTATTTTTTTAAAATTGACTATATGAGTATTAACTGTATAAAAGCTAGGCTTGTGCTTTTAATATTTACTTTTCATGCAACTTCATTTTCACACTGCCATTCAGTTCAAAATGCTTCTCTTGGCTATCAGAGGGTAATTTATCCTGAGTGAGGGTCTGACAGAGCACCAGATCTCCTCTAGGAAATGTTTTGTTATTCCCAGTCGACAGCAGCTAACAACTGGATCCCAGTGTCACAGGCACGCTCATAACCAGTGCAGCAGAAAACATCAGGTGATGCTCCATGTCACCTGTGATAACCAATGTAATCCAAAGAGTTACCTGATACATTACTGAGACTACTTTTTATCTAAAATAAGCAGTGATACATGCAGCTTATAGACACCCTAATCAATTTATTCTTGTTTTCTCCTTCCACCTTACTTATTTGTCTTTTGTTGAGACAAGAATTTTGTTCAAGAGGCTGGGATATCTTGGCTCCAAAACCAGAAATAATCAAGTCAGTAGCTACCTAGAAATACCAGTTCTTTTTAATGAAGTGGTTAGATTTGAATCCAGAACATGTTTCGATGCATTTTCGAAGCATTAAATGTGTGTAACTCCTAAAATATAGATGTGTTTTCTGTAGCCTTAATTACCTTTAAATTTGCATTCAAAAACATGACCTAAGCTTAAATAAAGACATTCAGTCTTTACAGTTTTCTTAGGTAAACAAATAAAAAGATACGCAAGAGTGTATTAAGTCCCTACCTCAACTTTAACTGCAACTAAAATTCCCGATTCCAAAATCGGTGTGGCCCAAATGGTACCGCACTCAAAACACTATCCATAAAAACCACCTGGCTTGGACAAGACTTTAAACTAGGGCTAAGCAATCAGACTAATTATCATAAGGCTGTAGTTAAAAGTCTAAAGTCTGGATGTTGAAACTAACGCAGAGCCAACATTATGAAGTACTGCACTGTCCTCTTGGACCGATGCCCAACTCCTTGCCAAGAAGGAGGCATCAAGCTCAAACGTCTCTCCCGTGCTCTTCGCAGCCCTGGCATGGTCCTGCATGAAGCAGCTTTCAAGGACTTCGGGATTTTCTCATTGTTATGAAATAAAATTAAGCATGCCAAAATCTGAATGATGTCATGGCAATCTCATAAGTGGATTACATTAATCATTTATCAGCAAAGGAAGATAATTCTTGAGCAAGAGCAGAACCCTGAGTTCATCCCTATCTGAGACAAAAGGTACAATAGCTGTGGATATCAGAAACACTCATGAAGTTCGTGGAAAGGGTATGTAAAATGTCCACTGAAAATGCAATAGAATTACACACCTACAGATTGGTTTTACACTGACTCTTTTATTTAAGACAAGTTTCAGTCAGCTCACCACAGTTATTGGGGGAGATTTTCTTCATTAGGTAAAAGGTAACTGCACAGTACATAATTAGTAGGAATGCTGCTTAATAAACCTTTTCATTTTTAAAAAAACAGTGCTCTAATTTTTAAACTGTTGCAACATAATTTAACACAAAAAAACATGTTTTCTAAACTTCTGGATGTTCCTTTTCTCCACTTTGATCATCTTAAAAATCCAATTGGGGGAAAAAAAAAAAAAAAAAGAGAAAAAAATTATCAGGTCACGGGGTAAGCTAATACAGCCCTTTTCTGGGTCGAATGACTATGGTAACAGGGACTTAAAAATCAGCACGTTCCCCTCACACGGTAGACACTCTCCACCCCAACGCGGCCATGACCCCAACAGCAGCAGCAGAGCGAGCAGCTCTCTGCATGGCGGCAGCCGTGCCCTATCCTGCCGGGGCAGTAAGCAAACCTTCTGCACACTCTCGTGTTTGAATCCCATGAGAGGCACAGTGCTTCAGCTTCCGAGCTTCACGCTTCAGTTAAGCCAAGAGCTACAAACGTGGCATGTGCAGCCCTCGCCTCAGTCACCCGATTTGAGCAGAGCTTAGATCAGATGGCATTTAGGGATCCTTTCCAACTCAAGTTACTCTGTGATCATAAAAAAAGCTAGTGTGAGAAAGCTGTTAAGAGAAAAAAACCCAAACTCTCAGCTCCCCCTTACACACATCACACAAAACGTACCAATTTCCTCTTCCAACAGTGGAGGCAGTACCCACCCTCGCAAAATTCACCTGAGACAGCCAACATATAGAAAACTACTGGGTTTGCCTGTCCTTCGGATTTGAAGAGTGTTAGTTAAAGCATTCTGCTTACCTTGGCCTGGGAAAGACCCAGAGCAAGAGCTTTTACCTACCGCTTCCTCGCTCTGCTCTGGTGGAAGCTTTTTTAGATATAACTCTCAGTTCTTTTAAAAGTGTCTTTCTAATTTAAATTTATTTAGTCTAAAGAAGAGTTATATTTACGATTTCCAAAGCACTGAGATTTCAGACATGATCAAAGTCAGAATAGACACTAAATAAATACATGGTAACAGTAATACTGTTGGCAAGAATTGCAACTTGTACAGCAGAATAAATAAATTTAAATAAAAAAATCCATTAATGAAATCTAAGCATATGTTAGGGGAAAAAAGTCATATTCATGTATGTTTTAAATCTTCCATTATGTTCTTTTTTTTTTCCTGCTCCTTCTGTTCAAAAATACCTTCTTTTACCCAACTCCTAAGCTCTTGCCCACCTGAATAGCCACCAATCTTTGAGAAAAATGTTTCTTGTAAAAAAAATAAATTCTAAATGACCACCAGAAAAGGGAACAATCAGAAACCTCTTCTCTTATTTACAAAAATCAAAATAATTGCGGAGAAACAAATTAGCCAAATCAACATACAGCACCACACCCGTATCTCCCAGATATCAAACCAGTATCTCAACCACACATACACAGAAAGGCAGTTCTTCCCCCAATATACATCCCCAGCACGGAAAAAATAAAGCAACAGTGAGTTAATGTAGGGTAGTAGCTCAACTGATCTTGGTAGCAGACTGCCAAGTTTTGTATACTCCATGGCTCTGCTGTCGTGGTGTTTTCCTGATCTGTGCTCATCTTTCAGAGTTGAAAGTTTGAATATCAAATTCAGCAGGGATGCTCTTGACGCACAAAATGGGTACCACAGAGGTTCAAAAGAGTTTAATTAGTTGAAAAAAAGAAATTAGGACTAAAAGGATTTAGCCCAAACTCCAAGGATGTGCTGCTCATTTGTCACATTCACCCACAGACTTTTAATGAAGTATCTCAATCCCTGCTCTCACATTTTCCTCAGATGGATAACACGGTGGTCGTCTTCTTACAGAGAGTAATTTTTATTGAAGTGCTTATAAAAAGAAAGAAGGAAGTAATGCTTAATCGTTAGCTTATGAGCAAGATCTGACAGACTAGATAAACCAAGAACATACTGGAGAATAACGGGGGGAGGATACATGTCTAAAAAAAAAAATAAAATTTGAACACTCTAAATTTTGTAAACGTTTTGAAATAATTGGCTAAATGTTGCAGAACGTCTCCTTCTCCTTTCGCTAGGCAATGGGAAAAACAGAGGCTCCCAGTGTGGTCTGCCTCACCTAGATTATTTATTGTTTTAAATACTTCTAATCCATTTCTTTCCCTAGTTTCCTTGATGATGTACAAAACCCCACTGCTTATCCATGAACAGTTGCTTATGCAGGCTTATTGGATGATGGAAACTTCTCCCAGTAAGTATGTGCAATTAGAACACAGCACAGCAAACACCTTGTAGGACATGATCCTGTGAGGACAACACGACGGACCAGGTGGGATGCCACTTTCCCAGCAGCTTCTCCCTACTGGCTCCTTGGAAACAGATTTGCACTCCCATTCCTACTCCTCCTCTCATGTCAAGATGGACCTTTTCCAGCAGAAAGGGTCTGGTGGAAAGATACCATCCTATGGTCTTAGAGTATCTTCAGCTAAGTCCTCTGCCACCCACAGCTATTCTGCCACCCATTACGCTACTCCTGTATTTATTTCTTCAGAACTAGGACAAGTATTATCAACATTATTTGCCCACATATGTGAAAGCAGCAAATAAAGATGTTTCCCTAGGCCACTTCAGTAAAGCATCATACAGCATTTTTTAGAAGAACATAGTCTCGTGCAGTTGAAACAGAAAAATACTATCACACTGCTCTGAGCAGCTGGCTTAGCAAATCAATCAATACTATGAAGCAAAAACAATCAATCTGTTTTTCAGAAACCTTTAACCTCTATACAATATGTATTACATGCAATCTATTAGAAATAAATGAGCAGAGGGTTGTTTGCTAGATCTCTCATTAAGCAGGAATCTCTACCTTCTGTGAAACGAGAAAAACACATTTAAAAATGCATTACTGGAACATCAAGGCTTGACTTAAACCTACAGTAATAGGATCTTGCTCAAAGTTAAGTTTCAATTAATCAAGTTGCACTGCCTATGGACAACGTAGAATCATGTACTAAACTATCTGAAGCACCTCTAATTTTTTTTTTTCTAGTTTTTTTATTTGAGCGTTAAGAGAAAAGGTCTGACTCTTGTAATTCATAATCTCATGTAAATCCTCAACAGCAGACAATCTGTGTGCCAAGGGAAAATATGCTGAATGTGGTCTGAAGTATCTAGGCCACGAGATGCAAGTTAAAAGTTTTAGCTCTCTCTTTGATTTTTCCTTTGTTTTGTCTATTTGATGGCTCCGAAGTTTACTTTATAATTTATTTTCTTAATATGATCATTAGTTTTGGATACTAATCCTGAACTCACTCGCATGCAGTAACACCACTGAACCAACGTAGTGTGTATTTTTCCAGCCACCTTTTCTGGATTTACTATTCATTTTTCCTGATTTTGTTTGCTATAAACACTACCGCACACTGAGACAACCCAAAGCCAAACAACAAAACCACGGCAAATGACTACTTACATTGCCCTGTTAAAAATACAAAATAAGCAGCTGAACAGGAGATTCCATATCTTTGCATCCACGTCTTCCATGTCAGCTCTAGCATCAGCAGCCACTGCTTATAAAAAGAAAAGGTTAACTAGATTTCAAAGATGCATGTAATCCTCATACCGCAGGCTTGTTAAGTTTAAAAACGTAAGCATTCTATGTGACCGTGGCTCAAAATGGTATCAAAGAAGTCAGAAGCCAATTCCTGGTCCAATTAAAATCCATTCAAATCTCATGTACGAAGAATTCAGGTTTCTGGTTAGTGCCGTTTATTAGACAGATGACACAAACTTTAGCCTCAAAATTAGTAGTCCCTGATTTCAAGGCATTATGGAGTCTTTACATCCACACAGAGCAAACATGATGTTCAGGCTTACCTCCAAAACTCCACACCCACCTTCCCTACCTCACAAGAATAAGGGCATGATGGACTACAAGATTTTCACCTCTGGCATCCACCATGCCACCATATCCAGCATCATAAAATTTCTTCCAAAGCATTACTTCCTACAGTTTAAACACATGAAGACAGTTTTAACAAATAAAAAATTAGGAATGCATTTACACTCTGCCCAACATGTAAGGAACTGCAAACTTATCGTAAAAAAACTATTGAGAATTAAATTACTAACTCAAGAAATTGTGAAAAGGATTTTCTATTGAGTAAACAAAAAGACTTACACTAAAAAGCTTAGGTGTCTCTCCCTCCTCTCCAACACACCAAAACTATCTTTTCTGTCTACCTAGATGTACCAAATAGCCTTCCCAGCATTCTTGTATTTTATAACCAAAGGGTTAATCTGTGAATACTTTAATTTAATAGCCTTCCAAAAGGCTGGCCTTGCATCTGTTAACAAGACAGCAGAGCAGCCAGAAAATCTGCTATTTTAAGTGAGGACAATGGAGTAATGTAGGATAAAAGTATTGCTTCAAGCTACAAACAGAAACATCCAAGAAAACTTGGACCAATGAATTATACGATTCATACTGCACAGCCAACCTTGAACTGCCATTACTTTGTAGAAATCAGTTTGGCCTAAAAGCTCATAGAATCTCAGATCACATTTTCCAATGAAGGCAAGCTGCCTTCCACTCAGCTTTATGTTTCACTCATTAGACCTCCCCAACATCCGTCCCAAGGTGCATCAGAACGCTAAATTGCCTACTTTTGCAGGGTTTCCTGTGGCCTTCCACTATCGTTTACTGGACACTTAATTTTTCAGTATAAATACAGAGAAATGCACAGAATTTTATGGTAACCGTTCTCCTTCACTCCCAAACAGTGTTTCTGGGCAGCCTACCCTTCCCCCTTCCCACCATTAGAGCAAAAGGCAAACGTGCACCTCACTGTTGGTTACCTGCACACCACTGAAACGCAGCACCGAGAGAATAAACACATTCTATGTCACTGTCAGTGCTTGGGAAAACCAGGCATCACGTGCTTGTTCCAGCCATGGGCTGCACAGGCAGGTGCAGGCGGTCCAGATTTTAACAGCAATGCAGCAGAACCTGGAGTACTGTGACCGGAATATTTTCCAGGGCAAGCTGGTTGGGACCCCACGGGCCGCAGACGCAAAACTGCAGCCACCTGGGCATACTCCTACCAGCTGGTGTAACAAGCTGCATGTCAAAGACCAGGAAAATGCTACATGCCCGGTATGCCTTACACCCACATTAGCTCACTCCTAATATATGCAGAGTCAGGCAAACATCTCTGCCTTCTATGCTGCTCAGCAGCTATGAAAACAGCCGGGTCTGCAACGCGCTCTCTACGGCAAACTGCAATTCCACAGCCCAAAAAACCTACGACAGGGGAAAGCAAAAAGATGTTGTAGTTTTCCAGCCTAGGCCCATGTTCCCCTCTCTCTTAAAAGGCGGATTTATAGACAATGGCAATAAAACAAGTCTTAGTAAATTGCTCCTATTAACACTGATCTTTCCAGAACGCAGATGCGGCGCACGCGGCTGCACTGATCACGGCCGTGATTTAGGCAATCAATCGCTACATCCAACCGCTTTTCCAGGAAGAAAAGATCAAGGCGCCTTCCCTTTCCTGAAAACCAGTACGTGATGGTAGCAGATGTGTCGTCGCC
>VYXH01011899.1:54584-72142 GCA_013397275.1 Burhinus bistriatus | reverse complement strand
GGATCTGGATTCAGGAATGCACGTATCAGCATCAAAGGCAGACAAACAGACAGAGTCCTCCTCAGACGCCGGCCATTGAAGAAAGAGGCCAACCCCTTTGATCCCTCAGCTTTTATACTGAGGCAGATGGGATGGAATACCCTGTGGGTCAGTTTTGGCTCACCTGTCCTGTCCGCTCCTCCCCGCAGGTGTGACCCCTCTACACTTTTCCGCTTCTGACCCTCCAATGGGGCAAGTAACAAAGTTATCTGACCTTGGTTGTTACAGCAATAAGTATAAGCAAGAGCCTCTCTGCATCCCATTCCTTGGCATCAACTATAAACATTGGACCTTATCTGCTAGCAGCTGACACTGTCTGAAAAATAAGCTGTTAATTTCAGAGAATTAGAAGAGGCTTAACTGAAAAGTAAAATTACTGAAACGAAAATTGGTTCTATTTTACCTCAAACCAGGACAGCTTATTAGCAAGGACATTTCAATGTCACTTGTATTTCTTTGACATCCCATTTTCCAGGCCTTTCTTTTCAGATCTAAATTATTTCCCTCAGCAATCTGCCAGCACATTGCCAAAGTGCAGCAAATAGCTCCACTGCTGGTATTATACGTTAATTTACCTGCTTATGAGATCTACACAGTGCATGGGACAATTCAACATTACCTTGCTCTTCCCTATCTAAGACCTAACAGCAGATGGAGACAGGATATTGTCAGTCCACCCACGTGACGTTCTCCAACAGCGACTCTGCAGAGTCTCAACCTATGGTTCAGATTCATCTATACAGGGAAAACAAGTTAAAAGAGATGTTCTGGACTGTATGTCTTCTAGCAGTGTGATACTGCTGATACCTTCACCTCCATTTCCTCTTTCTATTCCAGCACAGTTTCTGAGGTGTCTCAGGAGGAGGGATGTAGGTGAATTTAAAGCCTAATTCAGAGAAGGCAGCAGTAGCGTGCAGATCGCAAGGTTGAAAGAAGCATTGGACTTGGGAGGGTCAGTGCCTGTTCAATCTGTTGGTGAGGCAGGCGAAGCCCCTAGCCAAAGACACTTGCCAGGACCACAAACAGTAGGAGTGCTGGCTCTGCAGAATGTGAAAACCCCCGGATGACTGTATCTTTAATCAGGCAACTGGATTTCTTTTCCTCGACAGGGATTTTTGTCACTTCAGCAACAAGCCAAATGGTACCCTCACTGGTGGGCTGGTTCCTGGAGTCAGGTACTTCTAGCGCTGTATGTCATGCCATAGAAACCAGTCATGGCAGCAGCCCAGCTCCTTGGCAAAAACAGGCAAGAATCAGGCTCAGCTCCAGTTTTTTAATCCATAGCCTCCTGGCTGCAATTTCAGGTTTTGACTTAATGACCTAGCACCAGTCCCGTTCATGATAGCTTTGGTTTTGCATTTCAGTAAGTGGGAAGAACCTCAGCTGAGGCACTTCCACTGGTAGCCTCAAGGAGTCCAAGAGAGAGCAAAAGGAGGTACTCCCAGTGAAGGGTCCCCGGAGGCACAAAGTCCCTCCTGCTAGTGATCTACTGGATCCAGCTCATCACTTGCACGTGGGGGCTTTCAGAATGCGCCACAAGTCTTATTTTTTCAGGGTGAAGCTTGTGACCGATACCAGGTGTGATCTTCTACCGTTTCTTCTTTGAAGCACATAAATATCACAATGGTGGGTATCCCATGCAAAAAATAGATCCCATTATTTCACACCTGCTGTTTGAGCACTTTGCAGCTGTTTACATCTTAGGCCTCACCACACTGCCTGGCAGGGCTGAAGATGCTCCTTTAAACATTGTTTGAAAGAGAAGTGCCAGTGAAATGGATGATTTTTTTTTTTTTTTTTCCCTTCATTTTAAAGTGACCACTAATTGTATGTGATCCCTTTTCAAGTGTTAGCCTGATGACAACTTGTGATATCTGGGCATTACTTATCGGAGAAATGTAACGTAAGTCTAAGGGAGTCAGTATCTTGTCTGAAGGTCAGTGAATACATAAAAACAAAACCCCAACCCAGCCTAACTTAGTCCAAATCAACGAGGAAATCCTCCAGGTTGGGGCCTGCATTCAGACGACAGGAGCAAATACAAGAATAAAAAAATTCAACAGTTTTTACTGAAATACGAAGCAACTGAAATATACAAGAGTTAGCACACCCAACACAAGAGCAGCTGTCACAGAAGAAGTCAGGGGTATTCATGGGGTTTAACGACAAGTAGAGTTGAATAATAAAAGCCTTGTGGATAATTGAAATAGTCATGATGTTCTCTGAGAACACAGAAGGAACAGACTAAATGAAAAACAATGGTTTGTCTAGAGTTGTGTTCACGCTACTATTTGCATTCATTCAAATTACAAGAGCTATGAATGTATCTGAAGTCTAACATGATTTTTAAGGTGATGGTGAAGCACAGAAGTAAATCAAGTTTTAAATGTTGTGTGTTACTCTGTATGCTGAAAATGGAACATACTTCTTGTCAAAGTAAATTAGCCCAGGAGAAAGCTTGCTTGTTTAGATCAAATTCAGATATGTCTGTTAAGTTCATTATAGTAAGATCGTTTTATACCCTCCATTTGTAAAGGCTTCATTTAATGGGGGACTGTGCATAAACACTAGTCACCAAATAGTGGATGGCAGCAACAAATGAGATGTAAAGTCCAGTAGATTTGAAGAATGATGTACTTCATGCACAGATCCTCTCCACTGACATTTTTTTCCTGTTGCAAAGTAAGATTGCTGGGTCAGGTTTAAGGATGACTGTCATTTGGAGGGGTGAAAAGAGTGGCCAGTCCAACTAAGTGAAAGGGATCAGTGGATGGCTAGTTGAGAAGTGTTCTGGCATTAGCGTATGAACCAAGTTAAGGTGAAAGGCACCCTTATGGCTATCGCTAAAGAAATGGGATCTTTGATTACTTTGGTGAGGAAATTCCATCCCTACTCAAACTATGTACATAGGTACATAAATATATGTTCACATATAATCATTTTTTCACAAAGAAGGAAGACAGGAGGAAGAGAAGATCCTAGGTCTACATTTTTGTCCCTCTTAGGAGAGTTAGAGGAGACAGACATAATTCCAAAACAGCACAGACAAATTTAAAGTATAGACAGCACAGTTCCTTTAAAAAAAAAAAAAAATGTTAGTCTTGCTGAAAAGATGTAGCCAACTGTTATAGTTACCTGTGTTCTCTTTGTTTTACTTTAGCTTAATTTTGGCTGAAGGTAGTTTGATATTTCTGACCTCTCTTGTGATTTTTTTGTTGTCATGGTTTTACAATATGTCACCATAAGAATAAATTGAAGTATGTTAGAAGAGTGAAGAAGGAAGGAAGCACTTTTTTTAGATTGACTTTTATTAAAATAAAGCCTGTTTTTATTGATTTATAGTATTATTGCTTCATATTGATCTACATTGAAAATAGTATCTTCATAGACAATTAATGCATAGCAAGACTCCTCTATTCTAACTGTTACAATGTAACTAATGACATGAAAAGCAAAATGGTTTTTGAATTCAGAACTTCTGGTGTTAGAGACCTTCCTGAATAAAGGCTGCTGTGAAAACGCTATGTGCGGAAATTCATTTCACTACCAGTTTTTGAAGGAAACTGTGGTAGGTAGAAGTTTAAACAGTTAACCTATTAAAACTTCTTTATATATGCAATATGTTCACACAAGAAGTATCAATACTAAGATTGAACACTGTGGTCCATGTGTGGTATATCGCAAATATGCCACAGATTCTTTGCTGCAGTTGCAACATTGCAGTCTTAGTAAAAATTATGCCTGCTACTCATTAATCTAAGCACTTTCTACCTACTCTTTTTGTAGAATTTAGAAACTGAAATCACAAAACATATATATACATGCACATATATTCTTCTGTTTTGGAATAACATAGGAATACAAAGATCACTCAAAATGGAATAAAAATTTTCCAGACTGAATTTATCTCCTTTGAGGGCATGATGGAGGCTAAGAGTCAGACCAGAGAGCCATGTCCCAGATGCCTCCTCGTTGTGTGACAGTGCATTAACCAATCTGCATTATGTCAAATATATGCACACTGAGTATTCCTTGTTTTTTGGGTCCCAAGTAGGAGCTG
Organism: Burhinus bistriatus; assembly: GCA_013397275.1. Classification (NCBI taxonomy): domain Eukaryota; kingdom Metazoa; phylum Chordata; class Aves; order Charadriiformes; family Burhinidae; genus Burhinus; species Burhinus bistriatus. The sequence continues at coordinate 68,043 of VYXH01011899.1, read as the reverse complement.
TGGTGTGCTGAGCAATGCAGAGCACTGCCACTGAAAAGGAATTTTGTGCTGAATGTTGGAAGGGCTATGTAAAATATCATGTGTATCATTAAGTGCTCTGTACAAAAAGGCTTCAGGTTTTACAAAGCAGGATCAAAATTAACGGTTATTTTTCTCAGCTTTAGTCTAGCTTTACTGTGTTAGCAATCTGTGTATAAAGCATGGGCAGTATTGCTTTATTTCATAGGAAGCCTGGGAAAACTACAAAATATGGAATTAAAGCACTAATAGCTAGGTTCGTTGTCAAAATACCAAATCCTACTTATCAAATATCAATATCCCATTCATTGCAATATGAAGTAACACATTGTAGACTCCCCGAGGATAGAGATGCCAGCCATGGCAATGTTGACTATCAAAACACTAACTATTAATTGCTGGCACTCTGAGGATCAACACCTGTAAGATCCAAGAGCTTTGTTTCCTTTCTCTCTTTCTATTACCTTTGGTCATTAATAATCTGCCTTATATAATAACTACCAAGCCCTTTCACAACACGTGACATGATTTAAACTCTTTGGAATGAAAGTCACAGCAGACAGGTACTAAACACAAAAGCACAGATGAAATACTGCAAGCGACAACTGCAGTAACAAATCACTTCTGTTTTGTGCCACAGCATACTGCTTAGCACATTTAACTACCACATACCATATTCAAATACAGTTACCTTCTTTGCCTGAGTGGGGAAATACTCCTTATTCCTCCTGTTGAACCTTTGGCATTACAGGAAAAAAAAGGCAAACAAGCATTCACCGGTCCGAGAAACAAAGTAGTAAGACAGTATCTTGCAAGCTAGTTACCACACAGGGCGGTGGTAAGGAAGGCTCAACTTCACTGACATAGGCTCCCAGAAACACTCAGCGTAACGTAGATTTTATCCTTCACAACGGGACAGATCAGGCTTGACATCTTCTGACACGCAGGTTCATTGGCCAGCTCCCTGCAGTGGTAAAGCAGGTTTCTCTTGCTGTGTGATCACACTCCTTCGGGGTAGGTAGTCCGTCTTACATTCAGTGTGACAAAGAGACCTAAATAATTCAGTAGGCTTCTCCTCATCCCCTCCTTTGGCCTCCAGGTTTAAGGGAAAATATGCTTTATATTTCTGCTTCTCTTATGGAAACCTCTAATTACAGAGGGATGGAGATACGTACCTTCCTTTCTCTCTCCTCGATGTCCACAGTCATCAACAGTCATTCCAGTGCCACTTTCTACTAGCTCTCACAGGTGATCTGACAGTTTCACCCATGTGCTGGTAAGTTTCCAGTGATTAGTACTGTTAGCAGGGATATCAAACAACAGACATTTTCCCAGTTCATTTTCCAGTTCCTAAATAAGACTCAGTGCAGCCAGCTTTGCCCTGCTGTGTACCAACGAGCATTTGAAGTCTGCACACCTATTTTTAACCAGGTGGCATCCACTTCATTAATGCAAGTATGTTCTCTTTCTCACACACGATTTTGGCTGTTATAATTGAAAACCTACTGCTGACTGAGAAAACCTGAAATCTTGTATGACAGAAAGGGAATTGATCTATTTATATTTCATGTTCCCTTTCCATCTCCATTCTAGCCCCTAAGAAACTACTTCTCACGTCTGCCACCCACTCTCCTCTCCGATTCCTCAATTAGAGCAGTAGTTGCAGTTTTCCCTGTAAGATGGTGCAATCACAGATGGAGCTGCTGCAAGCATATTTTATTTTCTCTATTAATTCAAGTCAAGCAGTGCTAAACTGAATAGGCTGTGTTTGCTGGGGCTGTAGGAACCAGTATCTCTATTCCTTTTTAAGGCTTTTTGAAAGATTTACATTTCCAATCAAATTGAAAAGGCTCCAGAAAGTAAAGAATAAAGCTGTTGTGGGATACAATAAACTATACTGAAGCAAGGTTTTCAACTTCCCTGAAAACAGGCAGAAAACCCCAGTGGGAATGGGGAGGAACAAAGCAGTCGTAGACAGCAAGATGTACAAAAGGGGCCAGTCACCTGCAGAATGGGGCCAGACAGTACATTGTAAAGACAGTAGTTATGCACTGAGAGGAAGGTTCCTATTTCCCTTTTCCTCAGAAAAAGCCATATTGCCCTTCAATAGTGAAGCCACCCCAATGAGGAAAGAAATTAAGGCCAACAGATTATCAGCAGCTACTAAATTTTCATGGCTCCACTGATTTGTTTGCAGCCCTGATAAATCTCCCTGGCTAAAAACAGAGTCATCTCCCACACAGCTAAATATGCGTACACAGATGTGCTAACCTGAAGTGACACTACAGAACTGGGATGCCTCATAGTCTAACTTAGCTTCATGTCTATATGCATCTCATGAAAGATGTACGCTTTTAGCTTTAGGGTGGATAATGATAATAAATGGCTGGATTGATCTTTCTCTTCTGGTCTTCTGTGTGACTCCACTTGGCAATCACCGACTGCTGTGGAAATCACTAAGTACACCTTCAGAGACATCCCCGTTTCCAAGCAGATGGAGGTCCCAGGCAGATTAATACTTCTGTTTAAACAAGCAAGCTTATATGGAGAAAGAAAGCAAGACCTTCGAAACCCCACAGGTTCTGCAGCTAAAAGTCTTTGTTATCTACCTTGCCTTTTGAACTATAAGACACCAGGAAAGGTTACTTCATTGAAAGAAATACCGATACTACAGGGCACTTCAGAGTTGAGATAGCACATATGCAAGAGAAATAAAAAAGGCTGTCCCACAGTAACATAGAAAACTCCTTCCCTTGTGAACACTTCACTTCAAGCGCTGAAACTTGCTTGCCCTCAAAATGTCACCTTCATCCCTTAGACACTGCTTTCCTAGCTTGTCAACATGTCTGCATGTCAGATCCACCTCATGTAGGTAATGATAAGACTTAGCCAAATGACAAAACTGCTTTTGTCCTGTTTTTTTTTTCCACGCTGTGCCTCACCTCTGTACTGAGATATTTCTTAACATTTCCACTCCCTTTCCTTTTTTCACTTCTCTATCAGATACTGCCGAAAAGTAGTTCTCAAACGTTCTTCAAGTGTTCGGTTACAAAGGAAGTGGTGAATCCATGGCTTCCTTTTCAAAGGTGTAGCAACCCCAAACAGACTGCAGGGGAACAGCCAGGTGCTCCATACCTCTGAGAATCCAGACAATGCCACCACTGCCTTCTGGCATCCAGTAAAGGAGTTCTAGAGGTCTTCATATGCTTATTAGTAGCTAGGGAACATTTATATTTACTAGAACTCTAAAACAGAGGAAGATTTGAAGCCCTACCAGAGAACAAATAAATATTACAAAGTGGAAGTAGAAGAGAATGAGCATGCAGACACATCACATTTTTCATTTGTTTTCATATGCATTATTAGCTCATTACTTTGCACATGTATCTGATGAACAACATCCCAGGATAACAAGACAAACGTAGAAACATTTAAGTAAACTTGAGAATTATTTGACCTACAATTCCAGTGATACACTGTAAAATACACAACTGCCTAACCTTACCTGAAGAATCTTTTACCTATGCTGTTACACTGAAATATCCTAATGTAGCCATTGCTTAGATTAAAAAAACAAGCCCAACCACACATTCTGTTAGTAATTCAGTATTATTTTAAAGTAATATTTAATAAATTAATAAATTAAATTATTAAATATTTAAAATATATGAGCCTCAGAATTATTTGAGTAACAGCCTGGAATGAAAGCTCTCTAAAAGAGAGCTACTAATTGCCCCAATACACAAGGACTGGAAAGAAATTTACTGCAGCATTAACTCAAGTTGATGAAAGATATCTTAACATACAAATCAGTTTTGATAAACAATGATCAATGAAAACACAAAACTATACATGAAGTAGAATGCTACTTGAGGAGCATAACTGCAGATTTAAAAACTGTGAATCCAGGTGTTAACGCATATGTATTTGCACAATTATAAAGTTTAGAGAAACAATGAGCATACGTCAAGCATATTTTCATCCACTTCAGATCAGGGGTCATCTGAGGATTCTTCAGGTAGTCCCATAAAATTTACACAGCAAAATTTATGTTCTAAAGGCAATCAACTGGGATCAAAGTACCATGCTTCTATATTATATCTATCTTTAATACGAATCAAACAGAAGTATATTTTTTGAACATGAGGGCAGTTACCTGCTTTCAAGATCCATGAAATGTTTTCATTTCAATTATGACAGCACAGAAATTGTATGGACCCTGAAAAGACTGGCATAAGCGATTCCAGTTGATTCCAGATTTTAAAAAAAGGCAAGCACGTCACTGAACATCACGCTGAAGTTACAGAAACATAAGCATCATTCAGCTGTCCAAGTTCTGCAGCTCTAGCCAATACAGCCAGCTGTCTACTGCCAGAAGGAAATTTCTTATACGGAAGAGCTGCTGTTCACTGCCATTCTTTCATAAGCTAAGCTTGAACAAAAGATGTAGGAATGCATTTGAAAAAGTCTGAACTGTCAACATTTAAATAGAACATAAAATAAGTCTGCTGCCATCACCTAAATTCACAAGGGAAGACACAATTCCTGTTAGAAGCAGCTTATCACTGAAAAGATATTAGCAATAATTAGGAAGGATGTCCGTTGGTAAACAATGAAATTGGAGTCCAGGGTAAATATGTTGTCACAGAAAACAGAGGTTTTTAGAAGATGAAAAGTTTATTTAAAAACTGCCAACATTTAACAAAACCAATTTTACACTATTTTCCATTTTCTACAGAAATACAATAACTTACAGCTGTGCTTAGTCCATTCTGTCACTAATACATATAAAACCAAGTCTGCTGATAAATAAGTGGAAAAAAAAAATCTATTTACCAACCACCACCACTAAAATTGTACCTGTAAATTTTGGAAGACATCTGCATAGAATAGTTAGGACTGTAGGGGTGCTCTTTTTCTTTTTTAAATATCTTTTGTACTACTAGCATACATAAAAATTTAATTAACATGCAATACAAAATATTTGAGATAAACAAGGTAAAACTCAGTGTGCACAACTGGAAAGCAGTGCTAGGATACCCTCCTATGTTTCTAACTACACAACAGAAAACTGGACGTTTTATATGGCGGAATTTCAACTTCCCTTCACAGCAAAACTAGATTTGTAACCATGGAAGTCTATACCTGGCTAGGTTCCACTGAAGATGGATTAAAGGTGTGGGGAAAGTTATCTAATATTAGATAACAACAAATAATTGTAGAACATCTCAAATCAACATTAAGTAGATGCATTTTAAAAAGGAAATTACCTGTTACCTAGTCATAAGCATTTGTGAGATGACAGGGTGACAAACGTGCAGTTTATTGTTGCACCATGAATCTATATAGCATGCTGGGAGAATAGTAAAACTTAAGCCATTCACTATTTAAGACTTTCTCCCTTCAATATTGCATCAATATTATCACATGGCACATAAAAACTTACCATTCATCCCTAAATATCTTGTGTACAACTCAGGCATTGACCTTTATGCTATTGATATACATACTTCCCAAACTAATGTGTCACCCTGGTTTGCACACAGGTATTTCGTATGAAACTTTTTTCCACTACAAAAGAGGAAAAAGAGAGAGAAGAAAAAAAGAAAGAAAATAAACCCCCCCCTTTCTTAGCTATTGATACGCCCTAGTACCCACATTTCTCTCTAGCTGCCCTTTTAAACCTGTAATATTCCACAACCTTAACACCTTCTCCTCCACCACAGTGCTAATGAATATACACTACCCTAACTACCTTCTTCCTTGAATCCATAAATATGACCAGTTGCAAAAGACAAAGAAGTCACAATCCATCACACTAAAAACAAAGCTACCATGTAGTGGCTGATATCCTCTCCGCAGCATGGCCTGATCCTATGCCAGTGAATCACAGAATGGTAGGGGTTGGAAGGGACCTCTGGAGATCACCTAGTCCAATCCCTGTGCCAAAGCAGGTTCACCTAGAGCAGGTTGCACAGGAATGCATCCAGGCGGGTTTTGAACGTCTCCAGAGAAAGAGACTCTACAACTTCTCTGGGCAGCCTGTTCCACAGTCAGTGGGGAATTTTGTCACTCATTTTAAAAGATGTAAAAAAAAATAAAAATCAAACACCCAGATCAGAAACAAACTAAGGACCAGATCCTGCAAATTATTTCTGTACAAGGGCCCTGGAGGGTTTATTACTTGCTCCTATTAAGCTTTCTGATTTAATGAACCCCCCAAAGTAAATTGAGATTGTACATATGAACTCAGGGCTTCCCTAAAAATTCTTTCTACCTTCTGTCCTAGCAGCTGGTAAGATAAAATGAAAAGAAAACCCCACAGAACTGTATGAGCAGAACAAGTCCTTGCTCTTTTAAGTTTTGCATGTAAGATGACAAGCAATATTTTCAGTAGGGTCCTGTGGTTTCAGGTGCTCATTTTAGAATATTTGGAATGAATCACATTGTCTAGGAGGCGAGAGGAAAAGTGCTAGCATTTTCCATAAGGAGAGCTCTCAAATCCATTAATTCAAAATCAGAAGGCATTCAAAATGATGAATAATTCTGAAAATCTTTTTAAAATGTGACTCATTTTTATAAAAAGAATATGAGGAAAATATTGAAAATAAAGTACCAAAAATACTACTCATTGTTTGTATTCAATATCAATTTCAGTTGCTAGTTTGTGTCTGACATACTTTTCCCCGATCTCCTGTGATGCTGAAGCCCTTCATCCAAAATACGCCTGTCCGTTCCTTCCTGGAGGACTCCTGAAAGGTACCCTCCAGGTAGGACACTGGCTGAGCCAGTTCCCCAGCCTGCCAAGACCTTACAAACTCTTTCACTGTCTCAAACACTCCCTACAAGCACTTGGAATGAACACCACCACTAATAATTTGGTTTGTGTATGCACACATTTGCCCAAGTATCACAAAAGTAAGGCAGAATAAGCCAGAGAGGGGAAGCAAGAGATCTTGCTGTATTCAGCAAAACCCTGACATCAGCAATGATCCTGCTAGATTCAGACTTAGGACAGGTCCTCCATGGAGGAGTTCTGTTCGCAGATCACCAGTGTTAGACAAAAATAAGCATACATGGGAGATCTGGCGTTTTTCGCAGGACATTACCTAAGTACAGTTCCACTATCCATCCATCCACCCACACATATATCCACACTTACTGTGGGAGAATAAATATAGGTAAGTTATTCACAGATAAGCTCTTTACTGATGACAAAAATAAGAAAATCCCCTTCTGAAATTAATTCATCCTGTGACAAAAGACCAGTGAAAAACAAACTTAATGCTTTACATTCACCATCCTGTAGAACACTGGTCATTTATCAGATTACTTTCCAGTGTCTTACTGTCCTGTCATCATTTTATTCTTTCTGCTACAAAACTTACCATTTAATTTATCTGCATTGGAAATCTACACACAATTTACAATAGTCACAACTGTGTATCTGAGAACTTTTCACAGAAAAAATACTGTAAAATATTATGTTTAAAACTAACTGTATATCCCCCTAATATGAAAGCTGTGAGAATTAAATACTTTTTCACATATCTTGATAAAATAAACATTTTGTCTTAGATAGTACTTCAAGAGACATGATGGTGTTACAAAATTAGTGTTTAACGGCTCACTTAAATACTGTAGTGCTGTCACTACCTTGCATCTTAATGATACTTAAAATCATTTAAGACATCTACTATTTCTATTATGTGAAATTAAAGACGACATTCCCGAGCACACTTTTCAAGATGACCATGCAGTTTTAAATGTAGCCACTTCAAAAAAGAACTGGAACACAAGGGAATGAACACAGTAGGTACAAATACATTTTGCCTTGTACAAACAAGTTCTGGTACCTTGTATCATTCACGTGATTTTTTTTTTAAATAACAGGGAATAATACTCTGTTAAAAAACACATTTATGTACTCATTCTACGCAGCCATTCAGGAAATCTTACTGTATTAATGATGTACCAATTTCACAACTTCATTCACAATGAACACACAGGAATACCTCATCCACGAAAAGCTCTTTGTTTCACCATAATTATATTCTTTTAGAAAGTGTCCTGTGAAGAAAATATGCACCTTGCTGTGGGTTCTCCCCACCTCCATCTATACAGCAGGATTAACAGCAGGTTCCAGATGGTGCAGATAAAGACGTTTAACAAACTAGATTTCAGTTAAGAGTTCTGCTCATCAGAATAGTTGTATTGCCAGCTATCAAAAACTAAAAGCTTTTGCAATTCTAGTATTCAGATAAAAGCTTTTGCAATTCTAGTATTCAGACTCCTAACAAAAGTTTTTAAAAAATAAGTCTACAATACATAGTGCATCAAGACAGATACTGTAAAAAGCTTCCCCATCATTACAATATATGTCTTTGTGAGATACTGAATATCCTACTGAATAGTACTAGGGAACTCGGAGAAGAAATCCAGCAACTGTCAGGAGCTTCCTGCAAGACTGCAATATCAAATTAAGATATAGGATAACAATATAATGCAGACGAGATGGTAAGGTCTAGTGTGAATCATTAGATACAGTATTAGCTTGTGGGTAGGTATAAAACACTATGATAGACAGAAAAATTTAAAAGCCAGTTATTACATGCTTAGAATTTATGTTTTTTTTTAAAAATCAATAATTATAAACTGTAAAAACGTACCCTAATTCACTACAATAGACTATGCCCTGAGAAGTAACATTACACACTAAGAAAAAGCCACTAGAAAGTGTCAGGTCTATAATTCAAAAGCATAAACTGTCTACAAGGAATTTCTTGGAAGCACATATTTCCTCCATTTTTCAGCAATTCAATGCTTCTTCAGAGGAAAAGACTAATGAAAGTTTATGCTAATTCTAGTTTTCCCAACTTTAACTACAAGATTTTTTTTTTTTTTTTATCCTGTAAACTTTCCTGGGGAAACTAGATGGCTTCATAGATAAAGCTCTTGCTTTTCACCTCTGAAAGAGGATGTAGGCCTACCATGAGGTTCCAAAAAAACTGAGCCTGATGAACTCCACTAAAGGATATCAATCAGAGCACTTTTTGGGAGGTAGTCAGAGTTATCTAAACACAAAATGAGGCCACCTCACCAATGCTTTGCTACATTCTTCTTTGCTGGTTGGAAGAACGGAGAAGAGGTTGGGAAGGAAACACACCTCTGAGCATGTGGGAAAAAAAAGAAGGAAAATTATCTTAGACAGGGACACTGAACTTCCTTTGAAACTAACCTGAATGTTAAGTGTATTTCAGAATAGGTGAGTTACCCTCTTTCCTTTATATCTGACATTAATAAAACAGTAAGATCTAATTGTAAAGACCTCTCATCACCAAATGAGTACAGGACAAACATGCATTTAAAAGTCACATCTACATTTCACTTCACTGCTTCTTTTCCCAAAATTGCTCTAGAAGATACAACTTGGGAGTTGTGAGGTTTTTTTCCCCCTCACACTCCAAGTGCAACAGTTCACTTCCCACTAAATTTAAAAAAAACAACCCAAGGAACATTCTTCCCTCACAGAAGGCAAAACAAAACTAAGCAAACAACCTTGTCCAAAAATTCCATGATCAAGCCTCCGAAGACTCACCACTTAAATTATTCTCTGATACTCACATTTTGTTTGTTGTATTATATGTTATTCTCAAAAAGTACGCTTGTCGAGTCTGGCTATGCAGACAAGCCTTTCCAAAACCCTTCATTTCTGCTTATCAATATTATACAATACTGTTTTGAAAATTCATTAATTATCCACTTAGGAAAAAACTCACTCCTGTCCATAAAGACTAGCTACACATTCTAATTAAGCAGCACTAACACAAAACTGGAAATGCCAGAAATTCTGATTATAAGACAGAATCTAAGCTTCCTCACTGTATTACCAGTTTTCTTATTTGTCTTAAAACAAGTTCTATATAAGGTAATTAATCAAACAGTATAAACCAACAATTTACTTTCTCCCCTATTTAAACGTCACAAGGATCTGATTGCATGAAGAATATGCAAGAAGGCAAGAAAACACTACTATGCAGGCATGATTAACAAATATTAATCAGAGCAGCAGAGCAATGCATTCCAATAATAACTTTATACACATTTGTTATTGTAGCTATCTTTAATGCTGCATGTGTTGCTCCAGTAAATGTAATGCACAAGATAAACCAAATGCCAATGAAATAACAGTTAATATATTTAGCAGCAGATAATTCAACCCCTTAAAAGTGTGATTCCTTCTAATTTCTGTAGTTTCAAATTACATTTGCTCCTCATAACCCTTTGTTTCTAGCACAAAGAAATTTCTACAAAGACTAATCCAGTGAACAAAAAGAATTTGCATCAATTCAAATGACACATACTACAGCAGAAGATAAAATCAGTAGATACTGAACTTTATATGAATATGTTTACAGATGTACAAAGTTTGATTACATATCTGAAGGAACTTCAGACAGTGAGAGCCTTGTATTCTGCAGCTTCTGTTGGACATTTTCTCTGCAAGAATGTTCATTGACTACATTATAATTCTCTGACTCTGAAACAGTAAACGACTAAAATACATTACTTAAAGTAGGTAGGTGTACTCAGTAACCTTTACACATGTTAAGTACCAATGGCCCAAAGCCACTTCTATTTTTCAAGCAGTGCCCAAATGGGACACTGCAGTAATACTGAATGGTTAGACAGGTAAGTTCCAGAACATCACACAGTTGTGAGCTTGATGCAATTTGTTGGATGTATCTCTTCAACCATTTCAGGTAAGGGGCTTCAGGACATTGACAGCTTCAAGTAATTCAGTTATATGTTTTCTTCTTTCATATAATTTATATAGTTACTACAAAAAAATTAAAGCTTGATTTTGACAGCTTATTGTTTGCATTTCTTTTAAAGGATATGACTTGTTTCAATTTCACTTTTATTGTTTAGTTTTCTGTGTGGCAGAGTCTGGTCAGCAAACATTTCTAAATTAACTGTTCTCACTGGATTAAAAAAAAAAAAGAGGGAGAGCATTTCCATCAGGTGTAGGCTTTAAAAACCCACACTTAAGAGTCATATTACAACCAGCAGTGTTAGTAAAAGTAATAAAAACATCAGCACCATCTCTGGTTAGAGCTCTCAGAACATTTTCCAAGTATGAAAATATAATGCAACCGTTCAGTTACATAGGACCAAATCTTGTCTTCCTACAAGCATGCATAACTTGTGCTGACATGAATAGGAACAGCACGCATATATGAGGGCAGTTGTTTGATCTTAAGTGTTTCTGATGGAAAGGCTGCCAAGTTCAATAGCACAGTACTTCCACAATATAGCTCTAAGAAAGCCAACTAAGACTCCAGATTATAGTCTGGAAGAAACAGATAATGGGTTTCAAGTCAGATTCTAATATAAATCTTTTCCTCTAAAAACCTCAATCATTCCCGTGCAAGAAGAGATCATCTTTTCCCTTCCACAGTTCAAGAAATATTTATCATGCTCTCCCTTCTCAGTTTGCTCCTGCCACTAATATTTTTCTCATCAACAGGTAATTTTTGCCAAGGTAAACAGCACATACAACTATGTTACTGTCTATGTAACCTAGGACCAAGAACATGATCCTTAATACACTGCAGCTGACTTCACACTTTCCAGGTTCATATGCGTCATTAATGGGATATCGTTAACCAAGCTGACCCAGGCTACTAACACATGCTTTAATTATCTTTCATAATCAAAAAACATCAGGTCCTCCGGGATGGGTAAAAATTCTTGCTCAAGTTAAGTTCTTAAGTTCAGACTCTGGTTTGTACCTGAACCTATCCATTTGTCAGTGGTCACTGAGGCAATATCTTATGACGCAGTTATCCTTTCAAACCATTCCCACACCTCCTTCACACATCAATTATGTTCTTCTGCAACTAAACCCATCAACCAAGACAGCATCCCAGAGCACCTCAAAACAGACGGCCATGTAATACGTCCCTAGCTATACAGAGGCCAGAGTGCATGCCCACTGAGACAAAGCTTTGCCATAGAGATGCTCAAGCCTAGGTCAGTCTTATATAGGTACTGTAAACAGAAGAGTGTACCTTTAGAAACGTCTCTGTAAGCTACTCTGTGCCTGAAATGAGCTATGAACATACTCTCTAAGTACATTCCTTAGAGGTGAACAGTAGAGGTGGTCTGTTTTCATTTTGAAATGCAAAAGTAATCCCCATTCATCAAATTATTTAGAACTCTTGGAATTCCACATGTTTCAAGTGCCTTTTTTCTTTCCAACTGATACCTTTTGAGCAGGCTACCTGTTTTTTTTCCTCCCTTATTGGTGCTTTCTCTGCCCAACCGAAAGAGCAGCTTGAAACTTATCACAGTCAGGAGGCACTTTGGGCAGGAGAAATACACAGTAATTTTGGCGAAGACTCTAGCTTGAAAATCTAATCCCCTCAGTGAATAGTCTGTTTGGAATGGAGGCAATATTGCCATTGCACAAACTTCTACAGTTGTACAATGTTTCTTCCCTGGGCCTTTGGACCAGCACAACTCCATTAGTGTAAAAAATCCCTTATATAGACAAGCTCTAAGGAAATGACAAAATAAAGCATTCATGTTTAATTTCACTGGAATAGAAATGTATTTCAAATTCCCTTAAAATTTAGCTATGTAAACAGAGATGTATGGTTGTCGAAGTGCTCTTAAGGAACAGTCAAAAGTAGAAAAACCCAGAATGAAGCTCTGCAAAAGAACAAAAGTGAAGAGATAGTTTCCCCCTGCTGTTTGTTGGTTTGTGTTTTTTGAATTGTATAGTCTCAATAGCCAGTTAGAAGAACTACTTTTTACTCCATCATCTATTGGACTTGCATGGTCTTGGTTAAGTACAAGTTACCACTGTTGTGATTTAGCAGGCTGAGATTCTGTAGTGTACATAATACATTCAGAAATGTGTATCAAGTGTCATTAATTCTGGATTGTTGAGATAAAATAAATAAATAAATACTAAGTAGGAAATGAAGTTAAAGTAGTCTGTTCTAAGAAAAGTCTTTCCAAATATAGCTCTGACTGTAAGTCTGAGTGTGAATGTGTGTTTGAACTATTTCTTGTCACATTTTCCTGTATCTGTTTTTCAGGATTTCAACTTCATAGACTCTCCTATCAAATTCATGTGACAACTAATAAGCAAACAAAACCCCAGTGACAGTAGTACAAGGCATGGCTCCAATACTGTTACTGGAGCCTTGAGAAAGAAACACTGCAATCTGGTGTTCCAAAGGTTGCTAATACAAAAGTAACAGTACTCACCAAGTACAGTCTGAATCCAATTAGGTATTAGCAAGATGCCACTATAGTAAAGAGGAACAACCCAGAAACAGGTTTAGCTGATACTGACAGATCCTCCTATTCTTCTTCCAGATGCTGTTTCAAACGCATTTCAGACTTTCCCCCCCCCCGGCATTTTTTT
>VYXH01011899.1:37105-54523 GCA_013397275.1 Burhinus bistriatus | reverse complement strand
ACCTTCCCCCCCCCCGGCATTTTTTTTTTTTTTAAGCAAAATGCAGAATTTAAAAAATAAAAAAATGACATGGTAGGAAGCTGACACAGAGTGATTTCTTAAAAAGATTAAAGAACAAATTCCATTTGCTTAATAAAAAAAGTATGCCAGTTCTTGAATAAATAAAGTGACAGACTTCTACTCTGAATATGAAACTCTAGGACTGACCACTGAAAGAGTGAGAAACACATGGTTAGCTAACACTTGCAACCAAGACATGCATTGTTGTCTGAAAAGAGAATATTGCACTAAAAGAAGAAGGCTTTAAACTCTTCATTCACTGACCTAAAAAAGTAACTAACCATTTCCTATAAGCTGTAGCAAACCTGGCTTGGTCCACATCCCTACAAGTTGATAATACTTTATCAATGAACCGGTATTCCATTTCTGGACCAAGAGAGTCCTGCATAGGAGCACGCTTCAGGCGTTTTGTTTCTTGAGTATAACCTTGTTTGCTGCTGGATTCATTCAAACCATCAACATCCATAGCTTGTGCCATGTGACTTGTCGCAGGACTGGGGTGGGCATTATTCAGAGTTTCATCACTGCTGTCCACAGATGATACCACTGCACTCAGAAGAGGAATTTTGTTGCTCACATGGTGCTGAAGGTAGAACACACGCCTTCTTCAGAGGAAAAGTAAGGAAGGAAAAAAAAAGAGGGAGGGGAAAAAAAAAAGTCATGCACTGAAAATAGTCTGCTGTTGCTGCTAAACTGCTTCAGTTCATTTCCCATCCTACCAGATTCCCCCACAAACAGACACAAAATCTGCTGTCACTGCTCACACTCTACAAAAACGGGCTCAGTGTCACTTTGGCAAATCTGCTGTTAACTAGTCAGGCACATACACCCAGCTGGCAAAACAGAGGTTTTGTGCAGCTGATTCATCTGCCTATCTTTTGCTCAACTTTTGCCCTTTAAACATTTTAAGTGTGAGGAGGCTGATCAACAGCATCTTGTGTCTCTTGCACAAACTATAGGGACAAGTGGGGCCTACGTCAAGAAGATACTTAAGTTCAATCAAATTTTCCATTCAGTAGCTCTCATTATGCTCTGGAACGCTTTCCAAAGGCTTGAGACATGGTAGCTTAGAAATCTTTTAAAAGGTACCACTCAATAAAATCGGAAAAACAATTTGTCTGGAAACATCAGGCAAAGAACAATCCACAAATCAGAAGGACGCTCTTTTGACCAAGTCCTCTTACCTATGACACCACAAGGATTCATGCCCTGGGTAAGTATCAATCAGTTCAGTGCAGAGCTCCAATTCCTCCTCTAAATGGTGGGGGAGATCCACGCTCTGCTCCTCTGCACAGGCAGCTTCTGCCCCTGCACTCTCCTCATTTTGAAGGCTAGGGTTTTGCTCATTTACCATTTGATTTTGTACCAGTACATTGTTGTCAGTCACAGTTCTGCCTATCAAGGACTTTAGTAAGAACTGGCGGTAATGAAATCCACTATGGTCTGAGACATGCATGGATACCCAATATTTAGTGGATGCAAGTTCATCCAGGAGAACCTGAAACAAAAAGCAGCGACAGTTATCAACCAGTATAAAGAAGGAATTTACCACCACTGTTTCCATATTAACGTAACCTCTCCTCTGGGGATTTCAGCCACTGTGGTAATGATTTAAGAACATGCACAGAAAAGTTAAATAATCACCAAGCCTTTTCCACTGGGTGCTGACAAGTATCTTGGCATGCCCGCACAAGAGAAATTACACTTGTTTCAAACTCTGAAAAGGTAGGTGTCTCAGAAACCTTCCCACAGGGTGAGGGGAAAAAAAAACCCAAACCATTTATGATGAGAAATAAGCAGTGGTTTAAGAATCTCAAAATGGTTGGGAATAAAGACTATTTAGAAGAGGCCGAGGGTACCTCAAACTACATGGATATTAGTTAGAAGTATTTCAATTTTTTGCCTAGTGCATTCTGGGTGTCAGAAGGTGGGTGAGTTGCTTAAAACAAAAAAAATTTTTAAATAGGATTTAAAGTAATTCATACTTTTATTTTCCAGGAAAGAATGTCAACCACTAACATTGTGTTCCAAGTCCTAGAGCCTGTGGAATACAAAATTACTTGTCCATAATTAAGTTTCTTGATTTGGCAACTGGTGAACTCCCAGAAAGGCATTCACAATAACTGTGGTAAATACTTACACTGGTGACTGCAGCTGTATTTGTAACACTGCTGGCACCTATGAGTTTTCTCTTAATTCTGAATGGTTTTAAACCTTCAAAATTTATTTCTAGGAAGATGGGCGACTTTGGCTACAGGGCAAAGCTTCTTTTACTTTACTTTCTCTATTAGAACTAATGGTTATATTCCTTTAAAGGCTTTAACCTCTTTCCACACATTGTTCCTCCTCTGGAATTTGAACTCTCCAAAGAGATCAAAACTACCTTTTTAATTTACTTCTAAAGACTTTGGATATAACCTTAGTGGTATATTCTTGCTTTTAATCTCTTTTTCTAAGCTACCTATGTCACTTAACAGGACCAGCTAATGCAAATTAACTTTCAGAAGCACAATTCTTTTTTTCTCCTGCAGCGTAACAGGCACAGCCTCCCACAAAGAAAAACATGGAAGTGTGCAAGGCTAGTTATACACCTTTTTGCAGTGCATCTGTTCTAAAGGATATTAGAGCAAATACAAACAACATAAATAGTGCCTTCTACCCGAGATACTCAACACGTCTTTTTAGGTCCTGACAAGAGATACCAGTATTGTCTGCCTTTCACAGATCAGCAAACTGAAGGGCACCATTAAGTAACAGCCCACGCATGAGATTCTTAAGAGGGCTAAAACTCCCCATCTCCAGTTCTGCACTTTAAACCACAAGATCAGCTTCTCTCTTCTCAGCAGAATTGAGCTTAACTATTTTAAATTTCTGAACATTACAATTTAAAAGCCTATAAAAAACAACATGATGCTCAAGGGTGACATCAGAAAAATCAGACCAGTCTTTATTCAGCTGGAACTGATACTACGCACATTATGTCTGACTTAGATCTCGGAATAATCTGATTCATTTACCTGACATGTTTATAAGCTACAAAGTCACAGGGGAACACTGTAATTGCGCATTTTAACTCCCTGCACAAAGCAAACAGAACAATTCCCAGCATCACTCCTCACCTGAACTAGAAAACCTCTTTTAGAAAAGCAAGAATGAAGATTGCCACTAAACCTCTTGAGATCTACAAAAAACAAAGCCTCTCCTCTAGGAACCTCAGAGTAACAGTGGAAGATGGTTCAAACAACTGAAGGTAAAACAAAAAGCCAGCTAACATCTGAATTCCAACAGAGGTTCTTTCTTACCAAGTCAGTTTTCTCCTTTTCCACATCAAAAAGCACAAGCCCTTTGCCATTCTTCTGTGAAGCAAAGAGGAAATGATACGAAAACGCCCCCCTCCCCACTCTTGACAACCTCTGACAAAGGGCCCTCTTCTGCCTTCAATGGTGAGTGGAGTACCATGGAACTGGCATCCTACTCCAGAACAGGACACATGCGCTTGGTAACCTTTGCCTCAGACTCTGGGTCTGCACTCCCTCTAACACCCTCCCTGACTCTGTGCTTGCTTTTTTTAAGTGCTTATCCACCATAAACTGCAGCCCAAAACTTCCTTACTGCTCTGGGACACTGGGGAAATGAAAAGGAACTGTATCTGGGAAAAAAACTTTTAAGGATAACCAGATAACTATGTCAATGTCCACTCACACAAAAGACAGGTACCTTTGGAGGTCCAGTCATTTAAGAAAAAGCCAAGGCCTTACTGGGGATTGTCTACAGGAAAAATTATTTTGTGTCTCATGAACATATTTGTGTCTTCTGGGCATCACACAAGAGAGGTGTTGCCTCATGACAATCACCCCACCACTTGTTTCTTTCCTTGTTTTTTTATTGTAGGGCCTCATCAGTCACTCTCCACCCTGTAATTATGAAATTGAGTATTCCTGCCTAAAGAAAACAAGAAAATTTGTCCATCCTTGCTGAACTACATCCTATTTTTATACCTGCACGATTTCTCTGAAGCATCATGATGTGTATGATTTTTAACAGATTATACCGACATTAGCCTCTTACTCTGGTTCTCCAATTGACTATGGACCAGCCTAATGTAGGGGTCTGGAGCCCATGTTTTTCCCTCATTAGCTAACTGTACTGTCAGGTGAGAAAGCTGAAGTCAAGCTTTCTCCTCCTTTTCTCAGGCAAGTACTCCAATACCAGAAAGATTAGATTGGTTTGGAACAATCTATTCTTGACAAATCCTTTATTGAGATTAACGGACACTATTTTAAACACTACATAAACTTACTAATGTGGTTCAAATTCTGCTGGAAAAACAAATTGAGATTTCTATGTTCAAACAAGATAATGTTTTTTTACGTCTAATGTAAGAAAGAATAAACATCTATATTCTGTGAGAAAAATCTTCCTACAGGGCCAAAACTTTCTCCTCTAGTATTTTGTATCTTTTTCCCAGAGTTTGAACTGAGATTCAGTCTGCAGAAGCATTAGGAAACCAAAGGAAAAAAAAACCCAAACCCTACCAAACAATCTATTCCTGCAAATCCTCCAAAGCAGCCCAACAGTTTCATAAATGATAAATCTGTTTTGAGAAGTCTTATTTCAATGGTAATACAACACATACATTACGTTTCTGGGTGTCTGTTTCCTTGTACACCATAATAAAAACTACCTCAAACTACAGGCAAAGCTTGTATTATAGCAGAAACATGGCCCTAAACAATACAGGGTACTCTCATTTGAGGCAAGACTAAATGGCTGTACAATCACAGTGACTGTTTTATCTGCTAATTTATTCAGCACAGTTCCAGTCTTACACCTTAGTGAAATTTACCATTCTTTTCAAATATTCAAACACACAAATGGCTGAAGGTATAAAATCAGACAAGTAAGAAAACAATGTGTATATTTTTGTGAATATCTGTAACATCTGCTTTTTCCCTGTCCTCCTTCATATTTCTTTTTTCCTCACATCACATCTTGAGAATAATCACTTTCTAATTCTGCCTTTCAATATCACCTAGACACAATTTTTATCTCAAGATTCTCTGTATCTTTTATGTTCCACACTTCTCCCTAATTTTCCTGCATCCCAAACACCTTCTGCTACGCCATTTGAAGAGATACAATGGTAGTGTCACAAAAAAATCCTTGAGTCAACATGGAGATTTCCCAACGCATTGGTTAAACACACTGCTTGAGGAACAGCAGCACCAGTGAAACTTTGCCAGGGGTAACAAAAGCCAGCTAGACCAAACCAGAGAAAACTATCACTTCCTTACTAATCAGCCTAAAAAGACGACCAGTAGGGGAACTGGGATGGCAGGCAAGGCAAATAGACTTGGGAGTGACTGAACAAGTTTCAAACACTTCTTCACAGGCATGCGTTGTGACACAAAGCATTGACAACTGCCAATGAATAAACCCACCAGAATAACTCCAGCTCTGAGAAGAGTTATTTCTATCACAACACAGTTCTTTCTGTTTATTTAAATTAGTAAGGAATAGCAAGTGCAAAAAGCACTCAAGGTGTTATCCTGATCTTCAAACTGCTGTTAACTAAATGACTTGAGTTTTAATTAACAGTGCTAACTTTTTTCTCCTTTTTAATAAAGCTATGACAGACCAATGTAAAAGACACTGTTTCCTGTTAATATAGACCTCTAACCCTAACTTCTAACCTCCAATCTATCCCAATCCTGTAATTCTTCTGACTTTTCCATAACTACTTATACATACAAACTTGCTAGGCAGATAAGTCCAAATTCTGGGCTGTCTCTCTCATGAGGTCTGGAACATACTTGCTATTTACTACTAAGCTGATACAGCTATTTAATAGTTTCTGAAGTGACAATTAACAGGAAACATCAGCAAAACAACATCCCTTGCTAGCAGTAGCTAGCCCATAAGACATAAAAATAAAGGCTACACCGACTCAACAACCTCCACTAAATTGCTCTTTCACTCCCCCAAGTATTTACAGGATGGCAAAAGGCAGCTGCTGCCATTAAAATTGTGAGTGATACGTCACTGTATTAGCCTAATATACACAAGGAATTCACCTAATAGCTTAGAAACCACAATATTAGAAAATTGCCTGTATGATTTTAGACCATGTCACATTAACTAATTCATTTTGCTGCAGGGTCTTGATGTTTTACATAGTACCATGTGATCTGAAATACTCACCACCACGTAAGATGTCCCTGCTGGAGCTGAAACAGTTTGATCAGCCCTCAGCTTAAATGCTATCAAAAGATACTGCTGGAGCTGAAGAAACTAGTTACAAGCACTACTACGCTTTCTCTGAAATTCCTGCTGTCTTTACTTAATCCTTCAATATTCTGAAACCACAGATAAGCTGAATAATGGTATCACACCAAGAGATCACATTACATTATCAAAATAGTATCTACCATGTATTATCTTTTTCTCTAGTAGAAATTTCAAGAGTTGCCTCTTCTTTATTTCAGCTCACATAGTCCCATCTATCCTCCTGCCACAAGTTCATTAACACCAAGTACACAAATAGAACTTTGCACATGGGCAAGAAAAATCTGTTCTTTCTGCAGAGCAGAACCTGCCTACACTGGCAAGAAAAAAGCAGAACATAGTCATTGCAAAATTTTGCCTGTTTTTTAACACATTCTTAGCTATCTGTGCTAACTTAATACAATACAGTGCTCTCCAACCATTTCATAGGATCTGCTTAGCAAACCATTTTCTTTTTTTTTTTTTCGGTTTTTTGTTTTTTTTTTTAAGACAAGGAGATTTAAGACTTTATTCGCTATTGTATTATACCTTGACCGTCAGCTTTGCCAAATGCTGTAAAACCCAGATGCGATGGGACCAGGCATTGTAGTTGCTTGGATATCTCCCAGCAGCTTCAGAGCAGACGTTCATTTCCTCCTGCACTAGTCGGTGAATTCTCTCCACGGGTACTGCTCCCAAGTTTCCTTTAGTCACAAGACTGGGCAAGGAGTTTTCCTGAATTAGTTGTTGCAGCACCCATCGTCTGGTTAAACGATGTACAGTGTTAGTGGTGAGAGAGCAATTTTAGGAGAAAAAAAAGTTCTTTCGTTTATATAAATCAATCAAGCCTTTCTGATGTTTCAATTATCTGAACTACGCTGTAAGTAGATGACAAATAAGAAAAAGTAATAAACATAACCATCTGAACTCTTCCCATACTGAAAGCTATGGCTTTATGGTCACGCTCCAAAATAATTTAACTCTAGCTGTATTTGTTCACTCACTGTAAGTGGTCATGGCTACTTAAAGCATACTAAATGGAAACAGAAGGAAAGAACAGATTTATGAAAAAAATGCAAGAACTCTCTGCATGAGATTTCTAATGAGCTCCTCTTTTAGACACTTGTCTAGCACTACAATAAAGTATCCAAAATGAGACCAAAAAAGGTTATTCAATATAAAAAAAAAAATTAACTGTGCTTTGTATTTTTTACATTAGTCAGTACTGCACACAACAAGCCCAATTAGTTTCTGTACATCATCAGCAGAAAGAAAGTGCAAAAGACTTACGGTTTCAAGGGCTCTAGCCATAACCAAAACAAACATTTTTACTGCTGAGTAAGTTGGAGGAGGGAAAGAGGGAGAAACCCACAATGCTCAAATACTTACTATTGATGAAATCAGAATTCTCAGGCTGAGAATTTTAGGTGCTGCAAGACATGATAAACCTTTAGGAAAATTTATTCCACCTCCAAAGTTTATTAAAAAGTATGCAGCAAAAAAAGGTGCATATAATTTTAGTTCTAAGTGTAAAATATAGGCAGGTATCTTAAAAGCCAAAGCATGGTATTTTGCAATGACTGAGCCAAAGAATCTGCAATATTTCTAGATGTCCTCCTTCATCTATGGCTCTCCTTAACCCAAGCACAGGAAAAAAACCCTAGGAAAAATGTTTAAAAGTGGGGAGGTAACAGAAGGCAAGGGAAACAAACCTATGAATCCATGTTTCTGGACTCTTTGGAAACTTGGTTAACGCCAGTTTTCCAAGATGCAAATCTTTAAGTGGATTTAAAGTGCCAGACAGTATTAATTCTTTCCTACAAAAGATAAAATAAATTTGTATGAATAAAAGTAGTAACCTGAAAAAACATAAATGCCAATAACAAATTGCATGGCATTTCCTTTGCATCCTAATAGATCGTCACTGCCAAACTACAAGAGTTTTAAGAGCATTTGGTGGATTAACCCATTCCACTCTGCTATGTATATGGCAAACCCTATTTAACCAGGCCCAATAAAATAAATTCAGATCAAAGAACTTTATTTTAATCTGAACACATACAACCCATTGGTTCCCAAATCTACCCAGAAATCACCGAGGGAACTGTATTTAAGTGTGTCTCTCCATCACATTTCCTTTTACTAATCAGAGAACCGAAGAGTTTAGTCTATATGTAATGCCTGTTGAGAATAATGTTGCTTTTATCTGCACACTCTAAAAGCATCTTAATAACACAAGCAGTTTTTTGGAGGTTTTTTGGTTGTGGGTTTTTTTTGTTTCGGTTTTTTTTTGATACAAAGGCTGCCAATAGGGTTACATACATGACTAAACATTCCTTCTTGAAATTAAGTCCTTAGATCATCCTGTAAATCTGAAAATACAGTTACACTTCCGGCGCCTCCCCCCTTACTTTTAGTTTTTAAATACAGCTCAAGATACATCATCAAGGATACTGGATACTTAAATTTAGAAAGAAGTGGCAAATATTCTCTGTGTAGAATGTTTTTCAAACTTAACAGAAAGACTGAAATTGCTAAGTTTACTTACATGTAAAACAACTTTTGGTTTAAAAAAAAAAAAGAATTTGCCTTAACAAAACTTAATGTTCATCCACCGTAACCCTTTCCAGAGCACCTCTGACATAGACAGCAAAGTGAAAGTCTGTATTTATCTTTCTTGCCTTCTTTGCACAGAATTCCCTGCCCCACACCCTATTGTTCTTTCTAACTCTTACTGCCTGTCTGGAGGCATGTTTCTAGACATCACCCCATCACCGTTTACTCCCAGGACATTCATCTCCATATCCTATTCTGCAATCTAGTAGATAATGGATTTGAAGTAAAGATACAGTGAGTTCCAAAGTTACCATTTGCAGACAGGAAACAAGCATTTTGCGGAACCTCCAGAAGTCACAACTGAAAACTGAGTGTTGCAAGAAGTAGAAACAATTTTGGCATGGATTTGGTGGTGGCTTTTTTGTTTGTTTTGGGTTACAGATTTGTTTGGGGTTTGAGTTTTTTTTAATATAATTTATGGTTCATCATAATGATATACATGGCACCAGGTTCAGCAAGAGGAGCATTAGTAGGTGAAGAGCCAATGATCAATTTTCTGACCAAAAAAAAAGGCCGGGGTGGGGGGAGGCAAGGGGACAGTGAGGAAACATCATCTGAAAAAGCTGCTATCCAGTAAGAAGATAAGAACTTCGCAATCTGACACAGAACACATAATGCAGTTTTAACGTTATGGCCCAAGTCTCAAAAGCAAATTGACATATTTCTTTAGTGTGAGCACTTATTGTCACTTTCTGTTTGCTTTGGAAGTTTTCAGTAGGAAACTGACTCCACCTAGTACACTGGCTTTGTGTTGCTTTAATTGAACTTGCATACCCACAGTCAGAAGCTAATGACGGCAACACTAACAGCGAGCAATTTACCATTTCAAATTTAAGAAAAATGGTGAGATGTATACAACTAGGCACTAGCCTAGACCTTTCTTTTGCTACTGAACCTACAGCTGAGTAACTCCTTAAGGAAGTTTTGCTCCTGACACCTAGTGAAGTCAGTAGAGAACTGTCTGCAGAGATCAGAAACATAGCTACTGGGACATTTGTTTTTATCTGAATCAAGTTCCAGCATGCTTCAGATTGGATGCTTTTAGCGGGTGCTTAACAGGAAATCCAAGTATACCGGCCAGGAGCGACAGACTGATCAGACTGTTTGGTGCCAGTGCATTGACTTTTGCAAAGCAGACAAGAGAAAAATTCAGGGAATGTCAGCACTGCAGCAGGTGGAATAATTGCTCAATTACTGCAATGCAAAAGGTGACTTTTTGGTAAAAATCACGTACCACCTGGACAATAAAAAAGCAGCCTAGATCAGTTTAACACTGAAAATAAATGCATGTACATATTTAACAGAGATTTAGATTACCAGGCTACCTACCTCCCAAAACCTAAACTCTTGGTGAGGAAATTGCTCTTCCCATGTTCAAGCATTAACTGTAAATAAATAGGCTCATACATATTTACTCTTTTGCAAAGTTGAGGAACAATACAAAGAAGATTCACTTTCACTGCTGTGGTAGAAAAGCAGTTTTTAGCTTCATAGATTTTCAAATGAGAGATCCTCCCATCCACAAGTAAGGGACTTCAATCACAAGTATGTCTAAAGTATCATATACTCCAAATAAACCTCTTTTAAGCTTTTTCAGCAAACATCCAACTTGGGATATACAATTTCTAGGTCCCATAAAAGATAATCTGAAATGACTTTGACATGCCTTATGTTTTTGCTGACACCTTTCAAGTCATTGATATCTAACAGGAAAAAGTTTGACTTTTCAGAGTGTCTTGTTACCTAATGTCTTTAGACTTTCAATCAATTGTACCTGCCAGGAAGTATATCAGCAAGAACAAAAACACCTATGATAATTCATTTACAATCACTTACACAAAGATTTTGGTCATTTTAAATTGGAACATTTTTCAGCTTCTAAAAATACAGCGTAACTGAAATCATGATTAACAACTGGAGATGTCTTGTTGCCCATTCAGTGTAACAGGGATTTCCTTCCGAGTTCTAAAAAGCAACATGTCTCCTATTCTTTAGGATGCCTTCCTACACCGTACCGTTAGCTCTTGCTCAGTTCTCATGGTTTAGGTTATAGCCCCTGCCCTTCTGTAGCTTCCCAGTCACTTCTAACTAAAATATATAAATAAAAGACAAACCTATGAAGGCATATTACAATTTAGAATAGCTCCAAAGTCAAGATAGATTATCTATCTCATCCTAGCAGATAACATATTTGAAGTTCTATGTTCTCCTGTGCTTCATTAACCAGCTACAACTTTCTATGATTGTCAGCTGAGCTGAAATGCTCATTATCCTTCCACACTGCCACTGCAGTTTTCTTGCTCTGCAAGTCCTGCCTCCTTACCAAGGAAGAGATTTCCTTTTCCCACTTTCGAACAAACCTCTTTCTGCATCTTCAAATTCAGTGCTACTGAGTCAACCATTGTCTCTGAAGCGCTCAGCAGAGAATTCAACATAGGAAAAAGGGATTACACCAGCCTAAAATGATAGAGCAGTTAAATTCTACAGGAAACACTATGTGCAGGGTTGCTATTCAGTAAATATTACACGTTTATTTTTCAGGCTACTTAAGAGTCTATCATGCTTTTTTCCCCCTTAAAATAAAGCAGTGAATTTGTGTGTTGAGAATATAAGATCAATCTGGCATGACAAACATCCTCTGAGCAAGATGAAAACAATCATTCCATGGTAGATCCATCAAGTTCTGCAAGCAGAGTGCAAGTCCCGCACAATTAGTTACCAGCTTATACTAGCTCACAATAAGGATTTATCTCCAGCATCTGTGCAGAACACAGTCTGTCCTCTACTCTGTGACTGTATATGCCCCACATCAGGCTAGCTTGACCTGTAATTTACCGAAATAAGAATTTCACAGAATAGCAGAGAAGCTGAAATGTTGTGCCAATTAAGTGCCTACCCTTTAAAAGGGCAAACTCCCAGCAGCAGCCTAAAATGATGTAGGATCAGATTCAGCAAGACAGTCCCTTGGCTAGAGCAGGCTCGGTGGTAAACTCCACACCTACTGACTGGCTGCTATAACAACAGCTTCTCTCTGAATGTTAAATGGAACTTCAAAGACAGACTGCCAACCAGGCCACTGGCCAAGAATTTGGGGAGCAAGGCCGCCTTCTGTAGTAATTTGTATACTCTGGTAAACCATAAACGTCATAAAAGAGAAAACAATCCTCATCCATATTCCTTAACATTTTTAATCAATTTACAACTTTGAACTACTCCTCTCATGTACATAAGAGCAAACTCTTTCAGCTGTCAGGCAGATAAAAAGCCAGACTGATAAGGATGGATGCATTCACATTAAAAAAAAATTCCACAAAACCTAAACCAAAAACCTGAATTCAGTTTTAAGTACCACAAGATTACATTACTGCAGTAGCTCTAATACTTATACATGCTCCTAATTCCAATTTTATCACTTGAAAGCTACTCAACCTATGCGTTTTCATGACAGCAAGCCCTTTGGTATCACTTTCATCCCCCCTTCTTAGACCTGAGATGCTAGAAAGATACAGGTCACAGCAGAATTCTTCAGAACTACACCAGCAGTGAAAGCAGAAAGAAAAAAAACAGAGAAAGGCTAAATTTGCCATATCTAGGGCTGACAGCTACCTGCAGCTGTCATCTTTCTAGGTCATTTTGTTAATTTTTCCTACCGCAACAATGCATCTCAACTACAGAAGTCCTATTTCTAACGAGAGCTCTCCTAGACATGAACATACAATTTTCTGTCAGTCCTCCAGCCCTTCTAAAACTATTCCTTTTAAAAGTGTCTTCAGTCTTACCTAGGCAGCAGAAAGAATATTGTCCCATCTCTAAGATTTACACAAAAATTATCAGATTACAGGGTTGTAAAGAACTGTTGCTTCTGGGCTCCATTAAGAGCAAGAAGGTAGATTCCTGCTCCTCCTCCATAATGACTCCTGGACAGGTGCTGCAGCATGACCAATGGTGAACCTAGACTAATCCCAACAGGTACAAGAAAGGGGCAGGGTGGGGGAGAATGCGTCCCAAATAAAGGATGGCTGCCTTCCTCCCCTTCTCTTGCAGCGTATCTATTGAGGGCTATTCAGCTTTGATGAGCTGGACTGGTAATGACAGCAAATTGAACTGCTACCTCAAAAGGACTCAGGTATAATATTCAAAGAGGGGTAAAATGAAACACTACAGACAGACAGCAGACATCAGTTGGGCACTACATGATTCAGCAAAAAGGATATGCCCATTTCAATGTTACAAATGGCCTCCCTTAAGTGACAGAAGGGAAGAGGAGTAGCAGTTCAATGGGACTTGTATCCCCCAAAAATGTGGGCCAAACACATGCCTTCACATGCAGCATTGTAATCTTCAGCCTCTGCTACAGAAAAGAAAAAAAAAAAAAGGCAATCTGGAACTATCTGCAAGGCATACAGGATAGAAGAGATTCTTAACATTCCTTCAGCACTCCTTAGATGAAAAGCTCTTGCTGTGTCACTAATTACCACTTAAAACAAAGCTTACAGCTGACTCACACATAAGGCCCAGGTCTTTCCGATGTCATTCACTGAGTGCAACATACCTCACATTCCAAGCAGTGGTGAAGTCCGGGTTCAGCAGCAGCAGGGTACAGGTGATATCTATCAGCTCTAAAAAGATTGAACAAGAGACATAAAGATCAGTAATGACTTGCACCACTCTCTCTGCACTCCCTTACTCTGTGTCCTTCCTCAAAGTCTCTCCTCCGCAGGCTGCGGTACGTACGGATGCCCGCCTCTGCAAAACACTGCTCTGTCTCATTCCAGAAGAAATGCTTGCTTAATTTAAGAGGGAACAAAATAACAGAATTCTGTCTTGCCAACAACTTACACCTAAAAAGTCTGCAGCTGGAAATTCCTGACCTCTACCTGTACTGCTATAATCAAACATACAGTATGGTCTCAGAGAGGGACAGCCATTACATAGAATCCTTGAGTATTTAGTGATTTAAATTGCAGACACACTGTATACAACATAAACAGAGAATTCTTCAAAGAGAAGCCAATAATTTTTAAATAAGGTAGTACCATTAAAAACACACCCTATTATTTCAATACAAGTCTGAACTGCAGATGGCTGCCATATACCATACTGTTAGAAAAAACGCACATGCTACTAAAAAACTGTAGCTAGACAAATGAAACACCATAACCATGAATAAAGGACCACAAAATAACTCCACTATCTAACTGCACAGAAAACACTTTAAATACATTCCTAAATGACAGCCTTGCTTCAGACTGAGGTTTTAAGACTAATTCACTAAAAAAAAGAACAAACAGAACATTTCGTTGCATCCCTGCATTTAAGCACTGCACAGACTGTAGATTTACGTATTACACTTATTTTTAACAATGTCATAAAAACAACAGAGGTATACAGTTGCTGAGAACGGAAGAGTAATTTCTTTGTAACCTAGTCTTTTGCTTTCCATTTGCACTGCACCACTCGAGCAGCTTGAGTCCCACCACAGTAACAGTGGGTATCCACGAGGCATCTCCACTTAAGCTTGAGATACTAAGGACTGTCACTGCATTGGCTCCCTTAACCTCTGCTCTCAGGAGACAGAGCATCAGTTAACCTGTCCTGCAATCACAGTTCTCAAATTTACATGGTAATTTTGCAATTGAGTAAGAAGAAGAAACTTGCTTCAAAACTGAAGGTGACTATCCAGGCTTTTACTGCCCAGAAAGTCTGGCTACATTCTCTCCTAATCACCCTGCATTTAACATACTAAATAGACTGTAATTCAGGTGATTTCCAGCAAGTAAGAGGCACTTTATTACTTTTTAAGGAAAAAAGGGAAAAGGAAAAAAACGGTCTCTCCTGCAACTAGATCTCCAGTTGGTGCAGTTAACATGACAGTAAAATGAAATTTTAAGGAGACACTAATGAAATGATACAATAAGGCAGCATATTAATTCAAAGTGCAAAGGAGCATGGCTTGATGTATCTTTGAACCAAGATTTTGAGAGAAGTTAATATGTAAGTGGATCAAAAAGCAGAATACCTTTGCATATTACTGTATGACTGCTCGTTCATTTATGTCCCACAAAGCAATTCTGTGTTTCCCATGATGTTCCCACTTATGAGGAACATGTTAGGCCATCATATAAGGTGGGGGGTGGGGGGTGGTGTGTGCGGAATTCTTTAGTGTACTCCATCAATTTTGCACTAAGCTGTTATGGTGGTATTTTAGAACTTACCTCAAGGAACTGACTTAACTTTCTATTTTCATGGTCTTTAGTTGAGATTTTTTTTTTCCCCTTTAGCGAAAGATTTCCTTTTAAACCCTTCTTTGTTGCCAGGGAATGAATATTTCTCGTATGTGAAGAGCTTCTTCCTAATTTGCTGCTTAAATGTACAAAGCTTTTTCTATGACTTACCCAACTTGTGAACCAGCAAAGTACTTCATGACCTATTTAATTTTAGATAGATGAATTGCCCAATTGAAATATCCAGGATTATTCACATATGTAAAATTAAACACCTTCTAAGTGTTTTGCTGGCTACTGTTTCGATTTGACATTCAAAAACTTTAGCGACAACATTTAACAAAACATCAGTTGCAAGGATCTGCAGTTAAAACTGTGAGCTATTGCTATTTCATGTAGGTTTTCCATTTTACCTTCTCAAACTATTAGCAGTTATTCTATATTTTCAAAACTCTCAATTTTACATACCGTGAATATACATAATTAAATGCTCTGATTATTCTGCTATTATTACCTTGTGTCATAAACAATACACACAAACTGCCTTTCAAAATGTAATAGGCCAAGAGCTAATAATAACTCTTCCAAGGTAACATCAATCTTTAAGTCAAATTCACAGTACTTACCACGTGGCAACAGAGTTTCTTCAATAAAAAAATAAAAATAAAAAAAATCAGGAAGTACTAGCTTCATTGCTAACACAAAGCAAGGCTAAATACCTTTATTTGGTTAATTGCATTTTTACCACATCCAGCCAACTCTCTTGCCAACTGGTGATTATTTACAAAACCAAACAACAAAAAAACCCCTACCAAATGCAAAAAAAACCCAAACACAAAAGCCTCTAATACTAGCTTCTCCCCTAGACAAAAGTCACATGTATTTTAAACTTGCTTTAAATTATATTTAATCTAGACTGCCAGCAACTTGCTCGCTAAGTATAATTTTTGAAACATTATGAAGAGTTCAGAGCACCAAATCTAGGCCAATTGACACTTCCCATGGTAAACGTTATTTTCAGCTGCTTATTACTTTGCCAAGAGGTCAGCAGGCTGCATCTAAAGGCTCCAATGCTCAGCCACCATACACATCAATCCAACAGGACTGAGCGATAAAGGAGATCTGTCTGCAGGGCTTTTTCATATGTTACAGGAGGAAAAGGTGTTTGCTACAGGAGGGGAAGGTAAACAACTGCAGTGCAGGATAAGAAGAAAAGTAGAGACACAGCAAAATACTGCAACCAAGACAGGATTACAGGTAGTTCTGAATTAAGTCACAAACACTCCTGAACTTTTAAGTGTTGGATTTTGTAAGTATAATAATGATTTTACTAATTATTAAGTACTACCACTGCATATGCTATGGTTAAACAACAGCTTATTACAGACTAGTTCAGTCTTTTGAAAACTTTTAAAAATGGTTTTCATAGTCTACATAACTCCACTTAGAAAAATACAGTTTGTTAATCCTCTTAAGTCATGATTTCCAGTTAACATGACTATTCTGGTAATGTCAAGGGTCTGGTATAGCACCAAATCGAGCCCAACTTACACAGAAGCTTGTCTACCATTTTGTCCGTTTTCCTATTACAGAGGTATCCTAAACATTATCATAGGAAAGTAGCAGACAAAAGGAAAACCTCAAAGCAATATCCAGTTTTTTCATGTCAATGTTGTTTGATGATTTATGCAACAACAGAATAGAATAGAATTGTTTATGTTGGAAGAGACCCTTGAGATCATCAAGTCCAACTGTAAACCTGTAATGCACAAGTCTGGCATTGGGCACAAACACTGCTCCTACAACGCTCTCATCTCAGTGAGATCGATGCTACACCGGGGTTGGAAGGGACCTCTGGAGATCATCTAGTCCAACGCCCCTGCCAGAGCAGGTTCACCTAGAGCAGGTTGCACAGGATGGCGTCCAGGCGGGTTTTGAGCGTCTCCAGAGTCAGAGACGCCACCACCTCTCTGGGCAGCCTGTTCCAGTGCTCTGCCACCCTCAAAGGAAAGAACTTCCTCCTCATGTTTAGGTGGGACTTGCTATGTTCAAGTTTGTGCCCATTAACCTCTTGTCCTATCACTGCACACCATTGAAAAAAGACTGGTGCCATCCTCCCGGCACCCTCCATTTAGTTATTTATAAGCATTGATGAGATGCCCTCTGACCCAAGTCCCTCAGCCTTTCCTCATCAGAAGGATGTTCCAGTCCCCTAATCATCTTTGTAGCCCCCTCTGCTGTACCCTCTCCAGCA
>VYXH01011899.1:13262-36669 GCA_013397275.1 Burhinus bistriatus | reverse complement strand
TTACCTGTAAAGTCTGGGACTCCTGAGGGCTGGCCTGAGCAGTAAAGACTGAAGCAAAGAAGGCATTCAGTAATTCCACCTTCTCTGCCTCATCTGTCACCATGGCCCCTGTCTCATTCAACAGCGGGCCCACATTTTCTCTAGTTTTCCTTTTGCCTCCGATGTGCTTGAAGAAACCCTTGCTGTTGACCTTGATATCCCTTGCCAGATTTAATTCCAAGGAGTCCTTGGCTTTCCTCGTTTCGTCCCTGCGTACTCTGGCAGCATTCTTGTAATCTTCCCAAGTGGTCAGTCCCTTCTTCCACGTACTGTAAACCTCTTTCTTCCACTTGAGCTTTTTCAGAAGTTCCCTGCTCAACCATGCAGGTCTCCTGCTTACCTTGCTTGATTTCTTGCTCTTAGGAATGCACCGATCCTGAGCTTAGACGAGGTGATACTTGAATATCAACCAGCTCTCTTGAGCCCTGCTACCCTCTAGAGTCCTAACCCATGGGATTTCTCCAAGCAGTTTCTTGAAGAGATCAAAGTTAGCCCTCCTGAAGTCCAAGGTTGCAACCCTACTTGTCATTTGATGCCTACTGCACATAATCCTGAACTCGATCTTCTCATGATCACTACAGCCGAGGCTGCTCCCAACCTTAATGTCCTCCGCCAGTCCCTCTTTGTTGGTCAGTACTAGGTCCAGTAGTACACCTCTCCTTGTCGGCTCCTCCACCACCTGAGTTAAAAATTTATCATAAACACACTGGAGAACCTCCTGGACTGGAGCTTACTGAAGTAAACCCTGAGACTAAGCAGGTTTTCTACATTCAGATCCGTAATAACCAGTACACCAGTACTAGAGAAACACCCCGCTTTAGGTCTGTTGCCGCAGCATAAACATATGCTCCAGCATTTTCTCAAAAGAGGGCTGTGGTTAAGATTTACATATTAACAAGTGCTTAATATTTATATATTAACCAGTAACAGATGAAGATTTCATGAAATGTGGATTCTGACCCAGAGATGTCAGATAACACAATCTTATTAACCTCTGAGCCACTTTTCAACAGAAAGTCTTATGACAGATCTGGCACACAATGATAGTAGTTGCCAGCTAGTTCCCACCGTATCAGTAACAAAAAACAACGCCTTTTATTTACAATTTAAAAGTACCTTCTGCTAGATGCATTTTAAGCAAACTATAGCATCAGACGTGCTCACAACGTACATATCCTTTTGTACATGAAAGTCTCCCACGCTGCAAACGGACTAATACAATAACATGATTTTAGCTCATTTTCTTCTTAAATATGGCTGTACCCAGCTTTTTTTTTTTCCTAAGTGTATCACACTAAGATGTGCTTTTCAGAAGAGTGTTGTAGAAGTGGAAACACAGATGTATGAAAAGTAACAATACTCTGGGAGTATGCACAACAGTATTTTGCATAAAAAGAGAGTAAGTTTGTAGCCATTTCAGAAAACCATCTTGTGATAATAGAAATAATATGCATGCATAAATTAAAAAAATAATTTGGAGAAAGGATAAAAACTTAGTGTAAAATTAGGATTTCTAAACTGGAACAATAAGAAGAAGAGAAGCAGTCATGATTCTGGATTCCAAGACACCATCTTATTCAAGTATCCAAAAGAAAACATAACTAAATTAAACATCTGTCAGAGTAAGCTATCAATGACTGACTATAAAGCACTTCCTTCTTCCAGGATCATGCCAGAAAAATATCAAATGCATCTGAAAGGAGACACTTGAATCAGCACCCTGTTTTTCTTCTCTGTTCTATTTAAAATGGCTTACAGTAATTCATACAAGACAAAAGAGGTAACAAGAGACTACATTTGCAATCACTGTTTATTACAAGCACCAATAGAATATGCAATTGAATTTTTCAGCAGTAATAAACAAATCTATCCCTTCACTACATTCAGGAAAAAAAAAAAAACAACTACCTTGCCAAATTCCAGCATGCACTTTTGTCTACAACAAGGAATTCGGAGGGAAATCCTCGAGGATATTTCAAACATACAGAAAACGTAACATCTCTTGATAGACTATGCCTACTTACGCCACATTACGCCACATTTCAAATGTGAAACTCAATTATGGTAAAACATACTAAATCCTATAAGCTGTACCTTGCTTTACAAACAGGTTATTAACATAGTGAGGTCCTGATCAAGTATTACAGCAGTGACAAAATCTCAGTAGACATGAAAACACTGTAGATCACCTCTTTCCACGCATTTTACGCTGACTTTTGTAACTGAAGAAAGAAGAACGGAGTTTTATCTTCAAAAGAAGAAAACCAAACAAGTCTCAACAAACAGGCAATAATCTAAACTTCATGATACTCCAGTATTTACCAACAAAGTTTTATGATCTGCATTTTGAGAGGAAGGGTTCTGTGGGGCTCCATGTGGGAGGGAAGCCGAGACACTCTTCAAGCAGTCAGCATGTCATACCATCCTGGTGGAGTAGGCACGTGCCACAATGTCACCGCAACTAAGTGCCTGGACCGATGTGAATGGAGCAGGGTGCCAGCACATTAGCATCCAGCTGCCCTTCAGCTAAAAGCTATCGGTGGTTTCCAGCCTCCCAGTGCAAGACTGACACAAATCTCAGTGGTTTGTATTTTGGCTTGAAAGAACAAGTTTTTGTCTGCATGGCAGTTTCTAGGGTAGGACTTCTCTGTAACACTTGAGATTGAAATGAAAAGTCTCCCTGCAGAAGATCTGCAACATAATCAAAATACACCTCACAAACTCCTACCTCAGACCTGCAAAGAACACTGCCATGAGAACCACTGGTCTTGGTAAGACTGCCTGTGCGAGCAAGTTCAGCTCTTTAAATGCTAAAATTGTTTCTGGCTACATGTCAGAGTCAACATTATTTGAAGTTCTTATATTAAAGCTCTATTTATTGAATTGTGTAATTGTCTTCATTATAAATTCTCAACCAGAAACCAGTGATTGTGATCTGACTGCAATCAGAACTGAATGCATCTGCAGCAACTTGGTGGCAGCTATCAAGATCCAGGTCTTACTAGGTCCAACCATAAACCAGAGAGACCAAGTAAGAAATGGAAGTTACTTATGTTAGAAGTACACATCCTCTAGCACTAAAAGTCTTTTAAAGATGCCTATAATGAGAAAGAATATTCAAGAAAATAAATGACGTGAAAATAAAAAATAAAGGACAATGTAAAATTTACAAAGCGCACCAACCACTTTTCCTAGGTTATTGCATAATGACATGGCATCAACCCTCTGTTGGGAGCAGGGGGAAGGGGAACACAAAAAAATGTGTTAGACAAAAATAAAATGCAGATAATCAACGGATCGGTTATAACCAACAATACATGAAAACAGCACTTCAACTCTCTTAAGCTACTCTTTTGAACGGTGAATTAACTCCAAGTATCAAGCCAGTGCTTCGTCACTCTAATACCACCCAAGGTACACACCCAGCACTGGAGACTACGTGTTACCAGTAGAATGGGTTGCTCTTTATCATGATCTGGTTTGCAAAGAGATAGAAAGTTCCTATGTATGACCTCTCCCCATCCACTAGAAGACAAGCCCGTTCATGCTCACATTATCAACCTTCTCTGCCATTTAACGCTAGTCTTTTCAAAATGCTTCTATTCTGTACCCACGTGTCTGTAATAAGGAATTAAAGTCTGCTTAATAACTCTAGACCCCGCCCTCAGGCAAAAAAAAGTAGGTAACATTCATTGCCTTAAGAATACACCCTTGCCAATATTCACTAAAGACCTCAATTGTCCCTGCATGCAAAAGAAGCTCAAATGCACATTTATAATAAACTCATCTAACACCATCTGACTGTCCCTCACCCTCTGCTTTAATGAGGGGAAATACATAGCTGGCTTCACCCACTTAACGTGAAACAGACTATAGTAAAGAAAAATTGAAGAAGAGAAAAGCCAATGGCAGTTATATCAAGAAAAAGATGTTACCAACCAGACCTCTCTTCCTGATCTACACAGACCTACTCTCAAAACCTATCTGTTCAAGGTGGTGCAGTATGTTAGTTATATGACATCTAGATGCTAGAGTCTGCATCAGGCATCTGCTAGCATCCCACTATTTAAAACAATTATTTAACTCACTAGTTCATCAAGCAACCAGAGAGACTGCCTTTGCCATAGCTGCAATCAACACAACCCAACGGATGGTGGCTGTTGGGTATGTTCAGGAGGGGAAGATAGACCCAGACAGTCATTTTAAAGCACAATGGACATAACCATTATGCATTAGGTTAGTTTCATGCAAACAGAAAAAAAAATTAGAGTAAGGTAAGAGCCCCAAACCAAAACCCAGGTGTATGTGAGATACTAAAGATCCGAATTCTGTGAGTGGTCACTGGGTGTTCTTCAACAGAAAAGACATCCCACCATCTGGGATGTTAAAACAGCCATAGCAGATAACAGATACAAATAAGAAGCTTCAAAAAGAACATGAACAAATGCCAGAAATAAGACACTGAAATACCTAGAGTAAGAACATTTTTTATGCTGACTGCTATTCAAATGAGACCTGGATCCATGAACCAAAAAAGTAGTTTCTTAAACTACAGTTACCCTTTTTCATTCCTACTCTGAACAGAATAAGAGACTTTGTAAGCAGTCAAATAATTTTCCATGTCATGCCTGTTTATAATTCTTTAAAAAAATTTTAACTAGACAACATATACCAAAGTATTTTTCATGCAGGTAAAACAAACTAAAACCCAAACCAGCATAAAAAGATGAAAAAGGAAATAAAGCCTTACAATTACCAAGTTGTATGGACTAATGATTCCTGGTACCCCTACATCTGAAAAATGCTGCACTTGCTTCTTACTTTAGATACACACATTACCACAGTTTTACTTCTGATTCAGGAAAGCAGGACAGAATTCCTTAAGTAAAGATTAACATCAGTTCCCTAAAGCACTCATGGGAATAAGTCATCTCCCTCTAACTCTTCCAGCTTGGGCAAGAAAGGATTCAGATTTTCAACTAAGCAACACTACAACTTGTTTAGGTTGCCAAGATGCATAATCCAAAGCCTGCCCTCACCCCCTAGTAACACTCAGTTCTTTCAGAACACGTTAAACTGGCTTTAAGAAGGGCCAGTGTAGTGTCAAAAAAGGTAAGTGATCTGGATGACAAGACTGAGTGCACCCTCATAAGTTTGCAGATGACACCAAGTTGGGTGGAAGTGTTGATTTGCTTGAGGGTAGAAAGGCTCTACAGAGGGATCTGCACAGGCTAGATCGATGGGCCAAGCCCAATTGTATGAGGTTCAACAAGGCCGAGTGCTGGGTCCTGCACTTGGGTCACAACAACCCCATGCAGAACTACAGGCCTGGGGAAGAGTAGCTGGAAAGCTGCCTGGCAGAAAAGGACCTGGGGGTGTTGGTCAACAGCCAGCGGAGTATGAGCCAGCAGTGTGCCCAGCTGGCCAAGGAANGCACCAGGGGAGGTTTCAATTGGATATTAGGAAAAATTTCTTCACCAAAAGGATTGTCAAGCATTGGAACAGGCTGCCCCAGAAAGTGGTGGAGTCACCATCCCTGGAAGTGTTTAAAAGACATGTAGACGTAGTGCTTGGGGACATGGTTTAATGGTGGAGTTCGCAGTGTTAGGTTTATGGTTGGACTCAATGATCTTAAGGGTCTTTGCCAACCTAACTGATTCTATGATTAACAAAAAAACATGCATTAAGA
Organism: Burhinus bistriatus; assembly: GCA_013397275.1. Classification (NCBI taxonomy): domain Eukaryota; kingdom Metazoa; phylum Chordata; class Aves; order Charadriiformes; family Burhinidae; genus Burhinus; species Burhinus bistriatus. The sequence goes on along the minus strand of VYXH01011899.1, from coordinate 30,941 downwards.
ATCACATAAGATGCTATTTTCCAGCTGGGTAACTTACCATCTTTATTCAGCCATTGTTTTCTTTGTCTGTAGAGGAGAAGTTTATTGTGGACATATGGCAAAAGAAACTTGACACACCAGCTCTCCACACCAAGCTTGTTTTCTACCAGAACGATAGGGCTTCGGTTATACCTGGCTTCCGGACAGGGTATTAATCCAATTTCATCTCTTAAAAACAGAAAGAAATATAATTAAACTTATTTCCATAGATGCCAATTATTTTTCCTCAATAGAGCAGACTGGCAATGCTTCCCACCCAGTCAGTCCGTCATCTTTTCCCCTGCTTTTACCAAAATCCACACTCATTATCCTCAATTCACCTTCTTGATTCTTGCTGGACTGCCAGTATGACAAAAAGCATTTTCAGAAAGCCAGCCTCTGCAAAACGCATGCGGTATATTAACTTGGCAGATAAATGATTCAAACATGTTTTAAGGCAAGAACAAAGATTTAAGTTGAGCAAAAAAAGTACATGCATTTTACCTCTGTATAATTTATTCAGACACAATATAAAAGCCAGTTGTGGTTTTGAGTTAAGAGTCACTACAATAATTTTGTATTAGGGCCTCAATACTGTATTGGTAGAAAACCAGAAATATTTTAAGACTTGCTGAAGACTCTGGAAGTTATAGCCATGATTAGATAAGCCAGCATGAATTCCAAATCCTTTAAATGTTCTCCAGGAAGATTCATTTTAGTGATTCTGGCTCTTCTCACCTTAAGGTAATTGGAAAAGTTTTATTAGGTTTTCCCAAAGATCCTAAATGAGGAAGGTCCCTTTTTGTATTTTTAGATTATCACCTAAGCAGTTTAACCCAGCTGAATTAACACAAGCACCCCTCACTTTGTGATGGGGATGCAATGGAGCTGTAACTGCAGCTGTGAGGGAAACAAGTTAACCAGTACAGGCACCCAAGTGACCCAAAGCTTCTGAAGTGTGCCCTGCAGCAGTGTCACCAGGTGCTCTGAAACCAAAGACAGTGCAAAAGAAAAATTACATAGACAGCAATGTGCATGCTTCCACATGTCCAATTTTTCCTTCTCCTATGCAAGGCGGCCTGCTGAATAGGGGCAAGATTTGAGACAGAGAGGCCAACATGATGAAACAGCAACTTTGTATGAGAGGCTTATATCAAGCCTTTCAAAAAAATAGCGATGGCCACAAAAATTCATACCAGCAAACAAAGGTGAAGAGACTCAACTGTTTAGTTTCAAAGGGCCATAACGTATTTTGCTTTTTCCTCAGCTTTCTCTAGCATGTAGGGATGCTAGAAGAGCAGCTTTAATAGCTTCTTAAAAACAAACACAGGTTGTCAAGCATTCACACTTGTTTGGACAGAAAGCAACATTATTTTATACTTTCAATTATGCATGATTTCTCCACCAACTTGTATATAGTGGAAAATTTTGCTGCTGAGGTGGGAGATCTCAAGCAGGAAAAAAAGAAGGTCGCTTCTGATATCAGATAGAAAGTGAATCCTCCACCTTAAATTTTCTCAATACAAGGTCCACAGATACACTCCAAGCGTAAACCTCACAACCTCAACTCAATTATCATAAACTAATTTTGTTACTGCACATTCTGATTGTACCGACTTAGTTCTGTGTCCTCACTGGATTATTACTAAAGTAATCAAAAGTGACATGATGTGCTTGTTCAACAATATATTTGCTTATTCAGAAAACGCATTTAATCTTCCATACATCGCAACATACATCAAAAGCCAAAAACAGCACAAGCAACTCGAGGTAAGATATTTGCAAATCACTTGTCTCTGTCTCCAAACACACACCCAGGTTCCTTACCCATCCCTGGTGATCTGAGAACAGAGAGAGGAAAGCCAGCATTTTCCTACGCCACCAACTGCAACCCATGGGTATCAAAGCAAGATCCTCATCCCTGCTGCTCCATTCAACACAAGTTAAGCTCTTCAGGAAGCTAGTCAGATTAGACCAAAAATGACATTCTAGTCTGCTTCTTTCAAATTGGTACCTTATAGCCTGAAGTTTGTACTTACTGCTGGCTCCTTTTATGAATGTTAAACCCAGCCCTTGGCCAAGCTTTGCCTGGCCTTGCATATGAGGACATACAGGTCCCCACCTGCAATGAAGATGCAGTTACCCACAGCTTTGCTAGTTAACTTTGTGAATTACAAGAATTTACCAGCTGTTGCTTACAAACAGTACACCAAAGGTAAACAGCAAGGAGAGGAAAAAACCCCACCTATACATCCACACATTCACTTCTTACCAAATACAAAAAGTCTGACTCAGTGAGTTAAGTTTCATAACACTGCTTTAAATATGCCAAAATGACAGACAGGTAGGGTTTGCACAGAGCTGACAAGTCAACCTGAAACACACCAACTCCAGAACACGCTCATCTGGCCCAAATCAGCAGAGGCCCAGACCACTGCACAATGAAATTAATGAAGATATAGTGCAAAATAAAAAATGGTTTATCTGGTAACTACTCAGTTTTTGCTAAGATGCAAACCAGTGCTTGTTATTTGGTAGAAATGTTGTCTCCAATGCCTTGGTATTGTTTTTGATGATCCCTGTGGTTCAGAAATCATATGTTGCATTCAGTTCCTGAGAAGGAACAGAATTCACAATGCAAAATACCAGGAGGGCAGATTTATCTAAGGTGGGGTGCCTATCTCACAACCAAAACAATTAATTCAAACCACCATCTATTTCTGCTCCTGAAGGCTGTTCCTGAAGGTCCCTCAGATCTGCAGGAGTAAGTCATGGGGCAGGTCTGTCAGCTCACGAGACACTGCTTGAGAACGCCTGCAGTCTCTGCTCCATCATGTACCCAAAGAAAGCTTCTGCAGCAGGACTCACATGCAGGCACCGCTGAATTAGTGCTTGTAAAATGAAGTGACTGAAGTATCCTTAATCTTGCAACAAACTCACCCTGGCCACGTGACAGAAGACATGCACGTTCATATGACAGGATTGCCCAAACTCACTGCAGGATGGAGGATGCCTACATTTAAGTCAAGTGACAGGTGCAAGCTGCTCACAAGACTCAAGGACATACAAGTTGAGGGCTGATGTTTGTCACTATTTTGTACTATCAGGAGCACCATCTATTATCAAAGTAAGATTTAATTTATATCCCTAGATTTCCCAGTTTTCTGGTATTGTTTTGTGAATTTTAGGAGTTACTTGGTGCTTCTACATTTATTTTCCTCAAAGCGAGCACCACAGCCACGGTCCAAGAACTGCATGAATTATCTCTGTATTTACAGGATACCATGCTAGCTCACATTCCTGATATACACCACGGAAGTAGCCAGAACTTAGTGTAAAATTTTAGCTGTGTTGTCATGAAGCCTGAAGCCATTACACAGCTTCTTCAACCTGTGCTGAGACCAGAGAAGCCGTGCAAGATGAGACCTGGGAAACCGCGGAGCCATACAATCCAGATCTGGTCCATAGTGCAAACCTCAGTCATGGTAGAACAGCACTGACAAGCCATTGCAGGCAACAGCCCCACACTGTTGACTCAGCCATTCAACGGACCTCCCCAAAATAAACCCTAGCCAGCCTACTTTTAGATCTAAATGAGGTACAATCACTGGATACGATACAACTACAATGCTACTGACAATAAAGTCTGGACCTAAGTAGCTGAATATTTCTGCAATTATAAGAAGCTTTTAATACTGGAATACAATCCAGAGCATGAGCACTTTAAAGGTATGCATTTTTACACTAGTGTAAGTCTCATGAAATGACTATGTGGCTAATGAATTTACAAGATTTGAAAAGCAAGGAAGAAGGGGCCTAAATCCAAGACTTGAAACTTTTTTTTTTTCCTTATCATGCAGTGCATCATATACTCAATTCTCTTTCACAATTTCAAATAATAAATTAATTTTCACTTTGTGATTAGTCATTATCTTACTGGTACAACTAAAATCTTTCATAAATGAAAGAATAGTTATATATTACTGAAATCCAAAGTAGCTCTAGCCAATATTTGCTTCTAAAGAAGCTATAAATATGATACACTTACTGTCTAGGAGTTTCCTTTTGTTTGCTCTCACATTCATCTCCACTTGATTTGGAAACTTCTGCTGCAATAACAAAGTTCTGCACTGATGACCCCTCTCACTAGTATTAAAGGCAAATTATTTTTAAGTGTCAATGCTGCACAAAGGTATTAAACAATCTAACAAAAAGAATATTGCTGTAGTTGAGGATGAAATTTGTCTTGCCAAAAATTTAACGAAGTATGTTTCCTTCTGAATACCCTGCAGAGAAATTTGCATTCCACACCAGGAGAAACCTTGATTCAAATTTCAAATGTAACACAATGAAGTGTGGTATTTTTGCTATATTAAGAATGTAATAAATTGAGACAGAAAAAATTATGTGAGTTACAGTGACATAAATGATTCTTGGCAAACCATAAATAGTATTCTCAGATTTTGTACAAAAATGCTGGGCTACCATCTAAGAGTTCACCTTTCCAATTACACCCATCAAATTCATGTACTTTTTTGGGAAGGGAGTCTATTGCTGTGTGACTTCACGTGCAAAAGAACAGCAAAGTTCAAAAAGAAAGTATACATTGATCTGCTCACTGTTGATGATCTGTCCAGTTCCAGTGGGATAGCTCGTGTATATGACCTATGCTTGAAAGACTGGGTAAAAGTATCTTCCAGTAAATTTCACAGCCTTACAAAATTGAAAGCTAGCATGCTGATGCAGTTATCCAACTGAAGAAGATGGAGCTACCAAGCAAAAAAAAGCAAAAAGAATTTTGTGTTGTATATTTAGTTGGAGGTAAACTCAGCTTAAGAAGATGCTCAGTCTCGCTGCAAATTTAATTTAAAGGAAAAAAATAAACAACAATCCAACATTCTACTAAGTCTAAAACTGTATTTTTACATGCTTTTTAGTGTTGACCAGAGACAACACCCCCTTTAAAACCTACAAAACCCATGAATTTGCCAGGACAAAACACCCATTCTGACAGATGCAAAGGGCGCAAGTGAACAAACAGCCAAAGACAAGTGACAACAAATGTTGGAAGAGAGATGAGTAGGGGACAAAAGTATGAGATGTGAATAGGAACATCATCCACATGGCAGATCCTTATTTTCAGTGGAGCCAGGCGGATGCCACGCAAAAGAATTCAAACCTAGATCTGTGACGTGAACAGGTCGCTCAATTCAAGAGGAGAACATCTCACGGGTATTGCAGCTGGTTACAACTGTCTTGGCCACTAGCAGGAAAACAAGATGTCTCCAAAATACATGAAAACATCTGGCCAGCATGGCTGCAACCTGGTGCTCTAGAGGCAGAGAGGCATCACAGCAAAGGGCCCGCAGTCTACGCTGGCCGTGCATAGTTCCATTTCAATTGCTGCAGTTCAGAAATCTAGCAGACAGAATTGCCGCTTTTTCTGTTTTAGGGGGCAAACTAGCAGTAGCTTGTGCTTCCTCACTTGAAGCATGACACAGTGCATTAGCCTCAGAGCACACAATTCTTCTAGCCTACTTTAATCTCTGAGATTGCATCTATGAAAGAAAATGGCAACAGCAGCATATTCTTCAAAAACATAAGCTCAAAGTTTGCTACCCATACAGAATTCTAGTGAAGGAGTAGGAACTAAGAAGAATCAGAAACATTCATTCACAAATACTGGTTGTTTACAGCACATTATGCCTCACAACCTAAAAATGAAGCTTCATGGCAAAACGCAGTTCTTTTTTAGACAGCATCCATATGCTGTGTTTTAAAACCTGGCCACCCACCCAAGTTGCTTACTACATTTATAGAAACATGAGGGTATTCATTCTAATCCTCTCCTTTAAGCAAAGGGATAAACTAAGTGCCCGTAACATTTTCTTACATGGTTGCTTAGCATGCCATTTTCTGGAACGGATTAATAGGCCACCACCTCAGAGACTGCAGTGTTTCCAACCGACACAAATACTGACATTATGAAGTTGTTATCCATCACGTGCTACCGCATTTGCCATAAACAATATGGGCTTTACATAAATAGATAGAAAGATGCTTCCCTAAACAGTTTGTGTTTTAAAACGACAAAGGATGGGAAAGGAAACAAATACGGGAGGTACCTAAATCAGGGTCTCAGGGCTGGTCAGCAGTGGATCCGAAATTAAAAGACAGACCATCTGACCCCTAGATTATTAGATAATCCTGATTCTTACAAGATAGCAATAACCATAGTTAGTATTTATGGTCATTCTGTTTGCCTCCTTCAAAACAACACACAATGAAAAGCACTGTCACCTCTATTAACAGATACAGAACTGAAGGTGGCATTCATGCCCATTCATGCCCCCTGCCCCCATGGCAGGGGGGTTGCAACTAGATGATCTTCAAGGTTCCTTCCAAACCAAACCATTCTATGATTCATCAAACTGCGCTGCTTTTACAAGTGTGCGATTCAGCAGGCGTCAGTCCTGAGATTTGTTTCCACCAGTGCTAATGCTCTGCCTCAGACACACGCAGACCCCGCCGCCTTCAGCGGGGCTCGGCACGCAGGCAAAAAGGTCAACCCCATCTCGACTACACCAGGCGTTTAACGTTGCCAAACCCCAAATTCAGGCACAGTTCGTTTAAGGACTCATCTTTAAGAAGATACCCATCAACTTCCAGATTTCAGAGTCCTTGCCGGCTTCCATAACGAAGTACTTTATACCGAGGAGGCTGGTTTTGCCAGCAGCCTGAGGGAGCAGCCGCACGGCTCGCCAGCGGCCGGGCGCTGCCGCAGCCTGCGCCCGGCCGGCCACACGGGCCTCCAGCCGCCACCCAAGCTCCCGGCGCACGTACGGGGCGTTATCCAGAAGACGTCGAGGCAGCAGCGGAGCACAGGAGACGTGCGGCATCAGCGACCTGCCCCGACGGAACCACAGGTGCCAGGGAAGCCGCCGGGCGCCGGCCCTCCGCCTCGCAGGCAGGCACGCCCCGGGGAGGTGCCGCGCCGAAGCCCCTACGCTAGAGGGGGAAAAACCCGGCCGGTCCCCGCGGCCCCTTCACGGCGTGACCTTGGGCCCGGCACCCGGCCCTGTCGGGCACCGCTGCGCAGCGGACGGCCCGCGGCGCCTCNTCGGGGGGTGTCGGCCAGCCTCTCCTGCCGGCGAACGCGGGGAGACCGGGTGGCCGCATCGGGAAGGGCGCGGCCTTTAGACCTCCTGCGGGGCCTGACCCTGTCGGAGCCTGGCAAAGCCGGCTGGTGGTGCGGCGCGGAGAGGCCCGGGCAGCGCTGGGGGTGTCCCCAGCGGCTGCAGCACCGTTAGAGCTGACTGAGGGCGAGCAGCCCCCGCCGTGCGGTGTGCCTGTCACACCCCCACGGCGCTTACTTTCACGCTGCCGTTCCCGCATTTGACAGGCAAACAAGCAAAAGCAGCGGCGATATTTAATTTATATATGCAGCTAGCTGTTCATGACTTTGTTTAATTTTAATATTCATGCTAGATGTTAAGCCGTGCAGCCTTAAAGGGTCAGTGCGTGCGTATAGCTTCCTCTGACTTCGAAGAGAGATGAGTGCTCTGATCTGCAGGCAGAATGTGAGGAGTGGATTATAATTCTGAACTGTAACTGGTTCAGTTAATATTCCAAAACAATTTGTTTTACAAAGTATTAACTATGCATAATTTAGTTGTCTCTCGTGAAAGTTTGCAATGTTATCATCTGTGTCATGGTTGGTACACCACCACCGAGAAGGCCTTGTAGACCCACTTTATATTCTTCATAAAAAAAGAGGAGGAGAAAGAATCTGGAGAGAAGTAGGGGTCAGTCAAGGATATGTGTAAAAGAACAAATAGAAAGGTGGATGTCCCGTAGAGAAACCCTGAACATGTTCTCACATGCTGAAGTTGCCAAGTTTTTGCTGGAATTGTAGGTAAACTAACCTTAAAGCAGAGATGTGTTTCACATTGGCTCCTACCTTGTTGGTAGTTAAATTTTATCGTATTTGATTAGATATGACAAATATAAACACAGAGGTGATGTCAGCAAGGAATCCCAAGTGAAACAGGACACTGATGGAAGTTCAGTGTCAAAAGCTGAGGAGGGTGTGTTGCAAACCTCTTCAGCAGCGACTGTTGAAAGGTAACTTCTTGCTTTTTTACATTGTTGTGTATATATTCCCCGAAACAATATTTTTAGGTGTTTATGAATGTCTCTTTAACCATGCTGCTCTATTTTTCTACATGCATGCTTTATTTTTGTTTTCATTTATTACGAATGCAAATTTAGACTCATATTCCTCTGATCTGAGATTATGTAGAGCGTGTAACCTGGAACTAGAATCCAGGATTTCCTATATTCCCAATTCCTGTGACTTTCTTTTTTTCACCCTTACATTACCTTCTGGACTGTGGACTGGCTATTTTGTTATAAGACAGATTTACTTAGATAGCCTAAGTGAGGATGTCTCGGTGCTGTCAGATGGCAAGCCACCGTAATTGCAGAATTCTGAACTGAATGCCTTTGCAAGCAAAAAATACACAGCACACGTTGTGTTAGCGGCTCCAGTTGGCTCCAGTGCAGCATACTTGCCAAAACTGTTTTAGGATTCTGAGAAAGTACTTTATTCCAATAACTACGTAAATGTTGAATTCACGTAGTTGTTTGGTTTTTTTTTTCTTTCAGTAGTTCTTTTTATTCCTGTGTATGCTCAGAAAAAAAAAGGGTGTAATAGCATGAGGTAGGTCTAACATACCATCTTCAAAGTACTGAAGAATTGGTCTGCTCTGTTGCATTTGTTGAGAAAGTGAATGGTGCTTTAATTCTGGTTTGGGCTTCAACTCAGTAATTTTTTTTTATATAAATAAGGAGAAGACAAGAGCCTGTAAATTCATATGGCACTTGAAATGTGATCGTTATGTTAAAAGATTGCAGTCCTTCACAAATCTGGGCCTCCACAGGTTAATTTGAAGGTTCAGTCTGTTAAAACTCCAAATTAGAAAACTAATTAGATGTGGGAGATTTTACAGGGCCTCCTTAATAGCCCATGTATTAAGGGGAAAAATTTAGACTAAATAATGCTGGTTTCAGGTAACTGGATTATATAGCTGTGCTGTCCCAGGTTTTCGCTGAGCTTATAGACTGTACAGACACTGTTTATGATCTGTGGTGTCTGAAATTATTGAAGCAAGCCAATGTATTCTGGATGTCAAATAAGCAAAAATACTAATATAAGGAAAGGTATTACAACTCTTGGTGGGCGCTGGCAGATATTTTTAGCTGAAAAATCCAAATTGTTTTTTCAAAATAGCTTTAATTGTTATGTTCAGCATAACACAGGATTTTTAATTTATGCCCATTTGCCTTGCTCAAAAGGAATAAGCCAGCTTTATGTAGTAGACAGCGCACCTTTTCAGGCTCAGTGCTTTCTCACTTTGTCCTGTGCAATTTGTTCAGTCTACAGGTTTGTTTCAAATTCATTAAAAGCAGGAAATTTGCCTTCAGTCAGGTAACATGTTGAATGAAATATATCCAGCTATGTATGAAGTTTGAATTCTGTGAAAAAGTTTTGGTGAATTAGACCTAAAAGGAACACCTTTAAAATGTCATTAATCATGCCAAAATTACTCAATGGATTAAAAGTCTAATTTTTGCATTGGTTTTGGTTTGGGTTTCTTTTTAATAGTAGTATTGGGTACAAGTGAAAATCAGTCATAACAGTGCAAAGTTCTATTCTGAAAGTACTGAAAATTGTTGCAAAACTACTGATGTACTTACAAGTTGTAAAAGTAGTTATTTAGAATAGGGCAATTAACTGACATACTTTGTATGACTTCACGCATGCCTTTTGAGGAGGACAGAATATTAAACTGCTATTCTTATTTAAATAGCATAATAAAATGTATTTAAATTGTGTACCTTAGGTACTTAGAGACATTGTCAAAGCTTATAAGGCAGGCATTGGTATTAATGTTCCACATGATGGTGTACAGTAGCTTTTGGGAGTGATTTTTGATTTGTCAGCCAAGCATTACTTGCTGTAATTTTGGAGTAATTACAATAAATTATTTCAGAAAATACTCTGTTAAATTTCACATAGGGTGTAAGAATGAACTGTAGAAAATACACCGTAATTAAATAATCTAAGAATTATATATCTCTTATCCACAGAAAAGAAATTTCCCTGGGTAATGCATTCCTATGACATCTGGGGAGGTGTCAAAAATCTTGGAAACAATTTGTTTGAGGTAGTTCTTCTGTGATGAGTACAGAATAATATATCCTTGTAGCTATCTAAAGTGATATAACAAACTTCTGTTACATTAAGCTTGCCTTAATACATAATTAAAAGGTTAGAATCTTTCAATTTTGATCTAATTCACCAGGTGTGAAATGTAAATATTAATGTCTTCATGGCGATCTTTGCAAAATATGCATGCTGATCTTGGTTTGTTCTGTGCCCCTCAGCTATTGTAATTTGTTACAGCTTTATGCATAAGTCCAGTTGACTTTAATGCAATTCATTTAAGTATCATATTTTGTATGAAAACCACTCACAGTTGGTACTAATTGTCTTCTAGTTTGGGAGGGTGGAAACAAGTGCAGGGGAAAAATGGGCACATCAATCTTCGTGATTTCCCATGGCCTAAGATTTTTCTAAATAGGCCAACAGGAGGAGAATTGCATCACCCTGTCCTTGCTTTGCTATTTATTACAAAGATCATTTCGGGATTTGACAGCTATGATGCAAATGCAGGAAGGGACAGCACATTTTTTCATAAAACAGAAAGCATCACTCTTCAGATTTTTCAGTGATGTTTCTGTAATATCAAAAATAGGGGGTGTGTATATATAGTTTTATACTTAGTAGTTCTGCATACATTTGCTTTTCAGGCTAGCAAACAGAAAGATTGTCACCATCTGTTTGCAGAGGCTGCACCCACTCTGACTAAGTTAACAATGCTTTGGTTCAGGCATCACTGACAAATAGCCCTGACTGAAATCAACCCTGTTGTGCAAATCTTGCAACCTTGTGCTAAGTCACATTTTGTCAGGAAGTAGTGCTCTGAGCCAAAACCACAATACCCATCTGAGTTGGAGCTAGGTGGAACTAAAAATTGCTACTGTTGCACACCTGTGCATACACCAAAGGGGAGTTTGACTACAAGCCAGTCACTTTACGCTACAAATATCTGCAGCCACCAGAGCCCACTGAGCTCTCCTGGATGGCAGCGGGCTGCATGGCGATGTCCTCTTGAGCAGGGATGCCTCTCAAGGTTACCCCTCAAGGCTGAGAGATCCCATAACCAGCATCTGATGTCTACAATGAGAGATGGTCTAAAAGATCTAGAAGTATATTGTGTATAAGCTAATTATTTGATGTGTAGTAAGTAGTAGATTGTTTGACCGTGGTTTAATCATTGTTTAATAAAACCTTTGGTTAACCCCACAATGATGACTCCTCTCAGTAATTCTCCCATGACACTGTTACAGTGGTGCTCAGACATTGTCAGCTACTTCTTATGAAAAATTCATTGTAAGTTATTATTGCATCAAAATTCTAATATAAGGTTTTTACTGCAATAAATTACGTTTTATTATAATGGTTTCTTAACATCATAGGGAATATGCTGTGGCTTAGTTCATCATGTGGTCAGTCAACATCGGTAGGCTACTGGAAACAGGATCATTGAGGGACAGTGCAAACATGGTCATCAAATGGATGAAAGAGAAAAGGAGTGGAAGGAAACCTCACACTGAAATGTGCTGAAGAATTTTGAATAAAAAGTTTCTGAGGAACATCCTATACTTTCTACAGTTTAGGTATAATGGACTTCATCTGTGGGTCGTAGTGTGTCTGTGTTTCTCCAAATTAATTCTCTTCCCTTCTTATTAGAAGTAAGTGCAATTGATGTGCCAAGAAAAAATTCTCTCACATATGTGGGATTACTCATTCTCTTTTTTACATGGTATGAAGTTACATAACAATTGAAGCTACTTTGATTTTAATTGCAGAGTAACCTTAAGGAAAAAATGATAAATTGATAAAAACTTGCACTTGTGTTTTATGAATACATATTTAGTGTATTAAATTAAACTTACAATAGTGTTATAAGTGTTAATAAAAGTGATGTATTAGTATCAAAGTGTTCCTGAAACATTAAGTAATGTCAAAATTTTTCTTAAAATCAAACTGTATATTTATTTTCATTAAGATCTGCATTTGATCTGAAGCAGTTCCAGCAGCACTTGTGTATGCATGCTACCAAGTGGTTTCAGTACACCTACCCTGTCTACAGAGCAAGATGGTGTTTAACAGCAGTTGCTTACAGTATGCACTTGAACCGGCTAACCATGCACAATCAACAGAATCAATTACTGTAAGTCTGTCACCTTATTTTTCCTCTTTTAAAATGTAATTTATTTATTGTAATTTCTCTGAAGGGAAAGTAATTGTTTTTCATGCTAGGTGCATACTGTCTGTCCAACGTTAGCTACAACAAAGTTGAGATTTCTTTACAACTTCCATATCAGCAAACGCATGTTGGAACTCTTTCTCTATGTAAATAGCTGTATAGCTTACCTCTAGTTACACTATGATTTTACTTACAATTGTTAAGGACTGATACAGAGAAGTAATGAGTGTGACTGTTTTGTTTTCCTTCCTATTGTAGTATGAAGGTGGGGTGACTGTTTTTGTAAATGAGCATATTTTGTGGTGCCACCTTAGACTACTTTTGAGAATGCTTTCTCATTTTCTAGGGAAAGACAGAGATCAGTTTCAGGAATATTTCATTATGTGTAAAAGCATTGATTTTATCTATAATAGCATTAATTTTCATTTAGGGTAGGTATGGTAGAGAATGGAATTCTGTGATCACTTGGTTTCATTTTGGTGTATGTTCACATGTTTTAACTAACGCTTCTTCAACAGTCTTGTGGTATAAACAAGTAAGTGAATCTGTGATGGTGGGCCTGATTCTTGACTGTTTTACATTAAAAAGCCTTGTATCCCTCATCTGGAAACTGAAGGGTAAAGGAGCAAATTCCTTACTGATGTCAATGTGTGTGTAATGGACTGGTAGGTAATGACTGCAAAAGCAAAGTAAAAAAATTAACTGTTTACAATAATCTAGTATGTAATTGAATGGATTTTCTTGTTGGTAAAATATTTTTCTCCTACTTCAACTTTATACTAAGTATTGTAGAATATCCCATAGGGAATCTGGAAGATGGACTTTGGTAACGAGAAAGAAGAAATGCACTATGTCTATTTTGATGACATAATGGAGGAAATTTTTCAGCACTGTTTGGAGACATAGAATGAGGTCACAGTGGAGCAGAATGCTTCAGGGATACAAAATAATTTGTGCTACTTGATCCATTCTGCCATCTAACACCTCCAGATTTCTGCTTACCATAATTACTAACTATAGCGCTTGGTTCTAGGAGGATATAGTTGTTTAACGCTTACTCTTGGTGCAGGGAGAGGAGCAGGTGATAATCTTTTAATGGCAACACTACAGATTGGAAAACCAGACGTTTTAATAAGCTTGCTAATCTATTCTTAATTTTATGGTTGTGTATAATGTTCTTACATACACAGGCTATGTTCTAGGTTTCTGCAATGTACTTCATTAGTGTAACTACTATTATTGTAAACTTTGGTACAAACAGTATTACATGTGAAGGGTTTGTTATTTGTTACAAATAGTAGATACTAATAGATCGCTAAATGCTCATACCTTATAGATTAGGTGTTGTGGTAACTGCGCTGATCAGCTTGGAAGTGTGCATGTGTGTTGCTGAATTCAGTTCAATCCACAGTAACTCTGAAAGTATGTCTGTTGAGTTTTTATACTGTTTCAGGGAATCTGCATAAATATACATACATTTACAAATCATAAAAGTTCATTTAAAACCTTGTTAGGTAGGAGAAAAACCAAGTAAATTTTCATTTAGTAAAGGCTTAACCTTATCTCTTGGTCTATTATAAAAATTTTCGTAAGATACTGTTTCTGTCGTTCACATTAAACAAAGTGAATATGAAGGATGGATTAGCCCTTCATATATTAACATATATTATGCTAATATAACATAGCAGCATTATTAGTGCAGTATTTAATTATAAAGCTAGAAAAATAAAATACTACAAGGAATCCTGTAATTGTTTGTACAGAGACTGTATGACTGCATCTTTTTTGCTGTATTGAGAATGGCGAAAGTTAGTATTATCACAAAGATTGCAGAGTCTTCAATTAGTTATATTTGGTTTAAGTTTCATTCTAAAAGATCAAAAGCGTAAGCAATTTGGGGAAAAAGGAAGTTAACAAAAGTTTGAAATGGCATTGGTATGTAATCTGTTATTTTCTCTGTAAATATTAACTTTTTTTTTACTAAAAACTCAAGAGTTAAAGAATATCAGCATCCATTTGGGACTTGAGTGTAATTGCAAAGAAGCATAATTGGGTGGCTGAATTCAGCCATCCGTAAAGGCCGAGGGATGTGTTGAAACCACACTACGGCTCAAAACTGTCCTCTTGGCAGTTTTAAGTGGGGCAAACTGTATATTAACATAGTTAAAACACGTCCATGTGTTTTTAAAGCAGCATTCAATTCTGAAAAGTGAGCATTCAATAATAAATGGTAGCATTCTGGTCTAGAGATCTTATAATGGAGTGTATTTATAGCTTTAGCCCAGCAGGTTTAAGGGCAAAGTAAGTTTTTGCTACTTTTAATGCCAGTTACCACTGCAGTGGGTGGCATGTGGTGTGCTGAGAAGTGTAGTCCAGGCACGAGCCTCCTCAGGTCCCACAAGGACAGTATCTCTCTGTGCTTTATAACAGGGACTTGGTGGATGTGGGAACTTAAGTCAAATTGGTCGAGTGTCACTGGTCTTGCACGAACTTGCCCTCTGTATAGGATAAGGTGAAGTCCAGGTGTTTGCAGCCTTAGACCAGTGGTTTGAGCATTGTTTGGGTTTGGTTTTTTTTCCCAATGTCTGTGCTAGTTTCCCTGTTACTCTGCCAGATTTTCTTGAACCTCTTTTTCTTTAGCTCTTTGCTTTGAACTGCCTCCCAGACCTAAATCCATATATGGGCCTTCTCCTTAGCTCTAATTTTGCAACAACCTGCCACACCACATTTAAGTTTAGCTTCATGCACTGTGCTTACAGAGGTACTCACTACGTGGCAAGGCCTTCTGAATTCTTAGGCTATTGTCCCTCACTTACATTACAGCTGGAACTGAAAAACGCTAGTTCACAGGCTTCTTGTAGCACAGCCCATAATTCAGATTAGAACTGACTTTCTCTGGGCCGATGTGACTCCCCTCATCGTATAAACCCAAAGAGTAGTTACAGTCTTAACCGTTAATTGCTGACACTGATCTCAAGATGTGAGGCAAACTGACAGCGGTGTTTGTAATATCCCGATGGCTCATGCTGGTTGCAACTGTCAGTTTATCTCATCAGCTTTTTACCACTCCTTGTCTTCTTGTGATAATTGCATCTTACATCTCTTAGTTGAACCATAAATTGTCATAGCCCAGTGAATAATTGTAACAGCAACAATTAGTTTAACTGGTCTTCTCCTGAATTTGTGTATTTTTAGTCTAAATCCTTGCCTTACCCACGAGGCCTAATGCTAGCCTATCCCAGCGCTACTGAGTGCATTCTCTTAGTCCAAACTGATACTGGCAGTCCACCTACCTACTTTCTCAATTTCTTCGTCACCCTAGGGTGTTTTTTCCAGTCCTAATCCTGCTTTCTGGTAAACCGATGGGAGGAAGAAAGCATTCAGAGACCTGGATAGATGAGGAGTGTCACTTTTCTATTTCGAAGGAAGCACCTTTTTCTTCCATCTCCCAAATTCAGATATTTTGTCCTCATTAATCTAACCCTTAAATCTTATCTCTTAAATCTTATATTGGCTCATAGTAGTACTTGTGATTTCTTACAGTTCCTGTGTTGCTAGAATTCTATATGCAAAACTTTCTAGATAATAGGAATCATATTTGGCATCCGCTGAAATTATGTGTCCATGGAGGTAAACAATGCTTCTTAGTTAGAGTATAAGCAATCTCATCTCAGGTATTCATTTGAAACACAGTTCAAAATGAAAATTCAAGGTTAATTGTGTGCAACAAGAACGTAAGGTGTCATTCTCTCTTCACTAAGAGACTAGCAGTGTTCGTAATGGTAGGCTCCAGTAAAATGAAATGATCTGAAATTTGCTGGCAAAGCTTCTGTAAATGTGTGCAAAAATGAACTGCCACTTCCAATATAAATCTTATGTTTTGTTTTGCATGCATATAAAATAAGGTAAGTGAATGAGAGGAGCTACATATGTAAAATGTACATCCTCTTCATAGCTCTGCATATTTTGAAACTTTTCAATCTGTAGTTCCTCAGGCAATGAATAAGATATTAAGAAGACAGACTTGTTTCCAGTTCGTTCACACCATATATAAAGTAATTTTCAAGTTCTTTTATAGCTATTACAATGGAGAATTACTAGCACATAATTTTTTTTGTGCAGACTGTAACAACCTTATTAGCTCATCCCTCACTAAACAGGTAAGAAATCAAGCATGGTTGTCAAGTTAAATAAAGAGCTGTAATTCTAAAAAGAATGTTATTTGCTTTTGGGTTCTTTTTTCAGATAGAAACCATCTTGCTTCAAAATGTGTCTGTTTGTACTTCTTTTATACAGTGTTTAAAATGGTGCTGCACTCTGAGTGTAAACTTTCAAGAAGTCGCTGATACATATGATTAGTTTCTTTAATACACAGTTGAAATGTTGCCAGAAACAAATATAAATAAAAACCTCTGGCTAACTGAGGACATTTCTGTCAGTTTTCATGTATACAAAAATGATAGTTAACTGGACAATGGTGTAGGTACTATCCTTAAGCATTATGGAGAAGAAGCATTAAGTATACTGCATAGCTTTCATCTTTCTGTTTCTTAGTATTGTTTGGCATTGCATTCTGGCCTTGTATCCTTGTTTGAACAACATTTTTACGTATCATAGGCAGTCAACGATAAATATCTGTACTCTGACTGTAAGTAAAATTCAGTTGTTACTGCTTTTTAATGACAGTTTGGCCAAATAGTACGTAGACAACTTATTTTATTAACTTACAATGTCATGATTTCACTACATGACCTTGCTTGTTAAAACATTTCTGAAATACTAGATATTACAAGTGAGAATGTCGTCGCCTTTCTGAACATAATGCCCTGCTTTATTTTCTTCCAGTGGTTTCCTATTCTTATCCTTATTTTGATGTCTGAATGCTCTTAGAGTTACCTAGGGAGCCCTGCTGCTAACAAGAAGGCAAGGTCTGTGTTTCTTGGTTGAAATACTTCCTGTAGATGAGTTCTGCTCAATTAATGTTGCCAGAAACCAGAACAGTTTTCCAGAAGCCCTTGCTCATGCCCAAGGCCTGCAGGTGTTGAAAGCAATTATAAGCCTATGTTTTCTGGCTTTAGTAAAATGAAAATTCTGTGAGAATATTCTTAGTCACTTCATTCCAAATATAAAGAACAGAGATGTGGAAAAGCTGAGCAGTAACACAAAACTTAATACAAACTCATGCTTTAGACATCCAGATTGTGATTGAAGACTAGAGTTGTTATAAATTAGGACACTTGGAATATACCTGTCTGTTTCTCTT
>VYXH01011899.1:0-13252 GCA_013397275.1 Burhinus bistriatus | reverse complement strand
CCCCGTTGTGCTTCGAAAAGAAAGAACCCATGCTACAGCCCTATCCCTGAAACATGACAAAGTGATTTCATTGCTGTGTTGACCAAGGTCATGTTGCTGATTAAGCCGTGATTCTGCAGGTGATTAATGTCTCTGGAGTGTGTGCTGGGAAGCTGTGTTGCTATTTTTATCTTAGAAATACTGTTCATGAACCAGTACCCTCCTCCAGCAGTTAAGGTAAAGCCATGATAAGATCGACACTTCTCTGAAATTCTTTACCAGTTCTACCTCTTCCGTGGAGCTGGAATTGTTGCTATGGGTAGTAAGCACAAGGCTGAGTTACTTAAGTCTCCCTAAAGATGAGACAACTAGGTTTTTGCCTGCATAGCTAGAAATCAAGACATAGGAGTAACTCTGCTGGTCAGACCAGGCGACTGTCTGGCTCTAGAGTCTGGCACTGATCAGAGGCCACAGATGGATACCCAGGGAGGACTAAAAGGAGCTTGTGCATGTGATGCCCTCCTCTGTCGTATTCCTCTGTTAGAGTACTCTCTTAGCTTCCAACTGTTCCTCAGCCCCAGGGAAGTCAAAAGACTGCAGTTTGTTTTGTTAGTAACCTTCAGAAGATCTCATTAAAAAACCCTCAAGTCTTCCCTTGAACCTGTATAAATTCTTTGTCATCTCTAGCTGGATGAGGTGTAGTCTCTCATTTCTCTTTTCCAGGAGGTTTAGGAGTTCAGTGTTGGGTGGGAGGAACAACTAAGGTTCCACCGTTGAGCTTATGCTGTATCAGTTACTGAATTCCAGCAGTCTTCAGCTGCACAGATCTTCTGAAATGTGCAATTTTGCATCATCCTCTGTTCCTGGCTTTTTCTCCCCTGTTGCTAAATCAGTGTGTGTGCCTACGTGTATAAATTTCAATGGGCAAACAGTCCTTCTTTGCCCAAGGGATTAGGAAAGTTGTCCCGCATCCTTCCCACTGTGAAAAGCTCTTGCAGTGTTTTGGGTTTTTTGTCAAAGCTGTTTAAAAAGAAAAAAGTGAAAGCATAACTAGGAATGGATCATTAATTAGCAGTTTGATAGCTTTACCTGTTTACCTGTCTAGGGGAGGAAGGGGGGAAATCTAATTAATGTTATTGACATTTGCAAGATCAGTTGCAACATCATAAAATGCACGGAATTAGAGATGAGGCTCCTCATGCAGTCGAGTTCCTCACTCCTAACTTTGTTAAATACACTTCTTGAAAATACAAATAGCTGTGTTCTTATTTTCATAAGAATGTTATATAAGAGAAAATCAGGTTCTCTTTTATACAGAAGAGATGTATGAATTAGTTAAAATGTGAGGAGTAAGTTGTTGACTCTTACTGTGGTTTTTGATGCTAGTATTCAGGAATTTTGGAATTACAAACATCATTACACTAAAAGTAACTGATTCATTGTGACATATCAGTCAGCAGTAAAGTTATGTACATTCAGAGAAGACAGCATTTAAGATTAATATTTTAGGGCTTGTGTGTTTTTAATACAAATGATGCGACTGCCCAAGGTTAAGTGTCTCAGATGATCTAGGCTGCTGCTCTGCTTTCAATAGAAAAGCTCTGCTCTTAACAGGTAGAAATCAGATGACTCAGTGAAAAAACTGAGTGAGGCTTTTTATCTGCTGTTATTGGGGGGAGTTGACACAAGACTTCTCTTTCTGGCACTTTTTAACACTTCTTAGAGTAATACACTTAAAGAATTTTGGGACTTAGCCCTGTGCTTTTTGCATTCTGTTTGTAGGTTTGGGCACACATTCAGATGACAGTGATACACACAGCTTTCGCTCACACATCGTGTGTTCCAGGCCTTGACCACCTTGGTGACCTCACCTGGACTCTGCAGTATGTCAGTGTCTTGCTTGTCCTGGGGAGCACAAAACTGGACATAGTACTCCAAATGTGGTCTTTTAAGTGCAGAATATTTAATTTGATTTGGCTTCTTTAACTGTTTTAATAAAATGTCCCAAATAATTCAAAATCTAAAGGGAATTTGACCTCCAGTGCAGTTACCAAACAGATTGAGAGGTATATGCGTACCATCTATCCTGTTTTGAATAAAAGATCTTTTTTTTTTAATATCGAGGCTTCGACTTGTGAATCCTCAGCTCCCAGAAGTCAGATAATGCTGTTCAGATTAAATGCTCAAGAGTGGAAGAAAACTATTTTATGTGTAAACTAAATACTTGTGGTTCAGGAACTTGCTTTTCAGTGACTACAAATAAAGCTTATTCCAGGATTTTTTTTAAGTCCTCCTTTACTACCCCCTCCTGGGCGAAGGTTATCCCTCTAAGCTTTTCAAAATATATTGACTTGATAGAAGTGAACAATTTTATTTAAGGGTGATGGATGCAAGCCTCAATTAGTTCAATCAAGCTAGATAATGTGAGAACACCTATAAGCAAAGGGCTACTCAGAGTAACAGCTGTCACCTCTGAAGCCTTCAGATCCTGCAATACTCAGTCCTGGTACTTGCAACTTAAAATGCCATATCACATTATGAAGAGATTAACATGGATTGCTAGAAATAGGGAGATGATATCCAGGTTGTCGTTTACTTTGAATCAGAGACTTGTTTGATCCTCCATACTGTAAGTGGTGAAATTATATTTTTAATTAAGTTGATGGCAAAATACATGTGGGCCCATAGTATGATAAATGGATGAAGTCTCGCCTTTCTTTTAAAGGCTGTGAAGCAAAAAGAGGGATTCTTGGAATATGTCTGTGGTTTTGGTATCTGCCGCTGCTGTTTCAGTTTGCATCTTTTTCAGTTATGCTTTTGTAGTGCTGTTGATGGCTCACATTCTGAATACCTCTTACTAAGATAAAGTAGGTTTGCGGTGGTGAATAGGAAAGGGTAGTTGTTAGAGAATGTTCAAAAGATATTGCTAGGGAGGAACTGCTAGGTGCACATTAATGTGGGTAAAGAGGAGTTATGGTGGTTCTGGCAATATGCTATAGCTGCATACATCTCAGCTAGGTTTGCTGCTGTTTAGTTTAGTGTCATTTTAGTGATCAGGAAACAGATTTGAGCTTTTTTATTCTTTAATGCACAAAATCCTGTTTGTCAGTAGATGTTTTGCTTACTTTGAAGGGGAGGCATAAATCTTATTTGTCATCTCTCAAGTGCAATGAGATGCAGCTGCAAACATCATCTGAACTAAAGGTGGTAGCAGAGAGAGAATAGGGCAATAGTATTAAAAATAACATTAGTTTTTAACTTTGGCACTGAAATTGGAGAATGGCTCATTCTGGCTTTCCAAAAACAAGACTTGTACTTTTTTTTTCTTTTCTCCTTGCCTTGCCTTGGCCCCGAGAGGCTGATCCCAAAGACTAGTACATAAATGTCATTCCTTGGGTTTCAAGAAATTTATACTGGTCTTATTTGATACAAGGAAATACAGAGAGGGTTAGTATTTGTGCTTTCACCTTTGTTATAGCTCAGAAATTTAAGTGCACACATCTGTGAGGCCTGCTTGTAACTTTGATTAATGAAACATGCATCTTCATGGCCTTTAGGTTTGGTTTATTCAGCAAATATAACATTTAAATGTGCACTTTCCATTGAGAAGGTTAAATGCAAATTCACTTCCATTAAACTAAGTAGCTTCTCCTCTTTATATACAAGACTGAAGATATGTTCACTCTGTGAATAATCATGTGATGTGTACAGAAAAAAAAAAAAGGTTTTTTGAATATAGCAGACACGGCTGTACATATTCTGGGTCAGATATACTGGCACATAGGAATGCCTTAAGGCAAAAGGAGTAAGTTGTCTACATTGCTCTATGCTGACTAAGTGGACCTCTCTACTCATAGGATATAGTATGGAGGGAAATAAAATGCAGTTATGCTAAACAATGAATTGAACAAAGGTATTTGTATAGGAATCTTTCTCTAAGAAACTGTAGTTGGCCCATGCTGCAGTTTCCAAGACAACAACCCCCTGAGAGTACCTCCTGGATTTTTTTGTTCTGAGTTACTCAGTGGATCTCCTAAACTGAGTGAATTAAGGGTCAAAAGCTGGTACAGTTCTATTTGACACTTCTTTAATAATGAAACCAAACTACTTCAGCAGACATGTTTTGATTCTGTATCAATAATGCATTTTATATTTCTTGCTAGGCATCTTTACATAAACTAGCTATTGTTTTTATTCAGTTGCCCACAAAGGTGTATTATGTGATAATGTTTTTATTTTTAGAAACATTCTTATATCTGAACTACGGTAACACAAGTAATATCAGGCTTGGACAATTTCTGAAGCATTTTCTACAAAAAAACAAGACTGAAAAGCACTCTTTAGGATAGAATCACAGAGAACAGATTATAGTTCTGCGTCAGCTGTGTGTGGGATTTTATAACCCTTCCTCCAACTTGCCTTCAGAAACCCAATTCCATTTATATTCACATGGATGGAAACTTAAATTCAGCTATGTATGAGAGTAAGGCCTGACCTGTCTCTTATTTTGTAGTAGTATGGCTTAATATGTTTGCATTTTCTTATGTTTATCTAAGTGTTATAGCTGTCACATAGAATAGTAATATAGTAAAGATGAAGAATAGCGGTAAATCTACAGTAGCTGCAAGAGCTTTCCAAAGTGTCAGATTCCATGTTGCACTGAACCTGTGTAAGATCAATATAAAATGCAGCCACTGCTACCTAATGTGAAAAGGTTTCACACTTTAAAAAAGTGCTGTAAATGACTGCTCAAAATACTGGACAACATGAGCTTGAAAGTACGCTCTACTGTTCTAGCAGCACTGTCATTCTTTACTGAAGATGAGTGTTTAAACCACACAATTATAGAATTATGCTATTCTCACTTGTTGAAATTAATACAGTGGTGTTCTTCATGGCAAAACTTCTTACCAAACACCTTACTGCTCCTAAGTACTAGGAAAATATGCTTGAATATGTGAGTGGTGGTAAAATGTAATGGAGGAGCTCCTTTGTTTTGTTTCATCATTAATTGAGAAGGTGGCACAGTTGTTTTGACTTCACTTCTCAGGTAGAGGTGAGAAAGCCCCATTTCATATTGAATCATCTGACTTGTACAAAGAACATGTAATATTCATTGCAGAAGATAGAGATTAAAAGTTTCTCAAGTCCAGGGCAAATAGAGATAGCATAGTTTCTGATGTGTAGCATTTCCTGCATTCCTTCTTTGTTAAAAACCAATAATATGTTGCCATTTCTAAATGTGAAAAAGGAGAAACCATGTGGCTATGTTCCACTGAACAGGAGTTCTTACTGCAATTGTAGAAAACTGATTTATATTAGACCCTAACCTCATTTTTCAAACCTTTTTGGACTTGGTCTTAACAGTATTATGAGGTTGTGGATTTTGGAGTAACTCCTTAATGCTTATTCTCAGAAGCAGCCACTCAAGGCTTTGGTCTTGCAGTGAAAGGACTAAATGCTATTTTAATACAGTCTGAAGAAAAAAGTGAAAAATGAAAATACTTTTATGGTAAAAAAAAAAAGCACTTGCACTTCACAGATTTTATTATAGTGTCCTGAGTTTGGCCGTAGCTGCTGGAAAATTGTTTAATGTAAAGACAGATTACAAGGTAATCACTTTTAAACATACAGAAACCTGTCCTCAGACACTAGGGGGTGCAGTAAAACCTTATTGCTGATGCCTTTCGAGAAGTGACCTACCTTGGCTTGAAGCTCTGGTTGTAGATAGATGGATTTCCTCTATGTGGTTGTGCTAAGAAAATGCCGTGGCTGAAATACATTCCTCTTAATGACAGTGTTGTCTAGAATACTACCTGCTGATTTACAATACGGGATGATATTTGAATCGTAGTCTTAAAACAAAAACAAAGAGACAGAAAAATACACGATATTTTGCCCACGGCCTCTGCTGTATTGAAATAATTTATTCCATATTTTTCTGCACCAAATAGCTTTGATTGTAGGCTTATTTACTAATAGATAAATTGATGATGAAGACGGTATTTGAAGTACTGCTTTCCCCATGTGTTTAGAAACTGTATGTTTGCTACGGAATACTCACTTGTGTCTGAAACGCAGGTGAGTTTTCAGTTAACAATGATGAATGCCATACTGAGCAGGCCTGAGTCTGCCACTGTTCCCCAGTGGTCTTCACTGGAAAGGACAGCTGAATTTGGTGTGTGATACTGGACTGAGTCTTCGGGAAGGAGAAGCACTGTGGTAGAAAGCCATGCATAGTTGTGCAAGGGTGGGCCAGAAGCACTAGTGTGAGAAGGTGAGAAGGGTGCAATAAATGACAAAGGGGTGGGCTATAGCATTCATTTTAGGGGCTGTTGTGGTACTCCTGCATGTTCTAGAATCTTCCACAGTAAAATTTAGTTTACATCATTGCAGAAGGTAGCATAGTCACCATGGCACTACAGCCAAAATAAACTCCCCATGCTTTCTTGAGTACAGCAACTTATATTTTTGAACTCATGGCCTGACAGTTAGCTGTCCTCTGGTATTCACAGAATCACAGACTGGTTGAGTTGGAAGGGTCCTCTGGACATCATCTGGTCCAACCTCCTTTTCAACCACAGACACCTACAGCNCCTCCCTCCGCTTCCTAGCAGCTCTCCTAAGGCAACCCAGGATACTGTTGGTGCTTTTTTTTTTTTGCCACAAGGGCACATTGCTGGCTCATGGTCAAATTGGTGTCCATCAGGACTCCCTGTTCCTTTTCTCCCAGCTGCTTTCCATCTGGGCAGCCCCCAGCATGTACTGGTGCATGGGGTTGTGCCTCCCCAGGTGCAGGACTGTGTACTTCTTGTTGAACTTCATGATGTTCCTGACAGCCCATTTCTCCAGCATTCTTTTTAAAGAAGTATAGATCCTCTTTTTCAGGAAAGGTGATAACATCACAAAAATAGTTCTAAAAGTAAATAATACAGCATCTTGCATAAAAACTGCCAGATTTTGGATTACTTCACCAGAAGCTGTGTGTGTTTTGTTCTGCTTTCTTGCAGACTTGGATCACCACATATCTAGCTCATCTTTCTCAGCCCTTTATTTTATGGAATATAAGGGAGTTATATTGAAGAGTTCCAGAATGTCCAGAAAACTTCCGGTGTGGTATTTACCTTTATGTGGGATATAGAACTCTGAACTGAACCTCTGAAATTATAATTTGTAGCATGATGAACTGAAACGAGCGCCTTCAATCCAATGTTTGAAGGACTTCATGTTTAGAATTTCCCCCTGATCAATCCAGACCTTTAACCTCTGACCTAAAGCCATGCTGATGGAAGGGGCCTGATGTGGATGAGAATGGAATACGGCCTGAAAATATGCTTAGTGTTATATGATACAAATATAGTTAAAATTTAATCTGTGTGTTCTAAGGTGTAAGTTTTCTATATATATCAATTGGGAAGAGGGATTCTTGAAAAACAGATAAATACTCAAATAATAAATGGGATAATGCATGTTGAAGGTGGTACTTATTAATTTGTTTTACTGATTTTTCTACCATTTCTAGCTGTGGCAGAAGGAGATTTTGTGACAGATACATATTGATAAGTCTTCAGCAACAGCCTTCCCTGAATGCAGGAAATAACGTGCACCTCTAACAAATTCCAGTAAATGTGTTTGCTTCAGATCAGTTTTCTGCCATTAATTGTTTACTATTTAAACATTTCTTCATGTCAGATGGAGTGGGAATGCAGTAAGTCTGGAAACTCAAACTAACAGTGATTGATTTTCAGGAAACTGACAGAAAGTCTTTCAGGCTCTGGAGCTGTTTTCTCAGGATGTCATCCAGATCACTTTAAAATATTAATGATTTTAATTTTTATTCTTTCAGGTAAAGAACATTACAGATCTATATGGTGGAAGAGAAAAAGTTTAGAGAGATTATAACAAAGTTCGACACAGTGTACTTCAGAACTGCTTTTTAATCTGCTCTTGGTTGTCAGTATGTATTTTCTTTCCAAGACTAGAAAAAAGCAGTAAAAGGATGTTGACTTCCAAAGTGATTCCCTCTGACACTTATGCTAGAAAAGTATAGGTGAAATATAAAAAGGCAGTTTAAATGAAAACGTAGGTGTTAGACCACAAGATACAGCTTGCAGAGAGATGGCCTGTGTATGTATTTTACTCTTTTGTTTTGTCCTCCTTTGATCTTTCGGTACAGATACAGTTTGAGGGTACCCAAACTTCATAACTGGGTGTCAGCAATCAGATGTTCTGGTGCAACTCTTGCCAGAGATGACTTAGTACCTTATATTGCATTTTACAAATAAAGATGGGTTTTATTTTTCTTCTTTGCCTTGAAACAATTGTCATTTAGGTAAAGAGCTGTCAGCGTGCTATTTGTGAATCTGTTGGTTTCACAATATAGTACTTAAGTATGACTGTATACCCCTGCTGGCAAAAGCTTCTGCTAGTCTAAATGTAAAAGACCTACTACTATATACTACTGTGACAGTATAAAACTATAGCTTTAATAAAAATAAAATATAGCCATAATAAAAATAAATATTACTATCTGTAAGTCTGAAAGCACTGTAATGACTTTGAAATGAAGAACACTAATGGTGATGACTGTTTAACTCTTGGTAGAAATCTAGGATTTCTAACTTATTGGGGGCATTTTATATGCTAGATCTTTTAAACTTTTGATGCATGCATCTAAAGTCCTGGGAAGTAAGTAGTTACACTTAGGATTATTTTTTAACATTTTGTTCTGTTCCCCAAATCCAGAAATGTCATTCTAAGCACTTTACCATGGGGAGGTATAGCCTCCTCTGGTGAGCAGAGACACTGCTTGTGTGAGTGCTGTTTACCCACATGAGACCATTTCGATGCAGGGCTGTAGCTTTGTGGTATCACTAATGTAGCTAACGTAAGCCTCTCTACAGTGGCTAATGCCATATTGGTGACTTACATCTCGCACTTTACTTTCTTTTTACTCTGTCTTTCCTTTCCCACCTCTGTGTCACTTCCAAATAATACATACTTAAAGAAATCCAGACAAAAAACCTGTAGTTAGTAGCATTGCTTGAATTTGTCTTGACACTGCATCTGAATATGATTTATTTTTCAAAGAATGCTACGGTTGGTTTATAAAAATGCACACCGCCTTCCAAGAGATCTTCCTGCTAATTTGCCTCTGATAAATGAGGATGTACGGACAACTCTCTCAAAAAGATATTCATAGTTTATCATCACCCTAATACAAATGGTGATACCGTGAGTTAGAAAGAAGAGAGATTTTGGAAAAAGCCACTTTCTTTCGGTATTTTGTAGTAACAAATGAGTATATGTCCCTGTCCTGGTAATTAATGAAACAGGCTTATCACCACCTGCTTTCCTACAAGCACGGAAAGCTTAGTCAGCTTAATTTTACTGAATCAATTTTGTGTAGTGATTGGTTTCCAGGTAAGTAGCAGTGGATAATAAATCTAACACTCAGCTGTAGAAGCGGAGCAGTGTAGGACCTGCAAACCCTTGGGATTTTAACTGGGTGTTTGTGGTAAATCTTGCATGGGCAACCTGTTTCTGCACAGTTCATCAACTACATCATCTCTCTGGCTGGGAAATAGAAATTAAAATCAGCTTTAGTAAATACAATTATTGTTCAGAGATTTTTTCAATAATGAAAGAGATGCTGTAATGAGTGTGATTCCATTGTTTCCTGTGTGCATAAAGACATGAGTGACCAGTGGTTCCCTATGCAATTGAAACCTTGAGTGAAATAAGAACTATGTCACGCTTGTCCTCCTTTTTTGTGATTTTTCAGCAAGTGAATGTTGGAGGACAGTTTTCAGGCATCTCTGGAAATATACTTAAAATACAGGACTTAAGAAAGGGCTGATAGGACTGAAAACATACAGGCTGTTGCATACTCTTCAGTAAAGCAGTTCCCTCTGATAAAGCAGATGGTGGTAAATATGTGCTAGTGCCACCAGAAGCAAAGAGTTTGACACTACTTAAGAGTGTCAGATACTGACCTTGTGCTCAGTAATATCGCAGAGGAACTTTCCATCTAACTACACTTTTTTTTCTGACCCATATGAGCATTATAGTCATTCAGATTTCCTCATCTTGTGGTAAGCTACCTGTCAAATTAAAAATGGAAAAGCAAGACTAAATCTATATGCAATTAAACTGGGACAAAATCAAGGTTTCTGCAACTCATGAGAGAATGTGCAAGGGGAAAATTAATCCAACTTTGAGAGCTTTGTCTGATTTTTGTGAGGGGAGGGAGGAAGGTTTCCCCTGCACTATTCTTATTTAATACAAACATCTACTGCCAATACAATGTGTTTTATGCCCAAATGACTGCACTCCAGGTACTGACCTGAGGCTACTAGTTTTTTTGTATCCATTTGAATGTCTAAGCAGCAGACATCTTGGACTATCTTGGCCTAGCTGTTCAAGCATATTAATCATTATGTTATGTGTCAAAGAACAAGCAAAAGCTGTATTTCATCTCCATGCACTGCCTTATTAAGAAAATTATGTATACATATTTTCAAAAAGCAGAAACAAAAACGAGAAGGTTCCTTCTGATTTAATTGATACTTGTGGCCTTTTAGGGATTCATAGATGCAAAATCAAGCTTAGTCACAGATTACAATGAGCCATAGCACCTGCATTGGCCTAATTAATAACTTTGACAGCTTTAGATAATTCTGCAGCTTTCTGTCTTGATTGTCAATGATTGTTAAACTGGCAGAAAGGGAGAGTCCCATGATGCCTGAGGGGCATTTGATCAAGTGAACTTAAGGTATATTGTCTTTTATATGATGTCTCCTCTAGAGTTTGTGAGACAACTGCATTCAGTTTTGAGGCCCCAGAATAACTTAAGATGTTGATGAACCTGAATACAGCAAGGGCCAACAAGATGGTCGGGGGCTGGAGCACAGACTCCGGGAGGAGGGGAGGAGGGAGATGGATTTGTTCAGCTTGGAGAAGAGGTGGCTTTTGCAGACCGAATGGTAGCCTTCCAGTGCTGCGGAGGAGGTTACTGAGAAGACAGAGCCACATTCTTTGCTGAGATGCACAGCAGGAGGTAGTGATTGTAAACTAAAACAGGGAAGGTTCTAACTGGATATAAGGAAAGCCACGATGGGGGATAATGAAGTAGTAGAGAAGGTTTCCCAGAGAGGTTGGAGTATGTCCCTCTCTGGGGGTTTTAAAAACCTAACTAAACAAAGCCCGGAGCATTCTGATCTGAATTCAGATTGACCCAGATCTCAGCAGGAGGCGGGACTTCTGACATGCCTTCCAACCTGAGTGATTGTATGTTCTCCGTGATGAGAGAAGAAAGATTTATACAGACAGAAATATTTCACCTTCTCATACTCTTCTCCCCATGGGCAAAAATTGGAGTGGCCAAAGAAAGTGTTACGAAAGTTTTAAATGGCTTTAAAAGTTTGATGCGTAAGTCTGTGTACTAGACTCCTCTGCATCGAATAAACTTTAAGTTTGACATAAAGCTGTGTGTGATTTATAAATAAGCCTTACTTTTTTACTGTTGTTAGTACTCTGTGTTTGCTTCCACTACAATTGTAGTAGTGTTGAATTTTCAGCCTTTCTTGTAAATCTCCTTTCAGAATTTCAAGGGCAGGTGCAGAACTGAGGATTTGAATCATTTCACGTCACAGTTGAACACTTAATCTGTTTAAGAGTCCTTTGACAATTATATTTAGACCACTGAGTTAAATTTGAGGGATATATATCTGATGAGAGTATTGATGGCTATGTCTTAAAACTATTATGACATATTGATAGAGTGTTTTCAAATGCCATAGAAATAATTTCACTGAAGTCAACAGAGATACAAAGATTTATCCTAGCTGAGGAGCTGCAGACATAAATAAAATTTGTTCTCATTTGATTGCTGTCAAAATTTCATGTTCTTGTTAATTAGAAGGTAGCCAATCTTGAATGTTCAAATCATTAGAACACTTCAGAAAACTGTAGAAAATGTTACAAAACCCATGAATGGATGCTGTGTTTACCTAAATGGATACCCTTGAGTCTGGTCTATGCATGGCCCCATCCATCTGTAAAAGTCAGCAAGAACATGTCTTGTTAGGTTTCTCCAGCTGCAGGCAGACGCAAATCTTGGTTTCTTAGGAAAGAATTTTAAAATGCATTTTTTTGGAAACTATGTAGTCTTCTTGCTTTTGCTTCTTTTAATCTCTCAGGGTTTGGGGTTTTTTGGTTTGGTTTGGTTTTGTGGCTGTTTTTGTTTTTTAAGTGCTATAATCACTGTAACATCATGGAACTAGATTTGTAACCAAAGCCAGATAAGTTTGCCTTTTTTTTTCCCTCCACTGTCTCATCTCAGAACCAAATGTAGGTATCTAAGTGTTGAGTCAAGGTGATAAACAGTAGAATTTTTCTTGTCTTGCACCCAGCAGATGGAATCCTTTCAGGACATTTTAGGAAGGTATTTTCTCAGTGTTTTTAGGTTTTTTTAATATGTAGATGGCTTAAGATCAACTCTATAGAATTAAAATAAGTATAGCTCCCACTCTGCATTTCAAATTGTAGGTTTTATTTGGGGATTTTCATATAAACATTTTATTGTGCTGTTCATTATTTGGTTTCTTTCCTTGCAGTTGAAACCTCGAAGAAGATAAATGATTCTGCCATTAATAAGGTAGAATAAGGAATAAGGCAGAACCTGAATTTTTTGTTTGAGTTTGAGTGTTCTCTTGTTCTTTTTTTCATTGCAGTATTTTGTGTTCAGCAATGCACCCATGTGAAACCTAGAGAGCTCTAAATGCAATTGTGTCGAATTACTGGAGCTCTTCCAAACACAGAAACTTAATTGGCTCAAGTTTCCACAAAACAAGCATAACATTTTAAGTGGAAGATTTTTAGTCATCCTTGCTGCTGCATATTATCTGTCCAGTTACCATCAAAAATACCCCATGTATGAAATATTTCCTTCCATTGCGTATGAACCTAGCAAAAACCAGAGTAAC
Source organism: Burhinus bistriatus (assembly GCA_013397275.1). Taxonomy (NCBI): domain Eukaryota; kingdom Metazoa; phylum Chordata; class Aves; order Charadriiformes; family Burhinidae; genus Burhinus; species Burhinus bistriatus. Next base: position 287 of record VYXH01011899.1, on the reverse strand, counting down.
ATTTCATTTTAAACATCTTATTAGTATTAATTTGTTTAGGTTTTCTTACAGTTAAATTAATCACAGTGGTAGTCATATTTGGTAAATTTGTGTATGGCATATGTCCTTCACATGGTATTTACTGTGTTTTAGAACTACCGCAGTTATTAAAACAATTTGTTACTGGAAGAATAAATAAAACAATAATAGATGAAACACTTTTTGCTTCATCCTTAGGTATTTTCATACTTCTTTTGCACTTCCTTTGTATGAGAAAAACTGATAGTATTTGAATCACAGAATCACAG